>BSBK01011200.1:0-32500 GCA_027943335.1 Chamaecyparis obtusa
AAGAGGAAAGAGGACAAAGAGGAAGAAGTGAAGAAGAAGAGGAAGAAGAGGAAGAGGAAAAAGAAGGAAGAGGAGAAGAGGAAGAGGAAAGAGGAAGAGGAAGAAGAGGAAGAAGAGAAGAGAAGAGAGAGGAAGAAGAAGAGAGGAAGAAGAGAGGAAAGAAGAAGAAGAGAGAGAAGAAGAAGAAGAGAGAAGAGAGGAAGAAGAAGAGAGAAGAAGAGAAGAAGAAGAAGAAGAAGAATGAAGAAGAAGATGAAGAAGAAGAAAGAAGAAGAGGAAGAAAGAGGATGAAGAAGAGGAAAGAGAAAGAAAAGAGGAAGAGAAGAGAGAAGAAGAGGAGAAGAGAAGAGGAAGAAGAGGAGAAGAGGAAGAAGAGGATGAAGAGAGGAGGAAGAGGAGGAAGAGGAGGAAGAAGAGGAGAAGAAGAGGAAGAGGAAGATGAAGACAAGGAAGAGGAAGAGGAAGATGAGGAAGAGGAAGAAGAAGAGTGGAAGAGGAAGAAGAGGAAGAGGAAGATGAAGAAGAAGAGGAAGAAGATGAAGAAGAAGAGGAAGAAGAGGAAGAAGAAGAAGAAGAAGAAGAAGAAGATCAAGAAGATAAAGAAGGAACAACTGCCATGGGGATCATCCAACACTAGTACATGAACATCAAAATCTCAAATGGTAAAATAATCACTACCACCCAACCTTGTGAACCTAAATGGTCCACTCCCACCAATGTAAGGAGATAATGATAGATCCACTCAGATAACAAACATCAACAATAAAACAAGCTAAGGAAGAGACCTTCAAAGCTCTCTAACAATAGGTGTACAAAAGATAAAAATATGTAAGACTCACTAATCCACAGGCAAGCCACACATGTAGAATGACTAGACTATTCATAGCAAGGTGTCATCGTGTATGTCTAACACTTGAATCTCATCCTGGTAATCATTCTGGATCTCAGCACTAAAGTGACCATACACGGATCAATGACTTCTCATACAGACAAAGCCATTAACTATGCTAGACACACCTCTCAAGGAAGAAAGCATCATCTCCATTCCCATCTTAGTTTGTGCTAGCACTCAAGCATGGGTGAGGAACATATCTTATTAAGTTAATTTTAATACCCCCCAATTATATTAGGTTATCACTTGATTACAAACACTTACAATAGGTGATCCTGGTAGCCACTTATGGGCTTCAACGCTTATTACAAGCCACCCCCTACTGCACATCTAGGTAAACTACCCTAGGCTCAAAGATGCCACATAACATCACAAGATAAAGATAATGTCCCTCATGATTGTTCCATAAAGCAACAAAAATGCATTGGTTCTCATATAACCATAAATCATAAAACACTCTCCAAGTGTTCATAAAAGAATAAACTCATGATCCCATGGATAGGACATAAAATTCAATGCCATATTCTCCTCTATAGAATATGTTGTGAAACTCAAGTACACATAAAGTACATAGAAGAAGATCATAGAATACCTTCACATTAGGTTGGGCTAAACTGATCAGAAACATCATAGTATGCAAGGCAAACAAACATGAACAATATAGACATAGAATTCCTATCTCTGGACTTACATTCACAATGGTTGACAATAAAACCCTCAAAACCATCACATAGGGTAATGAAATATCAATTAGATCTTAATTAAACACAAACTAATAACATCCACATTTGTCTCAAATTAGAAAGATTGCATCCCAAAGAAACAACCAGATTCACTAATACTCACACACATATGGCTAAATAACCACATTAAAAATTTAACACAAAATTAACTTCTTTTATACAAAATAAGTCCTTTATATATAATAACCATTACTCATGTAGAAGATAACTCGTAGATGAAAGCATCATATCTCCTGAATTAATAATCAAACCTAAACACATAGGTCGACTAACATACATATACACACAAAACAAATTTCTCTCATAACAAAATACAATCTTCATAATTTATTCAAGCTAAATTCCTTAAATAAATAATGAAACAACAAAATATATATAGATCATTTAATATGCTTTTAAAAAAGAAAACATCTTAATTACCTAGTAATAATAAAATGACACAACCATTTAAATCAATATAAATAAAATAAAATAATTATTAATTAATAATAATTATCAATTAAATACAATATCAAAGAAAATTAATATAAATAAATTTATAATATAAATTAATCAATGTTTACAAATTACCACACATAAAAATATGTTATACTAAAAAGTATTTAAAAATTAAAATTAATTTAAATTTAAAACAAACAAAATTTAAAAAAAAAAAATAACATGCGTTGGGGGGGGACCCACGGCCCCACGCCCCACACTGCACATGGCAACAGTGGCCAATGTGCCAGTACCCATGGGTACTGTGCACGATAGCCAAGGAACTATCGTGCTGTAGTCCCTCAGAGCACTACAACATGATAGCCCCCCCTTGGGGTTGCCGAAAGGTGTGGGATAACCCCCCATCTTTTTGAAAAAAATAAATTTATATCACAGAAATTCTAACATCAATTCCACCATAAACCCCAATTAATAATATTTAATTCAAAATCTCACAAAACTTAAACCCTATTGAAACTATTCTAGTATATGAAAACAAAGATCATACGCAATCCTGATTCCCATGCAGTCAAATTCAAAAAATATGGAGAGAGAAATGCATAGAACAAAGATCCAGGAAGGCACATGACCAGGCACAAAGAAGAGAGTTCCATTTTGAGATTTGCAAAACACAATCATAAGAAAATTCAGATGCTACCTCAACACCGGAAATAACATTTGAATGAAGACTAGATTTGAATCCAAAATCCCAAAAACCTCCAAGCTTTCCCAACATTGAATTATCTACTAGAATCTTCCAACCCGCCTGCTAAATTTTCCTCCAAACCTATCTCCCAAAAATAATGGCCAAATTCCCAACATGTAGTAATTCCCTTTCCACCTGCTAGGGTTTGAAAACTCCACTCTCCAAAAACCTTGCATGAATTTAGACTTTGATTTGCAGTTCAATTTTAGTTGAACTCAAGTCTATTCTCACTTTGCCTTTTGTTGAGAACACTTAACCAAAATTAACTAATATCTTTAATTTAAATTTAAACAATTTCAATTGTGCAACTTAATGCATTCACATAAAAATAAAATATAACATTTACTTCTAAAATAAATTCCACATGCCAATCTAACTCAAATAATCTTAAATTAACAAATACATTTTCAATTGAACATAGGTTAAATTTATGATTAAATATTTCTAAGGTGAAGATATTTAATTAGTTCTCATTAATTAAATATCTTAACCACACTCATCAATTGCATTTAATTAATTTCTAATTAATTAAATAATCTCTCAAAGCTAAAAATAGCAAAGATTCCATTTAATTAAAAATTGCACTATTTAATCAAATTAAATAATCTAATTATAGAAAATACACCAAGCACCAAAATCGAAAGCATCATAAGGACCTAAGGACCCACATTCATATGCAATAATAGGTTTATAAATCACATCAACTAGATGAGTTTAGAAAGGGTACGGAGACATAATCGTGTCCACTATTTCAGGACAATAATATGGCTTAGCTTAGGATTTGGACCCATGTTATCTCCCCTCTCTTACCATTTGAGATATTGTGATAGGGCACGCTCATCCTGACAATTCAGGGAAGTCGATGCCCTGTACCTGCAAACCTCCATACAAAACCTGCATGTACATACATATAACTATATAATAGACAATGGGGGGATCGCCGGGTCATCTGGATCTCACAAGCAAGTAACTACAACTCCGTCCCTCAACCACATCAGGCACGTCAAACAGAAATACAAAACAAACACATGCAAGTATGGGGTCAGTAAAACACTAAGCAACAATGATTTCCTAACATATAATTCCTTGTCCTAACATAATCATAACGTATATAGAATCAGACTAGGGGTGGGGTACTACAAGTGACATAATAGGACCTATTAATATCAGGGTGAACCCACAATAGTGGGTTACACTTTTTTGCCTGAACAGACACTGAACTCTACATTTTGAGAAAAAACTTTCAAATTCAGATGCATATTGCTATTGAACTGTTCAAAATCAGAGGATGAAGTAAATTAGAGTCTTTTAGGATTTTAGGTCTACACACACACACACACACACACACACACACACACACACACACACACACACACACACACACACACACACACACACACACACACACACACACACACACATATATATATATATATAATATATATATATATATATTGTAAAATAGATATTAATGCAATTCTTTCAAATTTAGTTTTGTAACATCCATACGGAGGGCATGCAACTAGTTTAACAACATTATCACTATTATTGCATATTATTAACATTTGAAGTTGACTAAACCATAATTTTGACATACCTTACTACATAGCTTATAACTTATTGTGTATTTATGGAATTTCAAATTATTATTTTTATAGAAAGTAGACTTGAATATGGAGTCATTGTTATTTTTTAAATTTTTTCCCCCTTTTTACTATTTTTCATTGAACGTCAAACTTAGAGGTTTATATTTGATAAAAAACCTACATTCGTTTAACGTCAAAAACCATACACATAATAAATTCAAAAATAGTCAAATATATAATAGTTAGAAAGCTAGTTCTGAGTACTTGTTGTATGCAAAAGGATGTCTTCTTATTCTTCTATCTGATCACCGCACTTGAGGCCCAAAGCCATGAAATTCTCAAAATTTCTTCAAAACCTACAACCATGGCCTAAACCAAGCACTTTCAATAGAAATTACTTTCGATCAAAACTTTTGACTTTTGATTGAAAGTACTTTCGAAGTACTTTCCTTAAAAATGCAATTTCTAGTCATTACTAAACTACTTTCAATAGAAAGTCAATTAGTTTCGATCAAAAGTCAACCTTGACTTTTGATAGAAACCTATGTCAGCCTTTTTGGTGTCAATTCTAGTTAATAAGGATTAGGTATAAATAAATGTATATTTTTTTCATTTCATGAATCCATAAGGTGTAAAATAATTCGCATTTAGGAGAAGGAAGACATTTTAGAACAGAGTAATTTTCTAAGTTGTGATTGGAAATAAAAAGAGAAGGCTAAACAAAAATACACAACATTATTCAGAAGAGACTGAACAAAGACTATGTGAAGAATCACGAAAAAGATATTATCATCGGAAACAAGGTATGTCAAAGATGTTTCTCTCTAGATATTTTAAGTTGATTGTCAAGACTTGTCTTAATGTTCATGTAAATGTGATATTGTAATACCTAATTTTAGAGCTAATTAGACCTAATAAGACTAATTATTAGCAATTAGGACCTATTAAGACCAATTTAGAGGTCTAACTAGACCTATTAGGACCAAGTCTAGACCTAACTAGGACCTATTCTAGTCCTATCAATTAGATGTATTAGGACTTGTTAGTCTGCCCATTTAATAGATGTATTAGGACTTATTGGGTCCAAATAGACCTTTAACTATACCTATTAGGACCAATTAGATAGGTAATTGGACCAATTAGGACCCATTAGACTTAACTAGACCTAATTGTAGACCTATTCAGACTAATTATGACCTATTATGACCTATTAGGAATAATTATGACCTATTAGGACTAATTATGACTAATAGGACCAATTAGAATCAATTAGAACCAATTAGGACCTAATATGACCTTTTAGAAGCCAATTAGATTCAATTACAATAAATTATCACCTAATTAGACTCAATTAGGACCAATTAGAGCCAATTAGGACCAATTAGAACCTAATAGGACCTATTTGGACTAATTAGGACCTAATAGGACCTATTAGGACTAATTATGACCTACTAGGATGAATTAGGACTAATAGGACCTATTAGTCCACCTAATTAGGATCAATTAGAACCAATTAGTACCTAATTAGAGTCAATTAGAACCAATTAGAACCTAATATGACCTATTAGAACCTAATTAGACTCAATTACAATAAATTAGAACCAATTAGAACTAATTAGAACCAATTAGGACCAATTAGGACTAGTTATAACCATTTAGAACTAATTAGGACCAATTAGACTCAATTAGAACTAAGTAGAACCAATTAGAACCAATTAGGACCTATTAGAACCAAATAGGACCTATTAGGACTAATTAGGACCTATTAGAACTAATAGGACCTATTAGTCCACCTAATTAGAACTAATTAGCACCTAATTAGACTCAATTAGGACCTAATATGACCTATTAGAACCCAATTAGACTCAATTACAATAAATTAGCACCTAATTAGAATCAATTAGGACCAATTAGATCCAACTAGGACTAATTAGAACTAATTAGAACCAATTAGAACCTAATAGGACCTATTTGGACTAATTAGGACCTAATAGGACTTATGAGGACCTATTACGACTAATTAGGACCTAATAGGACCTGTTAGGATTAATTAGGACCTATTAGGACTAATTAGGACTAATAGGACCTATTAGTCCACCTAATTACAATCAATTAGAACCAATTAGCATCTAATTAGACTCAATTAGAACCAATTAGGACCTAATATGACCTATTAGAACCTAATTAGACTTAATTACAATAAATTAGAACCAATTAGAACCCATTTAGACTCAATTAAGACCAATTAGACTCAATTAGAACTAATTATAACTAATTATAACTAATTAGGACCAATTAGGACTAATTAGAACCAGTTAGGACTAATTAGAACTAATTAGGACTAATTAGGACTAATTAGAACCAATTAGGACCAATTAGACTCAATTAGAAATAATTAGAACTAACTAGAACCAATTAGAACCAATTAGGACTAATTAGAATCAATTAGGACCAATTAGAACTAATTAGGACCTAATTAGACTCAATTAGAACCAATTAGGACCTAATTACACTCAATTAGAACCAATTAGATCCAATTAGGACCTAATATGACCTATTAGAACCAATTAGGACCTATTAGATCTAATTAGGATGTAATATGACCTATTAGAACCAATTAGGACCTAATTAGACTCAATTAGATCCAATTAGACTCAATTAGATCTAATTAGAACCAATTAGGACCTATTAGATCCAATTAGGACCTAAAATGACCTATTAGATCCAATTAGGACTAATTAGGACCAATAGGATCCAATTATGACCTATTATGACCAATAGGACCCAATTAGATCCAACTAGGACTAATTAGGACCAATTAGGACCAATTAGAGCTAATTAGAACTAATTAGAACCGATTAGGACTAATTAGGACTAATATGACCTATGAGGACCTATTATGACCAACTATGACCTAATTAGACTCAATTAGAACCAATTAGAACCTATTATAACCTATTATGACTTAACTCTAGACTAATTAGGACCTATTATGACCAATTAGGACTAAATAGAACCAATTAGGACCTAATATGACTAATTAGAATCAATTAGGGCCTAATTAGACTCAATTAGAACTAATTAGGACCTACTTAGACTCAATTATAACTAATTAGATCCAATTCTGACCAATTAAGACTTAATTAGACTCAATTAAGACCTAGTTAGACTTTATTAGGACCAATGAGATCTAATTAGGACTAATTTGGACCTATTAGGACCAATAGGATCCAATTGTGACCTGTTAGGACCAATAGGATCCAATTGTGACCTATTAGGACCAATACGATCCAATTAGATCCAATTAAGACTAATTAGGACCAATTAGAATGAATTAGAACCAATTAGAACTAATTAGGACTAATTAGGAACAATATGACCTATTAGGACCTATTAGGACCAACTATGACCTAATTAGACTCAATTAGAACAATTAGGACCTAATATGGCCTATTAGAATCAATTAGGACCTATTATAACCTATTATGACTTAACTCTAGACTAATTAGTACCTATTCTGACCAATTAGGACTAACTAGAACCAATTAGGACCTAATTAGATCCAATTATGACCAATTAGACTCAATAAGGACCAATTAGACCCAATTAGGACTAATTAGGACCAACTATGACTCAATTAGGACCAATTAGACCCAATTAGACCCAATTAGGACCAATTAGACCCAATTAGGATTAATTAAAACCAATTACAACCAATTAGACTTAATTAGGACCAATTAGACTCAATCAAGACCAATTATTGTCAGTTAGTGCCAATTAGACACAATTTGACTCAATTAGGACTAATTAGACCTAATTACGACTAATTATACCTAATTAGGACCTAATATGACCTATTAGAACCCAATTATATTCAATTAGAACAAATTGGCACCTATTAGACTCAATTAGGACCAATTAACTCAATTAGGACCAATTGGACTCAATTAGGACCAATTATTGTCAATTAGGACCAATTAGACCCAATTAGACTCAATTATGACTAATTAGACCCAATTAGGACCTAATATTACCTATTAGAACCCAATTAGAACAAATTAGCACCTAATTGGACTCAATTATGACCAATTAAGACCAAGTAGACTCAATTAGGACCAATTAGACTTGATTAGGATCAATTAGACTCAATTAGGACCAATTAGACTCAATTAGGACCAATTACACCCAATTAGGACTAATTAGAACTAATTAGGACCTATTAGTGTAATACCCCAAAATTGGCACCTATTTATTTTAGGCAATTTTGGTGTATTTCTTCAATTCTATGTCATCAAACTCCTATCTCACTAGGCAATTTTCTCTCTCCTACTTGACTCTATTTAACTTGATGTTAGCTGCAGAGACCCTCAATTGCAATAATCAAATGCTAAATTAATTCCTAAGAGTCTTTGACTTATATTAGCTAAATTATCCCTATGATAAATTAATTTAATTCTAAAGTCCTAAGTGCTTTAAATTAAATTAAATCTACCCCTTTAGCTAATTACACAAAACAAAAAGAAGATTAATATCATTATTTAATTATTTGAGTGGACATCTTTCTATTTGAATTTAATTATTCAAATTATTCAAACTAGTCACACCTCACATGTGGCATAAATTCCACTCTTTGATTAAATAATTTCATGTGTATTTTTCAAAAAAGTGAAGAGCCTTAATGGGAAGTGAAGAGTCACACCCCACATGTGGCAAAAGGAGTTACATGCAAGATTCCTCTCCTTTTCTATTTAAGAGCTTGCTTTTCTCATTCAAAGGACTTTTGGAGAGCATAGAAATTATAGTGGAATTCTACTACATTTTTTTGAGGAACTTTTTTGAGAGCACATAGATTATGCCAAAAATCTACTACACTCTTTGTGATTCATAGCTTTTTATTGTTATCATTTTAGTTAGTTCATTTTAGTATAACATTATATTTCTTATTTAATTAATTTGCTTGTCTTGTTCTTAATCTAGTTGCATTCTTATTTGAAAATACCAAAAAGAACTGGCATTCTAATTTTTAGATTAACATGCATTCATTCTAGATTACTTGCAAAAAAAATTTCATGCATATGCTTTTCTTTAAAATCCTCCATTGTAGTTCGGTCTTATGGTTGTTGGATTTTGATCTGAGAGCAATCTTGAAAACACCCCGTCTACATAGGAGGCAACAAATCGCTTCACTATGGATTTCAGATTGAATAACTCATATTCTTTTCCATAATCTGATCGTGTGAGTAATGATCATGTTGTTTGTGTGTTGAATTTGAGGTCACATTCACTCATACACATTTTGGCGCCCATTGTGGGGTAAAAAAGATCAATTGATGGCCTCATTCTTGATTGGTTTTTCAGTTTTAGTATTGGTTCCAGGACTTTTACGGCCATGTCTAGCCTGGAAACCTTATAATATAGTAATGGATAGATATAATGATGAATCTTCTTTTCCATTCTTTTTGTTTGGTTCATTTTTATAAAGAAATGAATAAGTTATGATCTTTTTGGTGAAAGTGGGTATTTGCAGATTTGAGATTCTCTAAATACAGTCAGATTGAAATGTCTGGTGCAGACAAATTGTGAAGAATCATGATCTCTAATAATATTCATTGGAAAGATACATGAATTATTTTTCATTTCATTTTGTTTTGAGTCATGTTTATGGAGATTTGTGAAAGTTATGGGCATTTGAGTGAAAATTGGTTTTTAACAATTTATATTGGAGTTGCAGGCAATGATTTATTCTTAGAAAATGATTTATGAATGGGAAAAATAAATGGATTACATATTTTGAAACTAGATTCATTAATAGTTACTATGAAATTAGTTTGGTTTAATTTGGATTCTTTTTGAGAAAGATATGTGATTCCCTAGGCAGGACTTGGTGTTTTAAATCTGGTTTATGACAGAAAAATGGCAGTCAGAAAAGGTTATTGGTTGAGGAACCAAATTGAATCATAAGACCTTGTAATTTTGGGAAATGGTAGTTATTGATGTTGGTTAAAAACTTAACTATTTCTATAAATTTTAATATTGTGATTTTATGGGTCAAATAAATCAATCTTTAAATACTATCTTGAAGACAACAATGTTACATATCTTACGGTTTGCCATTGATTTGTCTTGATTCTGTACTTTCAGATGTGTGCTAAATGTTGGATTGCAGATCTTTGGACCTAAAGTGAGTTCTTAAAATCTCTATAACACTTGGTTTGGGCATAAAATTAATCTCTCATGTGTTTGGCTTGAGTGTTACATGCTTTCATAGAACATTTTTCAATTGATGCTCTTAATGGGAAATGAATGAGCATAGATTTGTTTTCATACAAGTTTGTGTAAGTGAATGCTTGTGTTTAAAAATTAAGTAATTCTTGGTTTCAACTATCAAAACATCTCATTGAGTAATCTAGGGCATGGATTCATTCTTAGTTTACATGAAGAGTTAAATGCACCACTTTGTGGACTCACTTCATGTTTACTTGGAAAGTTAAATATTCCATGATTCAAACCCTCTTGCACTTATGAGTAGTATTGATTAGTAGTCTTAGATTATTTGTGATTGATCTAGATTTCTATCTTGGGTTATTGGACTTGCTCATCTGTTGGCCCCTTGTTCCACCCCGTGGTTACAAGGTCAGCACCACATTAAAGGGGAAGGGTCTACATAGAAAGAAGCATTAATTGTTCCACCAGGCAACCCTTTTGTGCTTTTTAGAACTCACTAGTTTTCTAGGGTGTGGACTCACTTTAAGTTTGTGTGAGGAGTTAAATGTACCACTTTTTGGACTCACCTCACATTTAATTGAAGAGTTAAATGCACCACCTTTAGTGTTTTCCAATACTTTTGATAGTGAATTACTTACTTTTTCATTTCTAGAAGGCCTGCTTAGGGATTTAATCACCTCAAGGGACAACCTTAACTCTCGTGTTCTGGCGGAGTATAAATATCGAGAGGTGAATCCAAAGACACCTCTCTTGGGAATGAGTTAGATTTCACTCTTGGCTAAGCCTCAAAGAACTTTATACCTTTGAGAAGTGAAGGAGGAGATTTGGGTTACCGTCTCCTCCCGGTTGTGTGATTTTGGATTCTTCTCATCTATGAATTTGGGCATCATGTACCTTGCGTATATCAAGGACTCCCTTTAGAAGAGAATGTATAGCCTTGTGGACAGCTTCCTAGGATGTTGTTGTGTTTTAAGTGCCAGCTAAAACATTCTCAAGAACATACACAAGTAGAGTCCTTAGGGAGTAGCATACTAAGTCACTATTCTTGTTCATGTGCAAGGTTTCTTTTTCCATTGCTCATTGTTTGAAGACAATTTGTTTTTCTTGAACTCCTTGATTGTTGTCTTACATGCTTGATCAATGATATAAATCTATTGATGTATTTACATGATCTTTTAAAACAAACAAATTTGAGTTCCCGAGTCATAAAAACTTCAAAGATCTCCCCTAATGCTATCAAGTTGCTTTGTCCTTGATAGGCCTGTTAATGACTACTTCTTGTGTCACAACTGCTTGGTCTAAACCTTTGTGTCTTTAAATGAATGTTTGAAATCCCAAAATGAGATTGTTGATTAAACTATTTTTCAAACCTGTCAGGAAACTGGATTTTCTATCAAACATCAATTCAGGTTGTACCTCAAAATTCAACTTTAACCTTGAAAACTATGTCAGATTGTCAGATTTTGGACTTTTCCCATGTGAAGTTTCACTCTTCAAAACACTTTCTCATGCGAGACTTTGTTCTCTCACATGAAGTTTGGTGTTCTCTTGCGTGTCCTGGTATTCTCTCATGCAAAACTATAGCCCCATTTTAAAAAATAGAGACTAAATTCCCGTTGACTGGCCAAACTTTTTTCTTGATCTACTTTTTGTCTGAGGTCTATTTTTCTATTTTCCTATCGTTCACTATCAGAAATTGGTTGTCTCGAGTTAGGAATCGATCGATCTTTTCTTTGAATTATGTTGTCTCTCATTGGTTTACCTTATCTCTTTATGCTTTTGTTCCTCGCGTTGCGATAGTCTTATCTTAGCTGTTCTAGCCACCTCTTTTGATGATTTGTGCCAGGTTCATCTCGCATCTTGGCTGTTCTAGCCATTTATCTCATTTTCATTATCTTAGAGATAGAGTTTATCATTATCTCAAGTCTTCTCTCATCACATCTTCATCTATGACTATTACAACTAGAAGCAGAAATACATTCCCCATTCTTGGTATTGGACAAGGAAGAGGTTGTTCTGAACCTATCACCCAATCAGGGATTCTCACATTCCTCCTCATTCCAAGAGTATTACAATCCATTTTTTTAGATACAATTTGACTTATTATTTCAAGAATATTATAATCCATTACTTCAAGACCAACAAGACTCTAAAGGGTCACTTTCTAGAATTGATCCTATTGATGCTCTTGAACCTATCGACTCTTTTGATCCTATTTTCAAGATGGGAGATCCATTCCACTTCCCAGGGGGAGGTAAATTCAGCGATAGTCATGAGAAATCTCCAAATGACCAAGGTCATGGTCAGTCTCGAAATGACAAGAGTTATGATCAATCCCACAATATTCAACACTTGGTCAACATCAAGGATCTTTGCAATTTGAAACAGAGACAAGGGGAAGCTCTCCTAACATTTCTCCAGAGATGGATACAACTATGCACGAAGTATCCGCATGAATTACCTGAGTCTGAAAAGCTTGATATCTTCTTGGACAATCTTGTCCCAAATTTTGGATACCAAGTATGATTACAAGGTCCCCTCACCTTTGACAATATGATTAGGTGGGCTGTGAGGATAGAAGCATTTATGGTCAAGAAGGGAGAATTGACTTTGAACAAAGACAACAAGCAAGGACCTTCTCCCTCAAACAAGGATAAGGATAAGATTGTCAACAAAAACATAGATGTTATGAATGATAGGGTTATTGACAATGTGACACCAAAACCCTCAAAGTTCATCTTTAATCTTAGCTCTAGCATACAAATGCTCAAAGCCACTGAGAAGGCTACAACAGAAGCTCAACCACCTTCAAGATTTTCTATAAATAATCCTTGGATCTCTCAACCCAAGCGTAACTCTACTTCCTTGGGAGAACCTCTTGATGTGGTTTATAGGACTTTAGTGAAGAACCATAACAAGAATTCAAATCATCAGGAATTCAAAGACTCCTTTCCTCCTCATGGGAAAAGTGAATTATCCAAGTCTAAAGGTACCAACGATGTGGTCAACTATATGTATGATACTAGAAACATTGTCATCAATGAGATTGAACCTATTGATGTTGAGTATTGTGACATGATCATTTCTTCGAGGAGAAAGGATGCTCCTAAACCAAAAACTCCATTTATCTTGCAAGGCCCTACGTCTCCCTCTTATAACTCTACACAATCTCCAGCTTGTGTGAATGCTATCACTCGATCTTGTGAAAAGATTGTTATCAAAGGTCCTGAACCTTCGACATCCAGACCAAAAATATCTATGGATAAAGCCCTCACCAAGGAAAACATCCCCAAAGATCTCAATCTTGACCAGTTTCAATCTATGGTGGGTCATTTGACCTCACCTCATTATTTTTCCTTCTTTGAAGAAGATGATCACTCTCCAAGCCACCTGCATAATGCTCCCCTACTCATTGAAGTTATGGAAGGTCCCGAGCATGTCCACCGCATCCTTGTTGACAATAATGCTGGCCTAAATACTTGCTTTGCTAAGCTTCTTACCCAAACAACAGACAACTTTGTTCCTGTCAATAGAGAGTCCACTGAGTTCTATGATGCTAAGCTAAAAGAAATAGAAAAGACCTTGAAGATCAAAGATATTGGCATGGGGGAATATCAGTTTGAATCCATGTTGACATTGAAAACTCTCCCTCCATCTCCATGTTCCTGTGAGGAACCTTTTAAAGATGGATTTGGTATTAGCTATCAGAGCTATGAGCTTGACCAACCTAGTTGCAGCTTGCACTCACATGTAGATTTAGATGATGAAGAAACATAGATTCAGCCTATGACATATGAAAGACATTTAAATGATCAAAATTATGATTCAGACTACTAGAAAGAGTCTTATCTACCTTCTCAAGTGCTTTGAGAACATGATCTTGGTCCTCACCAAGAGGATTTTATACACTTTACTGAACAAATTTATACTACTATAGCTACTATTAAATATGTCATTTCCTCTAATGCCACACATACTGATTGGGAGAAACTGTTGGATGCTTCCCTTATCTTGGGTATGCATCAAGGTATACTTATTCTAGATTGTTCCACCACTTCTGCTATTGAATAAACTCCTACTGCTACCAACTCCAATGACACACATACTAATTGGGAGAAACTATTGGATGCTTCCCTCCTGTTGGGTATGCCTGAAGGTATGCCTATTTTAGATTACTCTGTTGCTTCTACTACTAAACAAGATCCTACTATTAAAGAAACACTTCCTATGTTAGATGAAAACAATGAAGAAAGTTTACCTTCGACTATGTCTCTAGCTAAATGGGACTCTATATGAGATGCTACTATGGAAATACTAGTTGATGCTATGCACCTATATGCTAGTCTTAACAACTCAGAAAGAGGAGAAATTTATGATCCTCCAGATCAAGCTATTGATGATGATCCTTTCCACCCTCCTATGGAGATCATTCTTATTCCTCCTAGTCCATCTGTTCCAAGTTATACTTCTACTGCTCTAGCAAATCATGGGTATGTAAGACCCCATTCTGTTATAGCTTCATGGAATATTGGTAAGTCTAGAATTGAAATGGTTCCTATTCGTGCAATCTTACCACCTGAAAGGGGACTTAACTCTTGGAATAGACCATCTTGGTTAGGCTCACATAATATTCCTCCAAACTTATCTGACTCTTCTAAGATGACTCACAATCGACAATGCTCTATGGAAGATTACTTTCTTGATCTATCTGATGCATTCATGAATGATGAGGATGATACTAATATATTTTCTCTTGAGCTCATCCCATCAACTTATCTTCCCCCTTCATCTCCTAGAAAAGTGGCCCGTCCGCTTCCATTTCCACCTCTCCACCTGAACCAGTCATATAAGCCTCTTTCATCCACCATTCCTGAGTCTTTTGGAAGTAACTTGGATGTGCAACATAAAAGAAAAAATAACGAGAATCCACTTATGTCTCAAGGTCACCATGTCCCATCTAATCAACATGTGACTAAGAAGAAAGGAAAGAAACAGAGGTGTTCAAAAGACCGCAAAGGTCCTCAAAAAGAAAAAGACAATCAAAAGCTAGAAAATAAAATAAATAATGGATCTTGAAATCCATTCTATAGGCATTATCATCAAAAGAACCTCAAAGTAAAGAAGAAAAAATTCAAAAGCTATGTGGATTCCAAAGAAAGGAAAAATCAAAGTTGTCATTTGAGCTTCCAAAATTCTCATACTTCCTTCCATTCCATCACCCTTTCCTCTCATATTTTACCCTCTTCACTCCATCTTTCCTTTTCCCAAAGTGCATATCAGTATCTCCTTATTTCTAATGACATGACTAAGAAAAATCTATAACATACTCTTCCTAAGCATTCAGAGCATGGGAAATCTGACGAAGAGTTAAGATGTGTTCATGAGGATATTTGTGGGTCTTTCTTAAGTGATCTTTCCTTGACTATGGATCTCTTGAAAGTTGGACACTATTGGTTGGATCTCATATTACTACTCCAACATCTGGTTCTAATTCTGCAACTTCTCAGCTGGCTACTATTACAAAAAAATGTGTTTCCAGAGATCGCTACTGAAGGAGAGAAACTCAAAGAGCCCATCAATTCTCTTCATCTGAAGAATTTCTATAGCTGACATGTGCTCATGTACATACTTATTGGTCCTGAAAAAATCCTAAAAATTGATATATTCCAAAAATTTCTAAAAATTGCAAAATGTCTTAAAAAAATGATCTTAGTGAAAACTTGGCAAATAGGCACTTTGATGTATCTATTATCTTGGTGAAAACCTAGAAAATAGGCACCTTGATAATACTAAAAAAAATAGAAAATTTGAAAAAATAAATATTAAAAAAAAGAAAAAAAAGAAAAAAATGTGTCATTGATGAAAACCTAGTAAATAGGCGTCTTGGTAGCAAAAATAGAATCTCTGCCAATGCCAAGATGGTGAAAACCTAGTAAATAGGTACCTCTTGTTTTCCTAAAGTAGCATCTTCTCTCGGTGTCGCTTGGCTCTTAGTTTCTTGCTTTAGTTTTCTTTCCAGCTTTGGTTTGCTTCCTTTGTTTCCTGCTTTAGTTCATTCCTTGCTTTGGTTTTCTAGCTCATGCCTTTTCTTTTAGTGTCTTCAAGTTTTTTGCTTGACTCTTCATAGATTGGAACTAGTTCATGCTTAGGGGCACCTGCCTGGTCTAGGGGGCATTGTCCTATCACTTTCAGAAACTCTTTTTGTGCATTAGTCACCAGTGGTTCTCACTATGTCTGCCTGCTGATGCCTAGCTACTTTTTGAGATCTCTCTCTTTAAGGATCTCTCTTGTATTGGTCATTGGTGGTTCCCACTGTGCCTACCTACTAATACCTAGCTCTCATTTGATCTCTTTTTAGGATCTCTCCTTTACATCAGTCACCAGTTGTTCTCACTATATCTGCCTGCTAATGTTTCACTAGTATCTCTGAGATTTCTCACCTTCAGGATCTCTCTCGTATCAGTCACCAGTGATTGTTACTATGGTTTCCTACCGATACTTTGTTTAGTTTCCTGATATCTTCTTGATACTTCATCTCTCGCGACAGTCACCAATAATTCTCACTATGTCTGCTTGCTGTCATTATCTTGTCAAGACTCCAAACGTTATCTTTCTGATTCGACTCTAATTCACTTGAACATAAATGTAAATTGAAACTAAAGTTGGATTTGTGATTCACTGAGGCATGCTGAGCTTGGTTTTCTTTGAGTGTTTGTTTGTTTTCTTTCTTCTCTTTTTTCTTGTTGGTTTAGTTCCAATGATCGAATGAATTCGTATAAGAGGGGTGTTTGTCTGTAAGATCCTTCATCTTGTATTGGATGGCCATGTGTACCTTGACTCCTTTTATAAGGACTCTTTGGTGAGGTTTTTTCTTCTCCTTGTCTTTTGAGTGACTTCTTTATGCTACTGGTGAAATTGTAAATGCTCATCCTGTTAAGTGAACGTAAGGGTCACTGGGAGAAATCTTTGGTAAAAGAAGGAAATCTTGTGTGTTTGGTGTGTTTGTCACAAGAAGCATTCAAGTCATTCTAGCATTTATGCTCTAATGCTTATGTTAACTTGCTAGATCAAAAGGAATAGGTGTTCATGCCATTTTGGCTTCTTATGCCTTAATGCTTACATCTTATTCCGATAAACCTAAGACTTATGTCATATTCATATTCTCATGATAGTGATATTAGTAAGGATTGTATGACATCTTGCGATTTTCTAAACTTAAATGGCTCTATGATGATAAATACGGCGAGTCTAACAACCAAGTCCTAGGGTTTGCATTTTCATTCTAGGCTTGCATCTTTAGCTTAGGCTTGCATTTTCTAGGCTTGCATTTGAGACAATTTTTGGTGCTCTCTTGATTGTATTCATCAAAGGTTCTAATCTTTAGTCCCAGTTTCATCATAGTTGCACAAGTTTTCAAGATTGAAATCAAAATCTGACATCTCTACATAGCTCGAAATTGCGTTTTAAATTTTGAGACCCTTTGGAATTGAACGTTGGTGTAATCAGCCTTTTGGCATCATTTTCATGCCAGATCATCATCTTTGCATCATGTTCTTGAGATCTTTGCTCTTTTCATCAAAGTAAACCTAGTCAAATTTGGTCAACCATGGTCAACCATGGTTAAACTTGGTCAACAGGACCTTTGGATCGCTTCAAAATGCTTCTAATCTACTTTATCTTCTAGATCTTCAATCTTATCTTTATCTACAATCTCTTGCTATCAATCATCTTCTGACGTGTCATCTTTCAATTTCTCTCCTAAGGGGGCCAGGATGATTGCATCATTGAATCTTGTCGAATCAATTCTTGAATCAGTCTGATCTGAATCATCAATTTTCATTAGTTGGGGCATCTTGGTGTCTCACATCTTCTTATCTCATCATCTATCTTTTAGGTATCTGAGCAATCTAACTCAAATCATCAGGAATCAAGTTTCATTTTGGAGGGGATTCTCAAAATCTTTTGGGTATTGGGGTAATCTATTCCTAATTCTTGGGAGTCAAGCTTTGTTCTGGAGATGGCTCTCAAAATCTCTCTTAGACCATTATCTGGGCAATCTAACCAGGGTCTCGGAAGGCTAGGCTTCATATTGGGGAAATCTAACCCTAATTTGGAGATAGTCTTAGATCTACATCTTCATCAATTAGTTTTGGGGCAATCTAACTTTGATTCCAGTTCTCTTCTAAGACCATTGTCCTCACAATCTAACTTGGACTTTAGAAATTCTTGTCATTTGTCACTTCAGACTATTTTTTGAATCAATGCGCTCTTCGCACATCAATTCAAAGAGGGACAAATGTAAAACCCCAAAATTGGCACCTATTTATTTCAGGCAATTTTGGTGTATTTCTTCAATTCTATGTCATCAAAGTCATATCTCACTAGGCAATTTTCTCTCTCCTAGTTGACTCTATTTGACTTGATGTCAGTTGCAAAGAACCTAAATTGTAATAATCAAATGCTAAATTAATTCCTAAAAGTATTTGACTTATATTAGCTAAATTATCCCTATGATAAATTGTAGGATTTGAGCAATACAAATCCACAGACAGCCAAGCTCACCTGCATACAAAAAACCTGTTACAAGGAAGTAGAGAGAAAAAGAGGCCAAGAGTTTGACTCAGAATATGAAGAAGAAAATATCCTCAATAATGAATGAAAATAATGTACAATGGATCATCCTTATAAAGGAGATCGAAAGCCTTGAAAGGAAAAGTCTAATGCATGCAATAATCAGTTTGACTATTACATGACTAATGCATGAGCTTAGACCAACTAATGCATGTGCTTTTAACTAAAGAAAAAGGAAGTTGACATCTTAAGAAGTGAGTAAATATTAATTAACATAATTAATACTTTACTCTAAAACTCCCCCTTAAGATGAGCAACGATGCATCTACAAACAATGCAAGAAGAAAGCAAATGGGTCCCAGCAACAAAGGCCTGATCAGGTACCCAAGTACAAAAGAGTGTCTCTGAAAAGTGGAGAAATAGAGAAAACCACATGGGAAAAATTCTACTCCAAAAAGAGACAAAGACTAGTCTGAAGGACTGAAGAAGCCTCCAAAACTAGGAATGTTCCAAAAAATAGGAACAAAGATGAACATGTACAACATCATTGAAGCATGAATCTGCAAACTCTGTCAAAATGACCAGGTAGAGAAGACTGTAATCTGCATGCATGTCCTCAACTAACACTACTTGAATCAGGAGGCAAAAAAAGGAAAACACCTGAACTCGAAGATACAAATGGCATAAACACCAAAAGCCTGAAGAGCTGATCAATCAAAGTTAGAAGAGTGCATCCAAAAATAGGAAAGAAAAGAGTGTCTATATGGTAAATGATCCATCTCACTAGAATGCATAGGTACCCAGCCACTACAACCGCTTTATACATAGGATCAAATACTAAATACATAGCTCACATAATCAAACCAAGGAAGCAGTCGAACCAACATTAGAAACCCCCCCATACTGCTGACAAGGGAGTAATCATAGGTACACTAAGAAGATCATCCAATATGAACTGCATGATGAAGATGAATCTGGAACATCAAATGTACAGAGAGAGGAGAAACACATATAGAGATACCTGAGGCTAATGTCATTGGAGGAATGCTCACATGACAAAAGAAGATGGAAAACATCAAACCCCCCCTAGTACTTTATAATGGAGTGCAAGTACAAATAGCACGAACATGTGCCAGATCCCATCAAAGCAATAGAATGGCACTTTATTTCAGTGTGTGTGCATAAAAGAATAATACAAAAGTGAAGTATACATTGCTCAAAGAAGATCAAAGGTTTCTAAACCAAAAGAACAACCTAAGATGAGCCATCCCTCAAAGAGAAGAGATCCCAGGACCTGTAACAACCAAGATATCCACCAGACTGCAAAAAAGAAAGAATCTAAATAAAATGAACCTGGAGTAGAATATGGAAAAATAACTCATAGCACTGGAAATCTATCTGAACAAGCTTTCTGATGATATATTGTTTTCCAAAAATAGAGACCGGACGTGCAAGATAGAGCTCCTGGAGTGCAAATGTGAAGATCTAGCTTTGATAGAGAAAAACACCATCAGAAAAATAATACTAGAAAATATAACCTTCAGATCTGGAAAAATCTCAGAATCAACTTTTGGACGATATCTCGTTTGCCAAATTTTGACACCGTATGCTCAAGATATGAGCAAAAAACCAACAGCTGCACTGGAGGGCCCAAAGTAGGTGTCTACAAGGATCTGAGGATGGGTGACATTAGAAAAAGGACAAAATCACACATGAAACAATTAGATCTAATAAAATCTCAGAAAGAGCTTTCCATCAATATCTCATTTGCCGAAAATGGAGCATGGATGCAAGAGAAACAGATCCCGGAAGGCAGGAGGTCTGAAACACCACAATCGCGGAGAACATCTAACTTTGACAGCAAAAAAGAGTATCAAAATGACAAAATCACAAAACCATACCAGCAAATTTGGATCAGGATCTGATACCATGTAGGATTTGAGTATTACAAATCCACAGAATGCCAAGATCACCTGCATACAAAAAAACCTGTTACAAGAAAGTAGAGAGAAGAAGAGGCCAAGGGTTTGACTCAGAATATGAAGAAGAAAATATCCTCAATAATGAATGAAAATAATTTAGAATGGATCATCCTTATAAAGGAGATCAAAAGCCTTGAAAGGCAAAGTCTAATGCATGCAATAATCAATTTGACTATTACTTGACTAATGCATGAGTTTAGACCAACTAATGCATGTGTTTTTAACTAAAGCAAAAAGAAGTTGACATCTTAAGAAGGGAGTAAATATTAATTAACATAATTAATAGTTTACTCTAACATAAATTAATTTAATTCTAAAGTCCTAAGTGCTTTAAATTAAATTAAATCTACCCCTTTAGCTAATTACACATAAAAAAAAAGAATTAATATCATTATTTAATTATTTGAGTGGACATCTTTCTATTTGAATTTAATTATTCAAATTATTCAAACTAGTCACACCTCACATGTGGCATAAATTCCACTCTTTGATTAAATAACTCCATGTTTATTTGTCAAAAAAGTGAAGAGCCTTAATGGGAAGTGAAGAGTCACACCCCACATGTGGCAAAAGGAGATACATGCAAGATCCCCCTCCTTTTCTATTTAAGAGCTTACTTTTCTCATTCAAAGGACTTTTGGAGAGCATAGAAATTATAGTGGAATTCTACTACATTTTTTTGAGGAACTTTTTTGAGAGCACATAGATTATGCCAAAAATCTACTACACTCTTTGTGATTCATAGCTTTTGATTGTTATCATTTTAGTTAGTTCATTTTAGTATAACATTGCATTTCTTATTTAATTAATTTTCTTATCTTGTTCTTAATCTAGTTGCATTCTTATTTGAAAATACCAAAAAGAACTTGCATTCATTCTAGATTATTTGCAATTTTTTTTCATGCATATGCTTTTATTTAAAATCCTCCATTGTAGTTCGGTCTTATGGTTGTTCTCTTTCGATCTGAGAGCAATCTTGAAAACACCCCATCTACATAGGAGGCAACAGATCGCTTCACTATGGATTTCAGATTGAATAACTCATTCTAATTTGTAATCCGATCATGTGAGTAATGATCATGTTGCATGTGTGTTGAATTTGGGGTCACATTCACTCATACACAATTAGAACCCAATTAGACTCAAATAGAATAAATTAGCACCTAATTAGACTCAATTAGGACCAATTAGATTGAAATAGGACCAATTATTGTCAATTAGGACCAATTAGACACAATTAGACTCAATTAGGACCAATTAGACCCTATTTGGACTAATTAGAACCAATTAGGACCTAATATGACCTATTAGAACCCAATTAGACTCAATTAGAACAAATTAGCACCTAATTAAACTCAATTAGGACCAATTACGACTAATTAGACTCAATTAGGACCAATTAGACCCAATTAGGAAGTAATTAGAATCAATTAGACTCAATTAGACCTAATTAGACCCATTTAGACTCAATTAGGACCAATTAGGACCAATTAGACTTAGTTAGACCCAATTCGACCCAACTAGACCTATTGTATGCACCCTAAAATGGTCACCTAGACTTTGGGCCCCCATTCAGCAATTTATAAATTTCCTGAATCAACATTTTCAACTTAAATATCAATTTCCTTGATTAAATCCTAATTCTATTATTTATTCGATTATATTATTTGGATTAACCATTTTATCCTAAGTCCTTATTTAGTTAAAATGAATTTCCTTCCCTTTTATTAAATAAAAGTCACCACTTTTCCTCTTATCCTAAGTTGCATAAATAAAGCATTATTCCTATTTTTTAGAGAGAGAAAAAGATATTTTTGTCTTATATGGACACAAAAGTCAACTCTTATTTTTTCATTGGAGGATATTTGTGCACATGTATTGATCCCTCTTCAAGCCCCACCCTTGATTAAATCTTTTTCCTCTTAATCTTCATCATCCATTTTTTCTCATTTCCTATAAAAGAAGAGCTCTCTTTATCATTTACATATGAATATTTTGAATACTAATGTTATGTTGTAGGTTTTCTAGGTGACTTTGGAGCTTTTGGAGATTTGGAGCATTCCTAGCTTTCACAGTCACATTCTATCTTAGCTTCATTCTTGCATTTTAGTTTCATTATCATGGCATTCATAGCTTAGTTTCCTTTATGCTTTAGATTAACTCACCTAGATTAATTAGGAGGGATTTTAATAATTTCATTTCCTTTCATAGCTTAATTTGCATAGCTTGCATCTTCATTTCTAGCATTGTATTGCATTCTAATTTTGATTATTGAGGATATTGGAACTCTTACCCTTGTCTTCATTTGAATCTCCCATTGTATGGTTGACTACCAAGGTCATAAGCTTTATAGCTTTAGCTAAGAGAAATCTTAAAATCCTTGCAACTCCATTCATAGGGAGCTCTACGTCACATTCTCAAGGTTTCTGATTCATGGATTCCCTTGGAAGTAATGACATAGAGAAGTGCACTACTTGAGTGTGTAAATTTTAAAACATGATTTTGACTATCAAGATGATCTTAGATTTTAATTTTGATCCCGAAAATGGAATAGAAAAGGATGTGGTATGGAAGACAAGAAATGAAAGACATGATCGAGAAGAAGTGAAAGGATGAGCGTAGTTGACTGACAAGTCCATGAAAGATGAAAGGAGAGCTCTCTCCATATGCAAGATGCAAGACTAATCTAACATGAACCTAGAAATGCAAGCTAATATGAAAAGTGGTTGACTTGCAAGGTCACAATGCCAATAGACATCTAATAATCATCATGGAGCTTTATTAGTAGTGTCATAATATTATACAATACTCACTAGTATGACTATGGGTATATGAATATGATCTATCTCAGATAGGGATGCGGGAATCCCACCTAGGCACCAAAGACATATACGTCAAGATGACTAGCGCAGTGAGGTTCCCTAAGTTTGCTATAGCAAGATTATGCTTGCATCAAGACACAAGAAAGTCAAGATGGCTATAAGCATGCACTCATGTGAAAATAATTAAGGATAATACCTTGTAGGTCCTAAGTGTTAAGTGGAACAAGCATAAATGCTAATGAAAATTAGGACTAACAAAATATACCCACAAGTACAGAAAGAAATAAAACATGTTCTCATGCCCCCAGTCTTCTAGCTCAGCATCATCAAAAACTACTAGGGAGAGGACACCCATCAAAGAAATCATCATCCACAGCACACAAAGAAAATAAATTCAAACAAGTCTCAGCAAGTCAAATTGTTTAAGTGTGTGTGTGTAGGTCATAGAGTCAAACTTTGAGTATCACACCTACCAATGAGTAATATTGCATCATTCTAGACTATGGGTAGGACATCTAATAAGTGTTGAGAAATACTTGACACTAGGGTAGTGTTTAAAAACACAGTTTGGGGTGGTGTTGAAACTTTTGACCATGCCCTTTTTGGATGTAAGAGTAAGGGAAAAATTGGCCTAGGATTTGAGGGACAAAAGAAGAACACTGCTCCTATCTCTACTAAGTTGGATGGTGATGATGAAATAGAGTACAAGCCCAATTTGACAAACCAATAGGACATGTGTGAAGATTGGGTACCTTCCACCAATCTCCTTTGGGGAGAGTCAGCCGATCTAGTCATTCAGGAAACAATTTCACACATAGAACAAGAAGAGTTAGACATGGAAGATCTTGTCACAAAACATGTTACCCTTGGTGACATTGGGGCCTCTGCCTCAAGGCATCATAAACATGCATGGTGCAAACATCCCAGCCAAGATTCAAACACAGATTTACATGAATATGAATGGGAGTCTCTTTCTGACTCTTCTACAGTTGATAGGGATGTTGACATCATTCATACCTATAGTTCTTAGCTTGAGATAGCTAACTAGTCATGTGTAGGAATAGAAGATTTGAATCCACAGGTCACCTTAGTGTTTGATGCTTCTCTTGATTTGGGTCACCTAGAAGGATACTTGACAGACCCTAACTTTGCACTCACTAGAGATGATGCCTTCTAAATTCACAATATTGAACCAGTCATTAATTTACCCCTTGCCTACCCTCACCTCATTGATTGGTCTCAACGTTACCAAGAGCCTACACTCTTGACCTTTCAAAATGACTATGAGGTAGCCTATTACCTAAATGCCATTGAACCCATAGTATCTTCCACCAGAGCCCCAACTATAATTATGACTAAACTAGACATTAAGTACCTCAGTCAAAAAATAAAAAGAAAAGATAAATATAATAGGAGTTCTGATGGCGAAAACCAATATGTGGCAGTGTCAGAACCAAAAAAAGTAAAAATAAACAATGCATCTAAGGGTGAAAACCTCTCTGAGGCACCCAAGGATGAGGTACTTGATCATCTTCCATGTTACTTTTAGGACAGATCCTCAGTACTTGTTGAGTCTACACAGTCAGTTAATTTGGGTACAGAAGAGGCCCCGCAAATGGTACATTTGGCTCAATCATTGTCAACACAAGAGAAAGAAGCCTACACCAAATTCCTAGAAAAAAAGATCAATTTTTCTTGGAACTATTCAGACATGCTAGGATTGGACACAAATCTCATTATGCACCACTTGTCCATAGCTCCAAGAATAAAACTAGTGAAACAAAAGTTGAGGAAAATGCACCCTCACATAGCTCTTTTAGTAAAAGAAGAATTAGAAAAGCTCCTCAATGCAGGGTTCATTAGAGCTATTGATTATGCCAAGTGGATATCAAATATTGTTCTATTTTCAAAACATGACAAATCCATTTGTGTTTGCATAGACTTTAGGGATCTCACCAAAGCTTTCCCAAAGGATGATTTTCCACTCCCAAACATAGATATGATAGTGGATATGACTGCGGGTTATGAGATCTACTCTTTGATGGATGGATTTTCTAGTTATAACCAAATAAAAATAGCTCTTGAAGATCAGGAAAAGATAGCATTCACTTGTGCATGGGGAACCTATTGTTGGAATGTCATGCCTTTTGGATTAAAGAATGCAGGAGCTACATACCAAAGAGCTATGACAACAATATTTCATGACATGATGCATAATAACATGGAAGATTATGTGGATGACACCTTGGCTAAATCTAAAAAGAGAGACAAACATTTAGATGATTTAGAGGTCATTCTAGATCGAATGGAACAGTTTCAGCTAAGATTAAATCTAAAGAAATGTGCATTTGGTGTTACTTCAGGAAAATTATTAGGCTTCATTATTTCAGAAAAAGGCATTGAGGTAGATTCTAAAAAGGTACAAGCAATCATGGATATGCCACCTCCCAAAAATATTAGCCAAATGAGGAGTTTGCAAGGATGCCTTCAGTCTATAAGGAGGTTCATTTCCCAATTGGCGGATAGGGCTCAACCCTTTAATAAGAACCTACATAAGGGATTCCAATACATTTGGAATGAAGAATCTCAAAAGAGTATGGACCAAATAAAAGCATATTTGGTAAATCCTCCCATTTTAATGCCTCCTATCCCAGGAAAACCACTTATTTTGTACATTTGAGCAACTGAATCTTCCTCGGGGGCATTATTGGCTCAAATTGATAAAAATGGGAAAGAAAGAGACACATATTACATCAGCTGTACTCTTGTGTCCTATGAAGTTAACTATACAAGTATTGAAAAGGCTTGTCTCGCAGTGGTATTTGCCACCTAGAAATTGAAACACTACATGCTTGCACATACAGTACATCTCATAGCTAAAATTGATCCTCTCAAATACTTACTCAGTAAGGCTACTCTCACTTGTAGACTTGCTAAATGGATGATGATTCTTTCTAAATTTTATATTGACTATGTTGAACGCAAAGCTATCAAGGGACAAGCTATCGCTGATCAATTGGCTGATTTTCCTCTTCAAGACAATGTGCCTATTCAAGTTAGCTTTCCAGATGAACATCTTATGTACGTAATTGATAGAAGTTAGAAGATGTTCTTTGATGGGTCTTTTATGCAAAATGGTTCAGGAGCTGGTGTGTTATTTGTCTCTCCTCATGGGTACATAATCCCTAAGTCCTACAAACTATTGTTCCCAGGCAAAAATAACATAGCTGAATATGAAGCCCTAACAAATGGACTGAAAATGGCTATAGAATGTAGAATCATAGAACTTCATATTTATGGGGATTCATAATTGATAATCAACCAGGTTAATGAAGACTATCAAAAAAAAGATGATAAATTGGTCCCTTATAAGAAAATGGTTGATTAACTAAGATGATATTTCACATTCATCATATTTTAGCAAATCCCTCAAACAAAAAATAAAGCAGTTGATGCTATGGCCACACTTGCTTCACTTCTCTAGCTAGGGAAACACGAGTCCAGATTTGAATTCCTGGTGGAAGAGTTACACTACCCAATCTATGAATCCCAAGAAAGCCAGGTCAGTTGTACCCTTGTTGGCCATGAGTCATCCCGATATGGTGCCATTTACTCATATCTCTATGATGACATTATTCTTGAAACTTTCAACCGGTCTGAAAAATGAAACCTTACCCGCAATGCCTCTCACTACACCCTTATCTTTGGTGATTTGTATAGGAGGGGTCTAGATGGGACACTTCTTAGGTTCTTGGAAAAGGAGGAATCTGATCAAGTGCTAGTTGACATTCAAAAGGGCATTTGTGGAGGATATTCTAATGGTCTTTCCATGGCCTGAAGGTTGCTTAGGGTAGGTTACTATTGGCCCACACTGTAGATGGATGCTATAGTTTTTTCCAAATCATGCAAAAAATTGGAAACCTGATTCATGCTCTAGGTAGGGAGCTTATCCCTTCGATATCTCATTGGCCATTTCAACACTGGGCCTTTGATCTTATTGGGAAAATTCATCCCAACTCATCAACTGGACACAAATTTATCATCACTGCTACTGACTACTTTACTAAATGGGTAGAAGTTGTTCCACTTTCTGTTGCTTTAGGGAAGATAGTTTCTTTGTTCATTTTGAACCATATCATTTGTTGATATGGTGTGTCCTTAGAGATAATCACTAATAATGGAGGTCAGTTTAAAAATAAGGACATTAAGCAACTCTGCAAGAAATTCAAGATAAAACAACATTGGTCCTCCATTTACTTCCCGCAAGGAAATGGACAAGCAGAGGCTTCAAATAAAACCATTCTCAAAATCCTCTATAGAACAGTTCACAAGAATGGTCGAGATTGGCATCTACAGATAAACATAGATTTATGGGCTTATAGAATGAGTATTCATCCTCCCACAAGGGCTACTCCTTTTTCCCTTATGGTGCTGAAGTAGTGTTAGCTTTAGAGGTCGAGATCCCTTCACTTAGAGTCTCTCTCAAAGGTTTGGTTACAGATGAAGATTATCATGCCATGAGATTGAAAGAGCTAGAACTTCTTGATGAGAACTAAAAAGCATCATTTGATCACATGAGAGTTTACCAAAAGTGTATGTCCAAAGCATTTAAAAAATGGATGCACCCTAGAGAATTCCAAGAGATCTCATCCTATGAGAAAATCCTAAGAACCAACAAAATTGAGAGCAAAAGGGAAAGTTTGAACCTAATTGTCTTGGACCATACATCATTATTGTTTCTTTTGGGATAGGTGCTTACTTACTCTCTAATGAAAAAGGAGAGCAACTCCCTAATCCTATCAATGTTTTGCACCTAAAAAAGTTCTACCCATGATGCCTATTCAGTCTGGAGGCATCCTTTGTACATAATCATGAAAATACCAAAAAAAAATTCATATATGATGTTGAAAAAATCCTAAAAAGCATATAAAGTCATGAAAAAATACAAAAAAAATTATAAAAAATAGCAAAAAAAATTTTAAAAATAGAAAAAGTGCCTTGGTGAAAACTTGGAAACAGGCGTCTTGGTAGCAAAAATCCAAAAAAAGGATAAAAAGAAAAATTGCAATAAAATCCAAGTGGTGAAAACTTGGAAATAGGTGCTACTTAAGGCCTTTGCACCCCTATTTCTTAGCATGCATCTTCGACACTTAGCCTTCCTCCATCATTCCTTGACCTTGTTGCCTTGGTTTGGAATTGGTCTTTGTCTCTATATAGGGGGCATAACTATGTTAGCTTTGGTCTCTTGGATGCATTGGTCTTTAGGACATCCTAGAAAATGGTGTTTTTCAACACCACCCCAAACTATGTTTTTCAACACTACCCTAGTGTCAAGTATTTCTCAACACTTATCAGATGTCCTACCCATAGTCTAGAATGATGTGATATTACTCAATGGCAGGTGTGATACTCAAATTTTGACTCTATGACCTACACACACACACTTAAACAATTCGACTTGCTGAGACTTGTTTGACTTTATTTTCTTTATGTGTTGTATATGATGATTTCTTTGATGGGTGTCCTCTCCCTAATAGTTTTTGATGATGTTGAGCTAGAAGACTAGGGGAATGAGAACATATTTTATTTCTTTCTCTGCTTGTGGGTATATTTTGTTAGTCCTAATTGTCATTAGCATTTATTCTTGTTCCACTTGACACTTAGGACCTACAAGGTATTATCCTTGATTGTTTTCATGGGAGTGCATGCTTATAGCCATCTTGACTTTTTTGTGTCTTGATGTAAGCATAATCTTGCTATAGAAAACTTAGGGAACCTCACTGCACTAGTCATCTTGACCTATATGTCTTTGGTGTCTAGGTGGGATTCCCACATCCCTATCTGAGATAGATCATATTCATATACCCATAGTCATACTAGTAAGTATTATATGATTTTACGGCACTACCAATAAAGCTCAATGATGATTATTAGATGTCTATTAGCATTGTGACCTTGCAAGTCAACCACTTTTCATAGTAGCTTGCATTTCTAGGTTCATGTTAGATTAGTCTTGCATCTTTCATATGGAGAGAGCTCTCCTTTCATCTTTCACAAACTTGTTGGTCAACTGCACTCATCCTTTCACTTCTTCTTGATCATGTCTTTCATTTCTTGTCTTCCATACCACATCTTTTTTTATTCCATTTTTGGGATCAAAATCAAAATCTTATTTGATCTTGGTAGTCAAAATCATGTTTTAAAATTTCCCCTTCTTCTGCGTAGTTGGCTAACCATTTGAGGCCTGACCCTTCGATCTTCACTGGGGCATCTTTATTTCTTCACCCCCATCTCTTTCAAACCCCTAGTCTTTCATTCATCTCCTCCACTTCATCTCTTTGGGGAATCTCTTCACTACTTGATGGTTATTCTATTGTCCTTCATCTTTGATTATGATTCCTAGTGATTTGATCAACTTTATCAATTTGCCACTTCTCCTTTACCTGATTTTGATTCTAATTCTGAGGGTGTAGTACTCATCAGCTTCAATCCTTGATTCAACTTATCAATTGAACCTTGAGATTCTTATCTCTTATTTTGGGACTTGACAATTAGTTATTTACAATGATGTTGGTCTTGTCTTTCAGCTTATGCTTATCCTTGTCTTGATGTGTTGCCATCCATCGAACACACGTCTGGGTTGTTTTGTGATCCCAAATCAATCTCACACTTTAATTCCATTCTTTGACTACATGTGATCCTGAGTTGACCTCACATTAGTCAAAGAGGGGCAAATGTATGCACCCTAAAATGGTCACCTAGACTTTGGGCCCCCATTCAGTAATTTATCAATTTCCTGAATCAACATTTTCAGCTTAAATATCAATTTCCTTGATCAAATTCTAATTCTATCATTTATTTGATTATATTATGTGGATTAACCATTTTATCCTAAGTCCTTATTTAATTAAAAGGAATTTATTTCCCTTTTATTAAATAAAAGTCACCACTTTTCCTCTTATCCTAAGTTGCACAAATAAAGCATTATTCCTATTTTATAAAGAGAGAAAAATGCATTTTTGTCTTATATGGACACAAAAGTCAACTCTTATTTTCTCATTGGATGATATTTGTGCACATAGATTGATCCCTCTTCAAGCCCCACCCTTGATTAAATCTTTTGCCTCTTAATCTCCATTGTCCGTTATTTCTCATTTCCTATAAAAGAAGAGCTCTCTTTCTCATTTGCATATGAATATTTTGAATACTAATGTTATGCTATAGGTTTTCAGGGTGACTTTGGAGCTTTTGGAGATCTGGAGCATTCTTAGCTTTCACATTCACATTCTATCTTAGATTCATTCTTGCATTTTAGTTTCATTATCATGGCATTCATAGCTTAGTTTCCATTATGCTTTAGATTAACTCACCTAGCTTAATTAGGAGGGATTGTAATACTTTCATTTCCTTTCATAGCTTAATTTTCATAGCTTGCATATTCATTTCTAGCATTGCATTGCATTCTCATTTTGATTGTTGAGGATATTCGCACTCTTTCCCTTGTCTTCATTTGAATCTCCTATTGTGTGGTTGACTAGCAAGGTCATAAGCTTTATAGCTCTAGCTAAGAGCAATCTTAAAAACCTTTCAACTCCATTGATAGGGAGCTATAGGTCTCATTCTCAAGGTTTCCCATTCATGGATTCCCTTGGAAGTAATGATTTAGAGAAGTGCACTACTTGAGTGTGTACACTTGTTAGACCTAAATTTATTCAAAAAAATTTGTTTAATAATTTATACTTCATACATGTAATAAATGCTCAAGAAGAAAAACCTTCTGAAGTTGGAGAAGGGTCATCACAACCTCAAAAAGCCCAACCTTCAGAAGTTGGAGAAGGGTCATCACAAGCTCAACAAGCCCAACCATCAGATGTTGGAAAAGGGTCATCACAAGCTCAACAAGCACAACTCTCAGAATATCAAACAAGTACACATCTCTCTCTATCTCACTAACTCTCTCTCACTATCTTGATTTAGTCTCTTATTGGTGAATAGACATTTTGGGTCATTCCCCTTAAGAAGTTATTGTTTTTGTTCTATACATGAAACCTTTGATGATGAAAATGTTGGACAAGGGGAATCCCAAGTTGAATCAACCCAAGGTCAAACAAGTATGTGTTTCTCTCATCAGTTTATAACTTATTATAGGTTTAACATGTTCAAGAGATTGTAAATACTTATTTCATGAAGGTCCCCTTAAGATGAGATACTAAGATTTTTATTTTATTTTTTTGTAGTAGAAGTGCAAGAAACATATGTGAATGATAATCTACTCCAACAATTGAAGAGAAAAATTAATCGTAAAAACATAGATCATTTAATTGAAATGGATGTGGAAAAATTGAGAGATTATGCTAAACAACCCATAAATATTACAAAGAGGGCATTGAATAAAAGTCTAAGAAAATAATGAAACAATTTGAGAATCTTGGTACACTTGAAAAAACTCAACTGTTATCAACTACACTTCTTAAAGATGAGTTAAAAGATCCATTC
>BSBK01011200.1:37500-88282 GCA_027943335.1 Chamaecyparis obtusa
TTACATGTTTTTAATTAATTCTAGTGCACTTTTGCATAGTTTCATGAATTAATAAATCTATGTGTGGAAAAATGATTTTTAATTTGCAGAATGACAGGGCATAAAAAGGTGAGAAGACTAGAGACAAGATTCAATCAGGAAGGAAAAGCTTTGGCCAAAAGGATCAAGAAGGAGAACATAGCGCATATCAAAGCAGTTCTTGAAACAACACAAGAGGAAGACAATCAGGTATACCAAAAATACCTTGCTATGATTGAATCATATAAGAGGAAATTTGTCTCTTTAAATTGTATTTTCAGTCCTTAAATTCAAGTTTTTGGTTGGAAATTCATTACATAAATCTTTGTGTTGTCAATTTCAATTTTGGTTTCCCCTCATTTTGAGTGTTTGTGTTGACTAACTTGTTGGAGAACAAACACACTTGGAAGGAGCTATTGCCAAGGTGAGTTAAAAAAAATGAAATCATTCAAAAATGCCCCTAACTTCAGTTAGCTATGAATGAGGTAAGCCTAAACTAGTCAATTCTTCCTTAGCTTGCAGCATTTGGTGCTTTTCAAATCTAGTAATTAAAATGGGAAACAAACCTAAACATTTCAATTTTTAAGAATCTCCTTGTCAAGAGATTGGGAAAGAACCATTTCATGTTTGAAAGTTTAGAACAAAGGAAGGAAATAGGGATATGCTCTTCACTTTTTAAGTGAATAAAATTCCCAAACTTGTCCTACTAAGATCATTTCTTTCTTTCCATGAACATGCTAGAGATTTAGTGGGCTCACCTAAATAAAATGCATGCATCCTTAATGGGGTGTGTGACAAATAGATTTTAATTTTTCAACCTTCCTCTAGTAGTCCTCACGGATTGCGCAAAATCATACTTTAGTGCATGTGGGAAGCCCCTTTATTAGGAGATGAGAGATTGAAATCTATTTGAACAAAATCCATATTAAAAACCTTGATAAATTAGCAAAGACCACCTTTTTAGAGCCATGTTTACGAACCAAATCATGTGCTAAGGTAGGTTCTTTAAGTGTCTTCTTGTGAAAAACCTGTGATAATATTCTACAAATCAAACATTTCATGTTTAAGGGGTTAAAAGAGACAAGTGAATGTGTGGTTGTTGTGTTTGAAATACATATACAAGTGAGAGATATCGATTGGAAATCATCTTATATTTTAAATCTCTTCAATAATAAAATCAACAACTCCCATATCAAGGATAAATTCAAAAATGAACCTTTGTTGGATGTTGGTTTCCACGCAATCACACATATATAGGGCTACATTACCAGGTGATAGCACCCTTTTTCTCAATCAAAGACAAGAATTTGAGTACCAAAGTGATTTTCAAGACCCTAATCAAGAGGAAATCTTTACAAATCTATTTGAACCAAGACTTTAGGATATGGTGGATAGAAATTCAAATTATCAAAACCACAATACCAATCATGCCAACCATGATCCTAAGGAAACAATGGAAGAAATATTTGAGAGAGCTACCCAAGACCTAGATTTTCTAGAGGTTATGGAGAAGTTGATAGATAGGGATAGGGAGAACTTTTTCCTAAATTTAGCCCAAAAGGGAGTCAAGCTTCGTCATGACTTTGACATAGATCAACTTAAGAAAGACCAGCAACAAGATGACCCTATAAATACTATGACAAGGCAGATTAAGGCCTTCCAAGAGAAAATAGATACCCTAAAGGAGGTAGCTGAACCTAAGGCCTTCTCCATTGAAGCTTTGTGTCCTTTCCCTTTTAACAAAAGCTTAGCTATGGTGTCATTTCCTTTCAATACCATTTTTCCTAAATATGATAAGTACATGGGTAAAACAGACCCACAGGATCACCTAAGAGAGTTTTGTGCCCTAATTATAGAGTTCATGCACAATGATAGTTATCTAATGAGACTCTTTCCTAGAAGCTTAGGAGGACCCACAATAGAGTGGTTTTCAAAACTACCACAAGGCATCAAGACTTTTGAGGAGTTGGCCTCAAAGTTTATAACCCATTACTCTTACAACATTGAGCATGAGATCACGATGTTCAAGTTATGCGATACCAAGAAAAAATATGGAGAGTCCTTTTTACGATTCTTACAAAGGTGCAGGATCATTTTCACAAGGTATCCACAAACTATTCCTGAGAAAGAGAAGATGGAGATCTTTACCAATAAATTGACCGCTAAAATGAATTATCAATTTTAACTTCAATGTCCTCCAACATTTGAAAAACTTATTGAAAATGGAGTTAAGATTGAAGATGTTTTGGTCAAAAGAGGTGAGATTAAATTATTTAAAGACAATAAATCCAACAACAATAACAATGGAAATAACAATAATTATGTTCCTAAATATTTTAATAATCAAGGGTCCAACAATCACAATGATAAATCAAAATCATGGAATAAAAATAACAATAAAAATCTTGTGAATGATGGGGTTGTGGAGTCACACAATTTGAAGTCTACCCCTTTTATTAAACCCTATGGAGTGAATTCTTCAAACAATGTTAATCAAGAAAGAAAAGCTCCTTACAATTCCAACAATTCTAACAACAAAAATTCCAATACTTCCAACAATAAGACTTGGGATAAGTCAAAATCAAACTCCAATTATAACAAAATTAAATTCACCTACTTGGGTGAACCTTTGGAGAATGTACTAACAACCTTGTTGGCTGGTCAAGTCATCACATTACCCAAGATATCAAGTTATGAACCACAAGTCAACCCATATTGGTGGAATGAGTCTCATCACTGTGAATATCATCGAAAAAGAGGTCATCCAACCAATGAATGCATGAAATTGAAACACTTAGTGCAAGATCTAATTGATAATAACACCATCAAAATTGAAGGACCTCAAAACAATGGGGACCACAAGGCCTACAAGAACCCCTTTTTGAATCATGAAAAGGGTGAGTCATCCAATATGAATCAAAATCAAAAGAAGGGTAATGAGAAAGTGAATTTTTCTCATACTTATGATAACATGATAAATACTCTAAGTGAAGAGGATCAAAGCATAAATGCTATCATAATAAAAGGAAAGTCAAGAGAAGAATCAGAAAATATAGTCACTAGGGGGCAAGCATAAAAAATTTTCATACCTAATAATGCTCCAAGAGTGGTGATCTCGAACCAAGCTTTCACATCGTCATCAAAACAATACAACTTGGTTGACCAATTGTGAACAACTCCTGCTCAAATTTCTATTCTTGAGCTACTCAAACTATCACCAATCCATAAGGATATCTTGGAAAAAGCCTATTTGGAGGCAAATGTGCCTCTAAATTTGGAGGTGGACAAATTTCAAAACATGGTGGGGCACTTAATTGCACCTCATTGCTTATCATTCTCTGAACAAGATGACATGTCTATTAATCATCCTCAAAATTTTCCCTTACACATAGAAGTGTTGATCCATAAGAATAGGGTGAAAAGAGTCCTTATAGATGGAGGTGTTGGCCTAAATATTTGTACCCTTAGCTTGGTAAAAGCCTTAGGATTTTCCAAGGAGGCTATTGACCCAAAGAAAAAGATAACCATAAAAGCCTACGATGATGAAGAAAGAGTGTCAAGAGGAGTCATAGTCTTACCCATAAGAGTTGGTCCTATGCAAAAGGAGGCCATATGCCAAGTATTGGACCTAAAATTTACATACAACATTCTATTAGGAAGGCCATGGATACACGAAATGCAGGCTATTCCTTCAACTTATCATCAATGTTTAAAATTCCCATATCAAGGATAAGAAGTAATGGTAAGTGGAGACCTCGATCCCTTCCAATATTGTAATAACGTTAAGCCTATAAATGACTCATTGGTTCCACACAATGCTGAAGGGTCTATACCCAATCAAATGGAACAAGGTCAAAGTTCTAAAGACACCCCTTTTCTGAAAGGAAAAGAAAAGGTGGAAGAAGAAATTGGAGTCAAAGAAATTCCAAAACTCGTCAACCAAACTACATCAACTAAAGGAAAAGAGAAGGTTAATGAGAATACATTTTTAGTGAAGAAGAAAAAGAAGAATCTACCAAGTCTATCACAAGATACCTTAAGGAAACCCAAGAAGCAAAAGTAGACTCTACTAAATATGTTCAAAGATATACCAAAGAAGCCCATTATCAAAAGATAGACAAAATGATGCAAAACTTTGATAAGCAATGCAAGATTAAACAACAAGGAGTAGGTGAATACTCCTTATCTATGATGGACCTACCCTTATCACCAAAGTCCTTTGGAAAACCTCCAAATCTGCCTCATAGGTATAATGATAACTTTGTGAGGGCAAGTACATCATCTGCCATGGACGAAGAGGACAATGAAATATTAAATTGGTTATATAAAGATGAAGAATCAAGTGCCCATGTCAAACATATCCAAAATCCAATCATTCCCACACATCAATATGGGAAAGGATTTTCCATCATGCAAAAGATGGGTTATCAAGGTCAAGGACCTTTAGGCACAATGAATGAAGGGCTAATTAAACCCCTAGAATCCACATGGCAAGATTCAAAGCAGAAAATAGGTTTAGGATATCTTGAAGAAGGATACACACAAAAACATTGTCCCTAACTATATGATCAAATAATCCAATTAGAATCTCATAGTGATGAGGATTCTAATGAATGGGAATGGGAGACTCTATCTGATGAGTCATGTCATGATAAGGGCATTGATGTTATTCACACCTATACCTCTAATATACATAAAGGACTAATGACAGAATCAACTCCAAATCAAGCATCTAGTTCTAGCCAAGTGATTCAAAATGATGTGCCAAGCATAGAAATTGAAATAAATCAATGGGTAGGTGAGCCATACGTTCCTTCATGGAGACCTACTATGGAAGAATCAAACACTAGGTTTAATCCGCATGATTTTTATCCAACAAAAACCATAGTGGAGTCTAGTGAGGAGGATTTTGATCCTTCTTCTTTAGAACATTTAGAGGAAGCCCATGTCCGAGATCTTCAAGATACAATGTATGAACCTTCCAACAATGAGATAAACACTTTACACCCAATTGAGACAAGCCCAAGTGTTGACCCATTAACTCTCATTCAGTTGAACTTAATCGAATGGGATGCCATTGAACCCAATACCTTGCTAACTTTCTTGAACGACAACATGTTGTCCCAATACCTCAACACGGTTGAACCTTCTTCTACCAGGGACTATCAAGAAGAAATGATCAAAGGGAGCATCTAGAATCTTAATTTGAGAAAAAATTAAAAAAAATTTAAAAAAAAAGAAAAGGAGAAGAATCCAGTGTTGAAAACCACTTTGTGGCAACATTAGATCCAAAACAAAGAAAAAAAGATATAAAGGATGTTTCTAAAGGTGAAAGCCCAACTAATGCACCTATAGAAGGGAGTTTGGATGTTCTACCAGATCACTATGAGGAAAGGTCTTCAATCCTAATTGAGCCAATGGAAAAGATAAACATTGGATCAGAAACAAAATGAAAGATCATTCATTTAGCATCATCCCTATCAAGCGAAGAAAGAACAGAATTCATCAAGTTCTTTAAAGAAAATCAAGTTAACTTCACATGGTCTTATGATGATATGTTAGGTTCAAACCCAAATTTTATAATGCATCATCTCAATATAAAGGAAGGAACCAAACCGGTCAAGCAAAAACTAAGGAAAATGCACCCTCATATAGCCTTATTGGTCAAAGTGGAGTTAGAGAAGCTATTAATGGTGGGGTTTATAAGAGCCATTTATTATGCACAATGGATCTCCAACATAGTGCCAGTATCTAAAGTGGATAAGTCCATCAGAATCTGCACGGATTTTAGGGATTTAAAATTAGCATGTCCCAAAGATGACTTCCCATTACCAAGCATTGATGCAATTCTAGACCTAACAGGGGGACACTCCATGTTTCCACTCATGGATAGATTTAGTGGCTATAATTAGATCAAAATAGCACCCGAAGACCAAGACAAAACTACTTTTACATGTGCATGGGGCACATTTTGCTAGAATGTCATGCCTTTTCGCTTTAAAAATGTCAGAGCAACCTATCAAAGAACAATGACTACAATATTCCATGACATGATGCATAAGTTCATGGATGATTATGCAGATGACATACTAGCTAAGTCACATTCAAGAAAAGAACATCTTCCCATCTTGGCAAAAATCTTTGAAAGGTTAGAGGAATTCAAAGTAAGACTTAACCCAAAGAAATGTGCTTTTGGAGTCCAATCTAGCAAACTTCTAGGTTACATTGTGTCAGCAAAAGGAATAGAGGTTGACCCCACTAAAGTGAAGGCCATAATGGAAATGGAAGCACCTAAAATTGTTAGTTAGATGAGGTCTTTGCAAGGAAGGATACAATCCATCAGAAGATTTATCTCTCAATTAGCAAAAAAATGCCACAATTTCAATCAACTCTTGCATAAAGACATAATCTTCAAATGGGATACCAAGTGTGAAGAAGATTTCAATTTATTAAATAAATACCTTATGCATCCACCAATATTGATGCCACCTATCAGAGGCAAGCCTTTAATCTTGTACATTTCAACAACAAAAAAGTCATTGGGGGCACTCCTAGCACAAAAGGATGAAAATGGAAAAGAAAAAGCAATCTACTACATTAGTAGAACCTTAGTTAAATATGAGCTGAATTATACCTTCATGGAAAGGGCATTCTTGGCTGTAGTTTTTTCTTCACCAAAATTACACCATTATATGCTAGCCCACAAGATAATGCTCATTGCTAAAATTGACCCTTTGAAGTATTTACTAAGCAAAATAGCATTAAATGGAAGGTTATCAAAGTGGGTGATGATCCTAAGAGAATTTGATATAGAATATGTTGACAAAAAAGTAATTAAAGGACAAGTCATTGCCAACCAATTAGCAAAAGTACCACTTCATGATGATCATCCTATACAAGTTGAATTCCCAGATTCAGAGATTGTGAATGTTGAGGCTAAAACATGGCAGCTTTATTTTGATAGCTCTTACACTCACCATGGCTCAGGAGAAGGCATACTTCTAATCATGCCTCAAGGCTCCACTATCCCTAAGTCATACAAATTTCTATTTCCATGTACAAACAATATAGAAAAATATGAAGCCTTGGTTATTGGAATCAAGTTGGCATTAGAGTGGAAAGTAACAGAGTTAAAGGTATATGGAGACTCACAATTAGTCATAAATCAAGTCAATGAAGAATATCATACTAAATATGACAAATTGGTACACTACAAAACAATGGTGGATAATCTCAAGAAATATTTCATTATCATCACATTTGAACAAGTATCGAGAGAAAAGAACAAAGCAGCAGATGCCATGGCAACTTTGGCCTCACTTTTGCAGATGCCTGATCAGAGTGCTAGATATGAGTTCTTGGTAGAAGAAGCAACTCAACCTGTGTATGATCCAACCCATCCTTATACCATTTTCCTACTTACTACAATCGAATCACCTTGGTATGGATCAATCTACACCTATTTGAAAGAACAAACCCTTCCAATTGACCAAACAAGAAACCAAAAGAAAATCTTCATTCGACAAGCCTCCAAATACACTATAATTTCTAAAACATTGTATCGAAAAAGTCTTCATGGAATGCTCCTTAGGTGTTTAGAAGAGGAAGAATCAAACTTAGCCTTACAAGAAATTTACGAAGGAATTTGTGGATCACACTCAAATGGATTATCCTTAGCTAAGAAACTTATTAGGATAGGATATTTTTGGCCTACCATGGAAAGAGATTCTTGTAATTTTGCAAAAATTTGTAAGAAGTGTCAATTTCATGGAAATTTGATACATGCGCCAGTGCAAGAACTTCATCCAATGACCACACCTTGGCCATTCTATCAGTGGGGTCTAGATCTAATAGGAATGATTCATCCACCATCTTCAAATGGGCATAAATTCATCATAATGGCCATGGAATAATTTACTAAGTGGGTGGAAGTTGTACCCCTATCAACTTCAACAGGCAAACAGATATCCTTGTTTATCCTAAATCATATAATTTGTAGATATGGCGTACCTCATGTCATCATAATGGATAATGCAAGGCATTTAAAGAATAAAGACATAATGGAATTGTGCACCAAATTCCATATGATACATCATTCATCTTCAATCTATTACCCTCAAGGTAATGGACAAGCCGAAGCAACAAACAAAAACATATTGAAAATATTGAAGAGAACGGTGGATAATTCTAGTAGAGATTGGCATATCAAGATAAACCCAACCTTATGGGCTTATAGGAAAAGCATAAGGATGCCAAAAGGGGCTACACCCTTCTCCTTAGTCTTTGGAATAGAAGAAGTTTTTCCTTTGGAGGTAGAACTTCCATCCTTGAGAATATTTATGCATGGTTTGATAAATGAAGAAGACTATAGGGTTTCTAGGCTGCACAAACTAGAACTCTTGGATGAAAAATAGAAAGAGGCCTTTGATCACTTAAAGGTGTACTAGAATAGAATGTCAAGATCCTACAATAAACACATCAAGCCAAGAACATTCCACATAGGTGATCTAGTGTTGAGGAAAAATCCCAAGAACCAAGCAGAAAGGGAGAAGAAAGGAAAGTGGGAAGCCAACTGGTTAGGACCATTTCTCATTGTTGAATATTTTGGGACTGGCACATACAAGTTATTAGATTGTGATGGGGCAGAACTACAAGAACCTATAAATAGCATACATCTTAAGAGTTTCTATACATAAGGTAGACAAAAGAGTATAAAGAGTATCAGATGGAGAGCATCATATTTATTGTACATAGTTCAAAAGAGATCTAGAAAATACCAAAAACATTTGAAAATCTACAAAATCAAAAAATAGTGGAAAATTGAGCTTGAAGAAAGCATAAACATTCAAATATGATCCTCAAAAAAAGATGTTGTCTTCGTGAAAACCTAGTAAATAGGCACCTTGATGATTAAAAAAATTGAAAAATCAAAAAGAAGAAAAGTGCCTTGGTGAAAACCTAGAAAATGGGCACATTAGTAGGAAAAAAAAGTGGAAAAGCTTAAAAATAGAAAAAAAGAGCTTGATCCATTTAATCGGTGAAAACCCAGTAAATAGGCACCATTGAAAGTTCAAGTCAGTTGCATGCTTAGGAGGTCACCATATAAATATTGCATTCACCAGCATTTGTATATATTGCATAATAAAACCCCACAGTTGCATTTGCAAGTACCTTATGATTTTGGTCACCTAATAAAAAATTGTCTTAAGTCCCATAAATGAAATCAATATCAAACTAGGGGAAATCTACTCAAAAGGAGCAAGGATTCATCAACAAGCTTTATTCAATCAAAAAATCAATTCATCACACTTGAAAAAGGAACACTTAATCAAATCTACATCTCAATCCAATGTGAGCCTAAAATGAAACATTAGATCCAAGAATTTCAATGATCTTACCTTTATCATGATTAAAAGTATGAAATGGATGGAACTACACTTGAACTATGGATTTGCAAAACATGGCTAAAACTTTTCTAAGTGTTGACTCAATTGATGGAATCATTTCTTTCTAGAAAATTGATGAAAGTTTTAGACTAGATGAGCTATGATGAAAGGATGATATTTTTTTTAATTTTTGAATGACTGTCTTAAAATCAAAGTTTTCAATCATGTCATTTGTCTAAGGACGTCATCATCAATGAATCATCGAGGACTTGTACATAGGATAAAACAATGATTTCTGCTTGTTTACGCAAACAGATACCTTGGCTATTTTGATCTTCAATATCATAATACCAACATCCACTTGCAACATAGAATCTAACAAAATTGGTATTTTTACTCTCATGATTGGCTTCAATCAATGATAGTCATACCGAAGAGACCGATGGGAAAGCAAACAAAGAGGCAAAAAGTATTCATATCATCATAGTTGAACTAGTGATGGTTATACTCAAAATGGGATTCCAAAACACTCAATGATGATTATAAGCTCTAAATTTTGAATAATGATAGTTAGCTACATTGATTTTATATTAAGTGCATTGTATATATTTTTTTTCCTTACTTAGCTTAAGTTGCAAGAGGGGAAATTACAAAAAGGGGGTGTATGCAAATTGAACAATCAGAAGATCATTGAGAACCAATTATATAAGATCAAGTGTGATGGAATTCAAAAATAAAGTGCATTGCATTAGGTTACTTGCATTGATTAAACCATTATCATTAAGTCTTGCATTGATTTAGATGTGTCCAACATCAAAATTATTAGGATCATACATTATTAAGTTCATCATTATCATTCAAATGCATCCATTTGAAATTTCATTAGAAGCATTAAAATTGCATCCATTCAAGAACATTACATTCATATATAAGTACATTGCATCAGTTAGAAATCATTTCATCCATTAAAGTCATCTAGGATTAACCATATCTCATTCAATATAGTATCATTGAAAGACCATCATTGCATCACATTTACATATCAAAGGAGAACCATTCATTAGATTCATTATCCACCTAATATTCATCAATAACATAAAGTAAAAATCATGGCATTCATCTATTCTATGTCATACATAAGGCAATCATTTAACCATCTTTAGGACATATGCATACATGAGAAAGTTATATTCTACAAAAATCAAACAAATCATATAGAATCATATAGCTGCATATCATATCAAACATCTGAAAAGAAATCCAACACATGATGACATCATATATAGTCAAATCAATCAATGTACGCATCAAAGTCCATGGTACCACTACCATAAATGAACATCAAATCAAATTCTATACCATGATCATAAAAAGCAGTATCTAGAGATCAAGGTCCATCAAATATCAAAGTATCAACATGAAATAAACATCAACCAATAAAAAATGATACAAATCCAATATCTTGATAATGACAATAGAAAGAAAGCTCAACATATATAAACACTCAAGAAATAGAATCACCATCATCATCGCCATTCTGAGGAATAGGTGCACTATCTGCTGGATGGCTCGAACTATCCTATACTCCATGCTAACTCATAGTTTCCATAAAAGCATGCATCATAGTACTCATATGTGACACCTACTATTGAATCAAAGATATCTGAGTCTGCAAGGAAGCAACATCTGATGTTGACGCTAGAGGAAAAACATGAGCTACTGAAGACTGTGGAAGTGGAGTATAAGAAGAAGGAGCAGATGAAGATGGATCACCTAACATAGGAACAAACTAAGAAGAAGGATGTGACAAAGATGAAGGCATCAAAGTAGAAGCATTTTCCTGAACTGTTAGAGTAACAGGAGGAACAACAAGAGGAACAATGTGAGGAACAACAGGAAGCCCTACACCTGGTCAAGTAACACCTATGCAACCTCTGTGTCAACTGCTCTCTCTAATCTAGCACAAGGCCTCTGAATAGCACCCCTAGCCACCTAGTGCAATATTCTATCCACCCGTCCACCTCTACCCTGATCTCCTAGAATAGGAGCAGTAGCTAACACTGGCATTTGTACCTAACCTACTCTAGCTCCATGACAACCTTGTTGTCCACATCAACCCCTAATCCTACCCTGACCTCCATCATCATCATCATCATCATCATCATCATCATCATCATCATCATCATCATCATCATCATCATCATCATCATCATCATCAGATCCATTATCACCATTAGCTAACTCCTCAATACTCAAAATCCTCTCAATAGGATCAATAAATCTAGGAAAAGGATACCTGTGTACCCAAGCTCCATACTCATCTATAATGCCCACATCCATAACTTGTGACCTAGGGTTCCAGGGATGATACCTCAGATCCTAAATCTCTTGAACAACTATGCCATAATCAACATAGGGGCTCCATAATGATCTCTCCACCTACACACGAGTGTACATCACCACACCCTGTGGCATATCCTGAATATGTCCATACTAACAAAACACGTGACAGAAGTAGAATCTCTCAATCACAAAGGTAGAATGACCAATCATCCAATGAGGATAGAACATATATGAAAGCTCACCATCATCCTCAGGCCACACCTCACTTCCAAGATAAGGTCGTCAAATAACAGTGTCCATATCATCTATTTGACGGTGCCAATAATCAAGCTTACCTGAGTGGGTCTTCCTGATAATGCCACTATACATCCATTCAAATGGCCAACTAGGTGGATGATCTTGGGAAGTCATAGGATGTGTCACTGGAAGGTGCTCCCAAGTCCACAACTGTAATAAAATGGCTCCAACAGTCAAAGTAGTGGAACGTCTGTACACGACTGTGTGCAGCTCATGATATAACTGTGCTAATAAATAGGAACCCCAATCAAAATGATGCGGATTTTCCATCAAATCCTCTAGGATAAGACCCCAACTGATAGTGAATCCATGTCCATGTTGGTCAGGAAGTAAGAAACCACCAATCAATGTACCCAGAATAGTAGGTAAAATAGGGAATGACATAAACTGAGCCCATTGAATATGCTGATCACCAAATACTCAACGAAAAGCTGATCCATCATACATAGTGTCATAGTAAACAAGCTCTCCTTGAGTCAGCAACCAAAGAAGATGATACACATCCTCAGGGGTGATGGTCATCTCACCCATAGGAATATGGAATGTGTTATGGTTTGAATGCTAATTCTCAACCATAGTAGTAATAAGGCCTTAATTCACTCAAAATCAAGGAAGATATAGAAATAACAATAGACCACACCAAGAAATGTGTCTCCGGTCAGCAGCACTCAAAGCAAGAATCATGTCCCAAGATAAAGGATAAGAACCATGAATATGCAATGAACTGAGATCCGCCTACAAAAACACAAGCAAGTTCAAACATATCAGAAAGGAAATCAGAAACTATCAAGATCATTCTAAGTCAATCAAACATTCACCAATACCTATCAAATCCACAATCAAATTTCATGTTTCTACTTAGATAGAACAAGAATTTTATCCCCACCCATCATCTGAATTTAGATTGACGATGGATATCCTAACTATAACTAAACCCTAATTGACCTCTTACAGCTTTCTACATAATCTTGAACAAAGAAAAAATGGATATGTCAACCTAACAATCGATTAACAATACCAACACATTGCAAACTTGGTCAAAAAATACAAAAATTGAAATTTGGCGGAGTAAAAGCATTGTTTTATGAAGTAAAAGTAGCAAACAATGAAAGCATTTCTTAAAGAGGTAAAAGCACACATATATATGGAGAAAGTGGAAAAAAATTTAAAAGCACCCAAAAGCACATCAAAAGTGATCTTAATAGAGGTGAAAGCACAAAAATTAAGCAAAAGCGCTCATTAAAATTGCAAAAGCACTAAACCTAGGCAGAACCATGCAAACAAGTTGTCAAAGCGCAGAAGGGATTAAATTTAGCGAGTGAAAGCACCCAATCAGAATATAGAAGCACTCTTTAAAAATGTGGAAGCACACAAACAGAGGTGAAAGCGCCCTTAAATTTGGCAGAAGCACCCATTCATGGAAAAAATAGAAAAAATGGGCTATCTACTAGGAAAAAATTGAAAAAAATTAAAACGCATGCATAAAATGAAAATAGGGAAAGGTACGAGTACTACCCAAAGGTCTTGAGCTAGGCAATCACTGATATAGGGACAAACATCATGGCAAGTGATAAAGACAAAGGAGAGCAAAAGTCAAAAGGTGAATAGTAAATGAATAGTACAAAGGGATTTTGACCCCTTTATATAGGTTTTGACCTAAAATGATGTAACTTGACCTATGCAAAGTGCATTTGTATCATAATTAACCTAATCAAGCACTGTTATCATCAAACTCATTGACACTGGGGTAGTTGGAATTAAACACACTCAAATATCGATATCAGAAATTCAAATAAAATTCATCAAAAAATTAAAATGATATAAAAATAAAATCATCAACATCATCACCAAACAATCAAAGGTGAAATCAAGTATGTTTTTTATTTCATTTCCAAAGGGGCATACCATTGGATATTCAGCAACATCATCGATAATCAAATGACCAATCATCAAATCAAAGCAAAAACTTTTATAAAAAAATTTTTCGTAATCAAACGAATGGGGCATCACATCAAAATCAATCATTAAAGCAGGTATCATATCAAATCAGTTATCAAACATTGCATCAGGAACCCTTATTAAAATGACCATCATATCAGGATTTTCCATCAAATCAAACATCATATCGAGAGAGTTTCATATCAATCATGACTATCTCAAATTCGTATCCAAAATTAGGATCAACCATCGAAAGACACCAAATGGCATCAGGGATCAACCATCAAATGAGTCAGGACCTATCAATCAAGCTAGATCAGAGTATTCTTTGAATCGACATGCTTTGCACATCAACTCAAAGAGGAGCATTTGTAATCACCTAAAAATGGACAAAGACAATTTAATGATAAATCAAAGAAAAACAAGTGAAATCAAAGAAAATCAATGACATAATTGAATCAATTGAATCACAATGCATAATTAGCCAATCAAAATGAAAATCAAGACTTAATTCAAGATCAATCAAACTTGAGAGCATTTTAATCAAGTGCAATCAAATCAAAATACAATTAATTCAATTAATTGTATAGTCTTGGATTATTAAATTCAACCCATTCAAGGGGTACATGGCTAAAATAAATCAATTAAATCAATTAATAAATCTCAATTACTCTCAACAACTACAAAGGGAGCAAAATCAATTAACCAATGAGATTAAAGGAAAGACATTCACATGGATCAAGCCAAATTGAATCTCATTCACTCAAAATGAAAATGAATTTTGACCATTGATTTTTTCTACTTGTCTCAAGCTTTGTGGACACCAACTTTGCTTTGTCTTCAAAGGGTGGAACCAAAGACTCAACCAAGGCTTAACCATGACCAAATACAACTACACCCCCTACCATTGGAAAATCTATAAAAGGAAGGCCTAATTCCTTCATATTCATCCTCCACACATCTAAGAATTACATTGAACCTCTTTCAATTTGAGCTTAGGAAGGCATTTGAGAAGCATTTTAGCATTTCTTTTGATCTAATTGTTAGCAAGCATTGTTATCTTTATCATTCTCATTCTAGGACTGTCATTAGTGAGAGCTTGTTGAGAGCTATTCATTATTCATTCTAGTTAGAGAGCCATAGGATGCTCAATTAGTCATTATTTTTCTAAATAGTTTCTCTATTGCTTTGTGGTTGTATTTAGTTTCTATTTTCATTTATTGACTAACCTTAATTCTATGAAGGCACTTTCTTTAGTCTAAAAACACACACACACACACACACACAATATGTGTGTGTGTGTGTGTGTGTGTGTGTGTGTGTGTGTGTGTGTGTGCATAAAACAAAAAACATGTGTAGATCAAGTATTGTAAATATGAAACATATGGATCAATCATGTGTTAAACATTCTATCAAAAGGGTCTAGAAATTAAATATAATAGATCAAACACATCAATCGGTCATGTAGTGTCTAGAAATGAAATATAGTTCATCAAACACATGTGAATATATATGTAATATGAAATATGTCTCTAGATCATATATGAAAGTGCCTAGGACTCATCATGATGACTCCTCACTAAGCAGTAACACCTAGAATGACTATCATGTTGTGAAGGATGTGCAGATCCCTACAAAGAAAGAGATATATAAATTAATATATAAACATTGTACAAAGATCTTAAGTTTGATTTAAAATATTGTACAAGAAAATATGTTATAAAGTGTGTACACACATATAATAAATTAAAAACTCACCTATCCACTATTGATGCCATCATTGAGTGAGTCCCAATGACTTACATGATCAATTCCCAAAGGAGTAACAAGAGGCATATCCTAGTGGGTGAACCCACAATAGTGGGTTACACTTTTTAGCCTAAACGAACACTAAACTCTACATTTTGAGAAAAACTTTCAGATTCGAATGCATATTGCCATTGAATCGCTCAAAATCAGAGGATGAAGTAAATTAGAGTCTTTTAGGATTTTCTATTTAGATTCTAAATATATTTTTCTTTATTTTTTTAAATTTATTTGAATACTTTTTTCTTTCTCCCATGAAAACTTGTATGGTGCTGAAAACGTCATTTTCAAATAGTAACACTGTTTTCATAGAGCATAACTTTTTTTGTAAAATAGATATTAGTGAAATTCTCTTGAATTTAGTTTTTTAACATCCATACGGAGGGAATGCAATTGGCTTGATGACATTATCACTATTATTGCATATTTTATTAATGTTTGAAGTTGACTAAACCAAAATTTTGACGTACCTTGACTACATAGCTTATAACTTATTGTGTATTTATCGAATTTCAATTATTATTTTTTTTAATAGAAAGTAGACTCGAATATGGAGGGCACTATTATTTTTCAAAAAAAAAATTCCTTGTTTTACTATTTTTCATTGAACGTCAAACTCAAAGGTCTATATTTGATAAAAAACCTACATTCATTTAACATCAAAAACCATAGACATAATTAATTTAAAAATAGTTAAATATATAATTGTTAGAAAGCTAGTTCCGAGTACTTGTTGTATGAAAAAGGACATCTTCTTATTCATCCATTTGATCAGCACTCTTGAGGCCCGAAGCCATGAAATTCTTATAATTTCTTCAAAACTTGAAACCATGCCCCAAATCAGGGACTTTCGATAGAAAGTACTTTCGATCGAAAGTTTTGACTTTCAGTCAAAAGTACTTTCTATCGAAAGTACTTTGCCAAAAATGAAAAATTTAGTCATCACTAAGATAGTTTCAATTGAAAGTCATTTAGTTTCGATCGAAAGTCAAGTTTGACTTTTGATCAAAACTTATGTTGGCCTTTTTGGTGGCATTTCCAGTTTATAAGAATCAGGTATAAATAAATGTATATTTTTTTCATTTAATAGATCTGAAAGCTATAAAATAATTCACATTTAGGAGAAGGAATAAATTTTGGCATGGAATAATTTTCTAAGTTGTGATGGGAAATAAAAAGAGAAGGCTAAACAAAAGTACATGACATTATTCAGAAGAGACTAAACAAAGACTATGTGAAGAATCATGAGAAAGATATCATCATCAGAAACAAGGTATGTCTAAGATGTCTCTAGATAGATATTTTAAGTTGATGGTCAAGACTTGTCTTAATATTCATGTATATGTGATATTGTACAGGTCTATTAGACTTAACTAGACCTAATTGTAGACCTATTTGGACTAAAATGACTTATTAGGACTAATTAGGACCTATTCTAGGACTATTAGGACCCAATTAGAGTCAATGAGAACCAATTATAACCTAATTAGACTCAATTAGAACCAATTATGAACTATTAAAACCTAATTAGACTCAATTATAATAAATTAGCACCTAATTAGACTCAATTATGACCAATTATACCCAATTAGGACCATTTAGAACTAATTAGAACCAAATAGTACCTAATAGGACCTATTTGGACTAATTAGGACTTAATAGGACCTATTAGGACTAATTAGGACCTATTAGAATTAATTAAGACCTAATAGGACCTATTAGGACTAATTAGGGCCTATTAGGACCTATTAGAACCTAATTAGGACTAATTAGGACCTATTAGGACTAATTAGAACCTACTAGACTCAATTAGGACCAATTAGGACCTAACATGACCTACTAAACTCAATTAGGACTAATTAGACTCAATTAGGACCTAATATGACCTATTAGACTCAATTAGGACCAATTAAACTCAATTGGGACTAATTAGGACCTAATATGGACTAGTTATGACCTAACATGACCTATTAAACTCAATTAGGGCTAATTAAGCTCAATTAGGACCAACTAGGACCAATTAGGAACTAATATGAACCAACTAGACTCAAGTAGGAGGTCAACTAGACTCAATTATGACCAATTAGGAACAATTAAGACCTAATTAGGACCTATTAGATTCAATTATGCCTTATTAGGTCCAAATATACTCAATTAGGACCAATGAGGCCGTAATATGACCTATTAGACTCAATTAAGACCAATTAGACTCAATTAGGAACAATTAGGACCTAATATGGACCAATTAGGACCTAACATGACCTATTAGACTCAATTAGGACTAATTAGACTCAATTAGGACCAATTAGGACCTAATATGGACCAATTAGACTCAATTAGGACCACCTAAACTCAATTATGACCAATTAGAACCTATTAGACTCAATTATGACCTATTAGGTCCAATTATATACTCAATTAGGACCAATTATGACCTAATATGGACCAATTAGGACCTAATATGACCTATTAGACTCAATTGGGACAAATTAGACACAATTAGGACCAATTAGGACCTAACATGACCTATTAGACTTAATTAGGACTAATTAGACTCAATTAGGACCAATTAGGACCTAATATGGACCCACTAGACTCAATTAGGACCAACTAGACTCAATTATGACCAATTAGGACCTAATTAGGACCTATTAGATTTAATTATGACCTATTAGATCTAATTATACTCAATTAGGACCAATTAGGACCTAATATGGACTAATTAGGACCTACTTTGACCTATTAGACTCAATTAGGACCAATTAGACTCAATTGGGACCAATTAGGACCTAACATGACCTATTAGACTCAATTAGGACCAATTAGGACCTAATATGACCTATTAGACTCAATTAGGGCCAATTAGATTCAATTATGACCTATTAGATCTAATTAGACTCAATTAGGACCAATTAGGACAAATCAGGACTAATTAGACTCAATTATGACCAATTAGGACTTAATTAGGACCTATTAGACTCAATTATGACCTATTAGATCCAATTATATACTCAATTAGAACCAATTAGGACCTAATATGAGCTATTAGACTCAATTAGGGCCAATTAGATTCAATTATGACCTATTAGATCTAATTAGACTCAATTAGGACCAATTAGGACCAATTAGGACCTAGAATGGACTAACTAGACTTTAGGACCAACTAGACTCCATTAGGACCAATTAGGACTTAATTAGGACCTATTAGATTCAATTATGACATATTAGATCTAATTAGACCCAATTAGGACCTAACATGACCTATTAGACTCAATTAGGACTAATTAGACTCAATTATGACCAATTAGGACCAATTAGGACCTAATTAGGACCTATTAGATTTAATTATGACCTATTAGATCTAATTAGATTCAATTAGGACCAATTAGGACCTAATATGACCTATTAGACTCAATTAGGGCCAATTAGATTCAATTATAACCTATTAGATCTAATTAGACTTAATTAGGACCAATTAGGACCTAATATGAACTAACTAGACTCAATTAGGACCAACTAGGCTCAATTAGGACCAATTAGGACTTAATTAGGACCTATTAGATTCAATTATGACCTATTAGATCTAATTAGACTCAATCATGACCTAATATGGAACAATTAGGACCTAACATGAAATATTAGACTAAATTAGGACTAATTAGACTCAATTAGGACCAATTAGGACCAATTAGGACCTAATTATGACCTATTAGATCTAATTTATTAGATCTAATTAGACTCAATTAGGACCAATTAGGACCAATTAGGACCTAATTATGACCTATTAGATCTAATTTATTAGATCTAATTAGACTCAATTAGGACCAATTAGGACCTAATATGACCTATTAGACTCAATTATGGCCAATTAGATTCAATTATGACCTATTAGATCTAATTAGACTCAAGTAGGACCAATTAGAACCTAATATGGACTAACTAGACTCAATTAGGACCAACTAGACTCAATTAAGACCAATTAGGACTTAATTAGGACCTATTAGATTCAATTATGACCTATTAGATCTAATTAGACTCAATTAGGACCTAATATGGACCAATTAGGACCTAACATTACCTTTTAGACTCAATTAGGACTAATTAGACTCAATTAGGACCAATTAGGACCTAATTATGACCTATTAGATTCAATTATGACCTATTAGATCTAATTAGACTCAATTAGGACCAATTAGGACCTGATATGACCTATTAGACTCAATTAGGGCCAATTAGATTTAATTATGACCTATTATATCTAATTAGAATCAATTAGGACCAATTAGGACCAATTAGATTCAATTATAACCTATTAGATCTAATTAGACTCAATTACCTGGCCAAATAGATTCAATTACAACCTATTAGATCTAATTAGACTCAATTAGGACCAATTAGTCCCTTAATATGGACCAATTAGGACCTAACATGACCTATTAGACTCAATTAGGTCTAATTGGACTCAATTCTAGGATTAATTTATCCTTCATACATGTGTAAGAAATTCTCAAGAATCACAAGCTCAACAAGCTGCCTAACCTTTAGAAGTTGGAGAAGGGTCATCACAAGCTCAAAAAGCCCAACCTTCAAAAGTGGAGAAGGGTCATCACAGGCTCAACAAGCCCAACCTTCAAAAGTTGGAGAAGGGTCATCACAAGCTCAACAAAAACAAGTCTCAGAATATCAAATAAGTACACATCTCTTTCTTTCTCTCACAGACTCTCTTGATTTAGTCACTGTCTTGATTTAGTCTCTTATTAGTGAATATATATTTTGGGTCTTTCCCCTAAGAAGTTATTATTGTTTTTGTTGTGTACATGCAGCCTTTGATGATGAAAATATTGGACAAGGGGCATCCCAAGTTGAATCAACCCAAGGTCAAACAAGTATGTGTTTCTCTCATTAATGTATAAATTATTATAGGTAGAACATGTTCAAGAGCTTGTAAATACTTATTTGATGAATGTCCCCTTAAGATGAGATATTAAGATTTTTTATTTTATTTTACTTGCAGTGGAAGTGCAAGAAACATATGTGAATGATAGTCTACTCCAACAGTTGAAGAGAAAAATTAATCGTAAAAGCATAGATCATTTAATTGAAATGGATGTGGAAAAATTGAGAGATTATGCTAAACAACCCATAAATATTACGAAGAGGGCATTGAATAAAAAGTCTAAGCAAATAATGAAACAATTTGAGAATCTTGGTACACTTGAAAAAACTCAACTGTTATCAATTACACTTCTTAAAGATGAGTTAAAAGAGCCATTAAAATTATTGGGTGTAGATGCAAGTTTCAAAAAGTTAAAATCAAGTAACGTACAAAAAAATATTGTTGACAGTGTTAAGGAAGGTTTTCATTCCATTGGCAAAACAACTCGATGTATAGATAGGTCCATTTCAAGAAGAGTGATACTGACATCTATTTTAAATAAAAACATGTCCCAAAGAAGATAAATTTCTTCACTTTCATCTCAGATCAGGTACAATAGGAAGACAATGACACACTATTTGAAAAGAAGAATCAATTTGGATGATACTATATTGGAAGGTAATTGGGCACTAATGTGTAGAGCTCCTTAGTCTAATAGAGTTAATGAAATAGTTAGGAACTTAGTTACGTTATTTTGGACTAATCATACTAGTCCTTCACCAAATACAAGAGACATTATAAAGAAGAGGACTGGGCCTAAGGAATATTTCCAGCACACAAAACATTGGTTGGACACCACACAACATGAATTGTATCTCTCATTTTGTAACTCAAATCCTGACATTAAGATTGGACAAACAATGTTTGAAAGATTAAAGCCATTTTTTGTAAAGATAAATAAATCTTTTGAAACTTGTTGTTGTCGATATCACATTGAATTCGATCTCTACTACCAAGGGTTTAGAAAGATGATAGAAGAAAGTGGTGGTTCTCAAAATGATTTTCCTGAACATCCAAGTCAATTCATAACATCAATCTTATGTAACAAATCAATTGACCATGAAATACCTGAAATAGATTGCATAAGAGGAACTTGTCAAACATGTGGGGATTTGGCTAAATTTCCTTTAAGACTTGAAGATACTGACATGATGAGTATGATAAAATGTAAGAGATACAAGTACATAAAGTCTGAAAAAAAAGTCACCTGAAAGAATCAACAAGGTTGGAATATGTAGAAGACAAGATACCTGTTGCAACATTTATGGAGAATTTTCATAAATTGATCCAACCATACATACGACATGTTTTTTTACTAAATGGCAAGAAAAAAAATTCCAAATACAAAAAGAATCTTTTCCAGTTGCAACTATTTTATCTGTTGTTGATTGTGCAGAGAACTACTCCGTTGTATCTCAAAAACAAGTTCAAGCAGAATACTACTATACAAAGCAGGTGACTATCATGGTACATGTGTCTTAATGACATGCACAATTAAATTTGGATGGTGTTGAAAGTACATATGAAGCATGAGTAATAAAGAAAGAATATCACTTTTACATTAGTGATGATAAAGAGCATGATGTACATTTTGTCGAGCATTGCTTTAAGACATTTTTTGGATTTTTGGAAAATAGAGGCATCAAAATTGAAAATCATTTTGTTTGGTTGGATGGATGTGCAGCAAAATTTAAATTAGTAAGGCCATTTTACGCACTATGTAGATATCATCAATACCAAAAGATATCACATATTTGGAGTTTCTTTTAGAGTGGACATGGAAAGGGAGAGCATGATGGTGCAAGAGCTTGTATCAAACGTGCTTTAAGAAAGTATCAACTGGACTATCAGGGATATTGTATAAATAATGCTCATGATGTAGTTGAGTGGTGCAAGATGCATTTTATGGTGCCAAGTCATGATAACACATCATCACAATCAGATCGAGTCATACCCTTCTGAGTATTATTGGAGATAATAGGTACTAATTTTTTTAATTTATTGATCATTGTTTGAGTTAACTTATATATATATATGTCTTTAATTTTTACATGTGACCTCTCTATTTTTCAAGTGTTGATAGAAGATCAATCCATGGATGCAAGAGAGTAGACAAAATAAATCCCTACATTCAGTTATGAGTACGGATAGTAATGTGTGGTCATTGTACACTAGAGATTATTCATGCTTTTGTTATGACTGGATTTCTAAAAACTATGACGAATGTATCAACCAAAAATGTGGATATGTTACTAAATGGAATTTGGTTCCATTAGATGTTACAAACATAAATGACATTCAGGATGAAAGCTTTGATGACATTCCATTGATTTCTATAGATTATGACCATATTTCAGGTTTGATCAAAATTGGTACGTGTGTGTTTATGTACATGTTTTTAAAAAGGACCCATAAACTCAATTCATTTAAATAAAGTTTTTTTAATTTATATTTACAAGTTCCTAAAATTAAAAGTTCACTTTAAATGCAGGACATATTTTTGTAGTAGTAGTAGAGCCTGGAAATGTGGAAGGTGATAGTTACTATTTATTACGTTGTTTCAAGGAGAGGATGAAGATGACACATAATGAAACAAGAGATGGAATTATGTTTCCCACAGGCTCTAGTACTGTATTTAAGTTTGTTTATATGGTTAGTATTTATCACATCTATATATTTAACATTCAGGAACACATTGTGCAGGTTCAGTTGTCGTGCAAGGAACATATTTGAAGCAAATCAAAATACTTAAACAAGGGATTCATTTTATTGATTATCAACCTAAAAATAAGGTTTATCAATATAATCATCTTGTAAATTCCACTGTCCTATCTCTTGTTCCTGTGATGGGACGTGGCATTCTTAAGTGGAGATTTGATACTGACGACCATGAGAGAATATTAAATGTTATTTGAGAGAGAGATGAACCACTTGATGTGGACTAAATCAAGCATGAAATATGATTTGAACTAAATTTTTTAGAGGTGAGACCAGAGGTTTTCTTAGCTCCATTCTTTCCTACTGGTGCCTATAGTGAATGGAGCTTGAATTAAATTAAAAATTAAGAATATATAGATCTCAAATTTATGTCTTACAACTGGATATGATATATTAATTATCTACTTGAATATGAAGTACTCTAACTTTGGAATATGAATGTGTGTATGTATTTAATTTGCATGTGTTACATTAGGACGTGCATGTTTTAAATATAAAATCTACTTGAAGTACAACAACATTAAATTAAAAGTACGTGCACAACTATTATCAAATGTACATTTAAATCAAACATGTGTGCAATCGAATGTACAAATTTCATTATAAATATGTGTACAATCAAACATTATTCATGTATGTCATCTATTGAATTCAAACATCATTCATGTATGTAATCTATTGAAATCAAGTTCATCAAATTTAAATTAAACATGTGTACATGTGTATGTAATCTATTGAAAGTATTGAAAATTTACAAGTTCATCACAAATGCACACGTGTCTAGAGTGAAAGTATATATATAACATGCATGAAACATCAATCATGTGTGTAGATCAATTACTATAAATATGAAACATATGAATCAATCATGCACGTCAAACATTCTATCAAAAGCCTATCTAGAAATGAAATATAGCATCAAACACATCAATCGGTCATGTAGAGTCTAGAAATGAAATATAGGTCATAATATGAAATATATCTGTATATATATACATAATATGAAATATGTCTCTGATCAAATATTAAAGTGCCTAGGATTCAACATGTCGACTCCTCACTAAGCAGTCAGACCCAGAGTGACTATCACGCTATGAAGGATGTACAGATCCCTACAAAGAAAGAGATATATAAATTAAAAAATATAAACATTGTAAAACATATAAACATTGTATAAAATATTGTACAAGAAAACATGTTATAAAGTGTGTACACATAGATAATAAATTAAAAAATCACCTGTCCACTATTGATGTCATCATCAAGTGAGTCTCGACGACGTACACGATCAATACCCAAAGAACGAGTAACAAGAGGCATATCCTAGTAGAAATAAAACATACATACATACATACATACATACATACATAGATATATATATATATATATATATATATATATATATATATATATATATATATATATATATATATATATATATATATATATATATATATATATATATATATATATATATATATATATATATATATATATATATATATATATATATATATATATATATATATATATATATATATATATATATATATATATATATATATTGATTGAAAGTTTGAAAATAAATTTAAGTTTAATTGTAACATTAAATACATGTATATAGTCTGATTTATACCTATGTAGGTGGTGGAAATTGATAGTACTCAGATTCCCTGGCCTCAATCCTATCAACCAAGGTATCAAGATTTTTCCATGTCTGGTCCAAGCTCAAATCTGTATCTGCAACATGATTAGACTACACACACCTCTCTAATGATGAATGCAATGGAATAACTAGATGAGATGGAATGGAAGTTGTATCATCACGTGTCAAAAAATATAGATAACCTATAGTGGTCATGATGAACTCAACATCATCAAGACCAACATCAAATAACTGATGCCCTGCACTGACTAAAGGGTCTGTACATTGTGCCTCTCCCTGTGCAGCAATAGAGTGGTCAGTAGGTGGATCCTCATGAGCACTACCACTATGGCCATGGTCTAGGTGAGAAGGATGTGATTGAGCATATCTAACAGTGCCCACACAACATCTAACCTCTGATATGGGGATATCATGCTTTGTTTCTATAAATGCATATGCATCCAATAGATCCTCAACCAAGCTAGTTAGTGTCACATGTGACATCTGCCCTGTAAGTCCCTCCAGGATAGAAAGTGATGGGATGCCTATTGTAGTGTACATGTCATCTGTAGTCCTGCTAGAAAATGCTCCACCTAATGATCTAGAGTTTCATCGAGGCATCAGGTACTGACCAACCTAATCACTAGATATGGATGTGGCAGCTACTAAAATTTCCCCCACACTATCAATCATAGCTCAAAGCTAGGTGCTATGAATAACATCATCTACAATAGGGCCCAATAAAGGATCTATAGTAGGTGCCCTCAAACCAACAATGGCCCTATGTACTGGTCTCTGTCGATTAGCTTGATGATAAGCATCTCTATCAGCAAGCCTCCCATGCCCCTATCCTAGATGTGTTGTCAAATCAGTGTAATCAACAACATGACTTAAACAAACCTCATCAAAAATCTGTTGTGCAAAGTATAGTGGAATCTAGTTGTTATTCAGATAATGACCATGGGTAGCTAGAAATCTAGGGTATATCAATGTTGATATAGCATGATCCTCACACCCGGTAACCTGATATCCCTTCATATAATTTTTATCTACATAAGATGGGAAAACTTCCCCTTTCAAGGTCACTTTAGACACTAAAGCCTGTACCTCCTTAAGAGAAAGACCAGAGCCAATCTCTTGTCTCTTCCTCTCAAGTATGGCCTCTATAATATCTGGGGCATAGAGAGTGGTACCATGAATGTCATCCCTAATGCTAATCAAGCTATTAAGGATGGACTGACACATGCTCTTATAGATAGTAGAGCTAGATGAATTATTTATAGATTCTTGCAACCATTGAATCTCTCTATTAGTGTGTGAAAATAGTTCTACAAGGGGAATTGATGTATCTGGCATGATGTGTGATGTGCAATAATATGTCTGATAGATCTAGAATATGTATGTACCTAAAATATTTTATTTACTATCAAATAAAGTCTAGATATATACATGTACATTTTCCTAATTTAAATAAAAATAAAATTAAATACTATGCACATTTCACTATATTATTTGAAAGTAAAATCAATTACATAAATTACATGTTTAAATGTAAATTACATTTTAATAGGTCTAATGGGGTCGTAAAGGGTCATATAACCTATCATAAGTCCTAATAGGTCCAATTAGGTCATGTAATAGGTTAAATTAGGTATAATTAGGTCTAATTGGGTGTGATTAGGTCCTAATTAGTCTAATTGGGTCTAATTATGACAAAATTGATCTAATTGGGTCTAATTAGGTGCTAATAAGTCTTAAGGGGTCATATTACTCATAGTGGGTCTAATGCGGTATTAAAGGGGTCATGTAACAAGTATTATAGGTCCTAATAGGTCATAACAACTAATTGGGTCTAATTAGGTACTAATAGGTCTAATTAGGTGCTTTTATATAAGTCTTAAGGGGTCATGTTACTCATAGTAGGTCTAATGGGGTCATATAACCTATCGTAGGTCCTAATAGCTTTAATTAGGACATAATTGGTTTAATTGGGTATTCAATCAAGTCCTAATAGGTCTAATTGGGTCTATTTAGGTGCTAATTAGGTCCTAAAAGGTTTTAAGGGGTCATATAACCTATCACAGACCTCTTAAAATAGACCTAGATAATTAGGAATTATGATGTCCTAATAGGTCTAATTGCATGTAAGCAGGTTTAATTAGGTGAACTAATAGGTCTACTTTGGTCTTAAGAGCTCATATTAAGCATATTGAGTCTAATTAGGTCTTAAAGGGTCATCTAGTACAAGTATATTAGGTGTTAATTAGTCTTTAAATTTGATCTAATTACAAGGTTAGAAGGGGTCATATTACTCATATTACATAGATAATTAGGGCAAGCTATTATGACTAATTTGGTCTACGGGATCCTATTAAGTTCATAAATATGTCCCTAAGTAGGCATTATTACTATTCAATATTAGTTCCTATTACTTATATTAGGTATGTATTAAGTTCACATGTATTTAAAGGTAAATTAAATAGTATAAAATTATGTATAATTTAAAGGTCTTTTTATGGGTTAATTAGTCTAATTATGCCTAAGGGATCCTATTGCTCATATTAGGTGTACTAGTAGGTCCTATTACTCATGATATTAGGTATTAATTAGTCTTAATTAAAGGTCTAATTAGGTCTAATTAGGTCTTAAGGGGCCCTCTTACTCATATTAGGTATACTTGAGACTAGTTACACATGTCTTATTAGGTCTAATTACGTCTTTAAGGCCCATCTTATTAATGATATTAAAGGTCCTAATTTACGTCTTATTAATCATATTAGGTCAGGTAATAGGTTAAAAATTAGGTCTTAATGGGTCACAATTTACTCAAGGGGTCTAATTTTAGGTATATTTAATTATGTCTTCTTAGTCAAGTATTAGGTCTAATTAGTCTTATCTAGGTCTTATTAGGTGTAATTCGTCTTATCTAGGTCTTATGTACATACACATGTATACATAAAAAAACTATCTATACACATGTACATGTATGTATACCTACACACACACACACACACACACACACACATGTATGTATGTATGTATGTATGTATGTATGTATGTATGTATGTATGTATGTATGTATGTATGTATATATATATATATATATATATATATATATATATATATATATATATATATATATATATATATATATATATATATATATATATATATATATATATATATATATATATATATATATATATATATATATATATATATATATATATATATATATATATATATATATATATATATATATAATAATAATGAAAAATCTATATATAATATATACACATGTGTATATATATGCATATATACACATGTATATATACATGTGTATATATGCATATATACACATGCATAATACATGTGTATATATGCATATATATACACATGTATACATGTATATATACATATATATGCACATATATACATCTATATATATATATATGCATATATACATGTGTATATATGCATGTGTGTATATGCATATATACACATTTATATATGCATATCTACTATTTATGCATCTATCAAAACCTAAAAATAAGAAAAACAATATATGAAAATACCTCAAAACCATGTTTGCAAATTTCGAAGCCGTCCCCACTGTCACTGTCGAGTTTCACCATCACCGAAAGTGAGAGTGAAAGTCACTTTCGGTGGTTTTATTTCTGCTAAAATGAACCTTAATTAGTGACTTTTGATGGAAAGCCACTAATTAGAAACTTTAGATCGAAAGTTACTTACGATTGAAAGTCCTATGTCTAAGAACTTTCGATCGAAATTTTTTTAGAGTTTCTATTGAAAGTTGATAAATAATATTTTGCCAAAAATGCTTTTCGAGACAAATTCCTTCCTTTCAAAAATTGTAACCCACTATTCTGGGTTCACCCTAGTACATGTACACACACACACATATATATATATATATATATATATATATATATATATATATCAATTGATTGAAATTTTGAAAATAAATTTATGTTAAATTGTAATATTAAATACATGTATATAATCTGATTTATACCTGTGTAGGTGGTGGAAACTAATAGTACTCAGATTTCCTGGCCTCAATCCTATCGACCAATGTATCAAGATTTTGATGTGTCTGGTCCAAGTTCAAGTCTGCATCTACAACATGAGTAGACTGCACATGCCTCTCTAATGATAAATGCAATGGACTAACCAAATGAGATGGCATGGAAGTCATATCATCATGTTTCAAAAAATCTAGATAACCCGTAGTGGTCATGCTAAACTCAACATTATCAAGGCCAACATTAGAGAACTGACACCCTACACTAACTGAAGGGTCTGTATGTTGTGCCTCTCCCTATGCAGCAATCGAGTGGTCGGTAGGTGGATTCTCATGAGAACTACCACTATGGCCACGGTCTAGGTGAGAAGGATGTGGCTACGTGTATCTAACAGTACCCACATGAAATCAAAGCTTTGATATAGGGATATCATGATTTGCTGCTATAAATGCATATGCATCCAATAGATTCTCAGCCAAACTAGTCAATGTGACATGTTTCATCTCTCTTGTATGTCCGTCTAGGCTAGAAAGTGAAGGGATGCATGTTGCACTATACATGTCATGTGCAATCCTACTAGAGGATGCTCCACCTGATGATCTAGAGTGTCGTCGATACATCAAGTACTGACCAACCTGATCACTAGATATCGATGTGGTAGCTGCTGCAATGTCCCCCACACTATCAATCACAACTCAAAGCTGGGTGCTACAAATAACATCATCTACAATAGGACCTAATGAAGGAGCTATAGCAGGTGCCCTCTGACCAACAATGGCCCTATGTATTGGCCTTTGTCGATCAACTCAATAAAAAACATCTCAATGAGAAAGTCTTCCATGCCCCTATCCTAGATGTGCTAGCAAATTAGTGTAACTAACAACCCTCCCTAAATCAACCATAGAAAAAATTTGTTGTACAAAGTACAATGGAATTTGGTCATTATTCGAATAACGACCATGTGCAGCTAGAAATCGTGGGTATATCAATTCTGATACTATAGGATCCTCACACCTAGTAACCTAATACCCCTTCACATATTTTTTTTCTACATAAGATGGGAAAATTTCCCCTTTCAGGGTCTCTTTAGGTACTAAAGCCTGTACCCCCTTAAGAGAAAGACTAGAGCCAACCTCTTATCTCTTCCTCTCAAGTATGACCTCTATAATATCTAGGCCATAGAGAGTGGTACCACGAATGTCATCCCTAATGCTAATCAACCTAGTAAGGATGGACTGACATGTGCTCTTATAGACACTAGAGCTAGATGGATTATTTATGGATTATTGCAACTGTTCAATCTCTCTATTAGTGCATGCAAATAGTTCTGCAGGGGGAATCGGTGCATCTTCCATGTGTGATGTACAATAATATCTCTGATAGATCTACAATATGTATGTACCTGAAAGATTTTATTTACCGTCAAATAAAGTCTACATATATGTACATTTTCCTAATTTAATTAAAAATAAAATTAAAGTATGCACATTGGGCTACATTATTTGAAATTAAAATCAATTACATAAATTACATTTAAATGTAAATAAACATGTACTATACACACATACATACAGGTGCATATATATATACATGTACACATACACTATATATGTATGTATGTATGTATGTACACACACACACACACACACACACACACACACACACACACACATATATATATATATATATGACATGTATATATATATATATATATATATATAATAGTGAAGAATCTATATATAATCAATACACATCTATATCAAAAACTTCAAATTATGAAAAATCTATAAATAATATATACACATGTGCATATATACACATATACATGTGCATATACACACATATACACATGTATATATGCATATATACATGCATATATATCTATATATACACATGTATACATGCATATATACATGTATATATGCATGTATATACATGCATCTATACATGTATATATGCATGTATATATATGCATATATACACATGTATATATGCATATATACACATGTATATATGCATATATACTAAATCCATCTATCAAAAACTACAAATAATAAAAAATGAAATATGGAAAAATCCAAAAATGATGTTTGCAAATTCGGAAGCCTTGGGTCCATGGGTTTTGTTGTCGCCGAAAGTGACAGTGAAAATTACTTTCATCAATTTTATTTATGCCAAGTTTAAACTCAATTCACAACTTTCAATCGAAAGCCATATGCTAAAGACTTTTGATCGAAAGTCCTATATTTACTTTCGATCGAAAGTGACATAAGACTTTCGATCGAAAGAGACTTGTCTCATGACTTTTGATTGTAAGTTTTGTACTTAGGATCGAAAGTATTTCATAGTTTCTATCGAAAGTCAATAAGGATTTTTGGGCTGAATTCACTTTTCAGGCTGAATTCATTCTTTTGAAAAAGTGTAACCCACTATTGTGGGTTCACCCACCAATTAGTACATCCTATGACCCTTAAAACCTAATAAGACCACTTACATGACACAATAGGACCTATTAATACCAATTAGTACATCCTAGGACACTTAAGACCTAATAAGACCACTTACTTGACCTAATAGGACCTATTCATACCAATTAGTACATCCTAGGACACTTAAGACCTAATAAGACCACTTACTTGACCTAATAGGACCTATTAATACCAATTAGTACATCCTAGGACCCTTAAGACCTAATAAGACCACTTACTTGACCTAATAGAGCCTATTAATACCAATTAGTACATCCTAGGACCCTTAAGACCTAATAAGACCACTTACTTGACCTAATAGGGCCTATTAATACCAATTAGTACATCCTAGGACTCTTCAGGCCTAATAAGACCACTTACTTGACCTAATAGTACCTATTAATACCAATTAGTACATCCTATGACCCTTAAGACCTAATAAGACCACTTACGTGATGTAATAGGACCTATTAATACAAATTAGTACATCCTAGGACCCTTAAGACCTAATAAGACCACTTAATTGACCTAATAAGACCTATTAATACCAATTAGTATATCCTAGAACCCTTAAGACATAATAAGACCACTTACTTGACCTAATAGGACCTATTAATATCAATTATTACATCCTAGGACCCTTAAGACCTAATAAGACCACTTACTTCACCTAATAGGACCTATTAATACCAATTAGTACATCCTAGGACCCTTAAGACCTAATAAGACCACTTACATGACCTAATAGGACCTATTAATACCAATGAGTACATCCTAGGACCCTTAAGACCTAAATAGACCACTTGAACTAATAGGACCTATTAATACCAATTAGTACATCCTAGGACCCATAAGACCTAATATTGTAAATTTTTGTATAATTTTATATATTTAGATATTTGTTTCCATTTTACACAGTTATAAGATTTAATCAAGTACTTAATTGTTAACACTTAGTTTTCACATGTTATGTATCTAGATGGCCACTAAGGACATACCTTAGACTCCTGATATATAGAGCATTTTTCATATTGCTAACACAAAGATGGCTCAACTTAGAGAGTCCATCTATACATCTTCAACAGATAGCATATATAGAGATACTTGTGTTAGTATATTGACCAGTTTAGAGGAGATGACTACTAGATTGAGATCTCACTCCTTCACGCCTCAGGTAGTTGAGACTATTTTTTGAGAGTTGAGGGCGAGGTCTTGGGTGATATTTTCTTGGAGACGGTTAAGAGTCATCTCCCCAAGGATATCATCAAATGAGAGGTTTCCCACATTATGAGGGGAAGGCCACTATGAGGGCATATTAGGTCACACAGTGTGTCATTCCTAAGATCGCATGCATGATATACCTTTAATTTATAGTAGCACATGGTCATTATCCTAATAATGACCAGAGTCCTTTATATTTTGCACAACAGTTGTATGTTGAGTTCCATTTGGGACTCAGGGTCAACTAGTTAGATCTTTGATGAGCCTAGACACATTTTATGACCAGTTGTGTAGGTTGGTTCAGGTGGACATTGTCACTAATGTTGGATCATTTATGGATATGTTATTGCATCCTGATGGTTCATGCTCTACATCACTCCTCTCCTAGCTAGTGTCACCCCTACACTCCTCATTACTAGAGAGGTTCAGGACTGAAGGTGATGTGGGTGATGTTGTCTTAGTTGATGATATGATGGTGCAACACACTGATGATCCTTCTGCTCTTGAGACCCAGGTATATAAAGTTTTATTTTCTCTTTTCTTAGTAGTTTTAGTGAATAATTAATTGTAGATGTGTGTATTGGCATTTGTTCAATGTATAATATTTTGCAAGCACAGTTAGTAGAGCACATTACCTCTAGTGTGGGATTGAAGCATCTTCATATGAGAGATCCATTTGATGTGATGCCTACCAGTGGTCCAGTAAGTTTTAGATATATGTATATTTAAGCATGCATGTGTACGCATGTATTTAAATATTTCAATTACTTTACATAATATATACTATGCACATGTATATAACCAACTATTGTACAAAATTTGTAAGGGTCATTTGCTGCTTCACAGCCAAAGGATGCTTTTCATAGGAGAGATTCAACAAATATGACACCTAGTAGTGGTTAGGTAAGTTTTAAAAATATGTATGTATAAACAGGCATTTATAACATTTTAATAATTTTATATTATTATTATATATACATGCATTTATATTCGCAGGGATCAGTTACTGCCTCACAACCACAGGATGCTTGTGGCAGTTGCTCAAAGGGTCGCTCTATTCACATGCACCTAGATCACTCCCTATTTTAGGACATGTTGCACTTATCTTTTATTTGAGACTCATTATATATGTCATTAGTATATGTTTGATATTTTGATTTCATGATTCAAGACATATATTTGATTAGAGACATATTTGATTAGATACATATATTTGATTCGAGATATATATTTGATTAGAGACACATATGATTCGAGACATATATTTGGTTAGAGACGTATATTTGATTAGATGATATGGTTTGATTTGAATTGATTAGATGATATATGATTTGGTTAGATGATTTGATTAGATGGTTTTATTTGATTAGATGATATGATATGATTTGATTTGATTAGATGATATATGATTTGATTACATTATTTGATTAGATAGTTTTATTTGATTAGATGATTTGATTTTATTAGATGGACATAGAATTAACACATGTCATAAGTAATCTAAGTAATTTCATCATTTTTTAGTCTCTTAAGGGGAGGTCTTGAGGGGATCTAGAGTTAATATCATAAAAAATAACAAGTTAATACATATAACTAATGGACGATAACTATTCTAACTAATTCTAGAACTCACACACATCATGAGTAATTTAACTAATTTCATCATTTTTTAGTGTCTTAAGGGGATATTTAACTAATAAGTAGTCTTAAGGGAATCTAAAATTAATATCATAAAAAAGAACTAGTTAATATATGTAACTAGTGGATGATAACTATTCTAACTAATTCTAGAACTAGCACATGTCATAATTAATCTAACTATTTTTATCATTTTTTAGTGTCTTAAGGGGAGGTCTTAAGGAGATCTAGCAATCATAAGCATCATAAAAAGTATCATAAAAAACATTGAATAATCAAAGCATACTTAATATCTTTAACTAATATGAAATATATAAAAATCATTGAATAATCAAAGTATACATATAAAATTATATATTTTAAAGTTCCATTGAACCACCAATTAGGTCCATCATATATCAACAAATTAACATCCATCATATGTTTAAATATATAAACAAAGTATATTGAAATTTAATCTAGAGATATAAAGTAGGTACTAACACATGAAATAGGTATACATATTATACTTTTTAGACAAACTCAAGTGGTTCAAACCTTTCATGGAGAACATGTAATATTCTCTCATGATCCTCACTATCTAGTCTCCACTTACGACGTCTGCATTGAGATTTAACTGTATAGAGACAAATGGATGTGGAAGCTACTAGGTGACTATATTGGAATACCTTATTGTCTGGTTGGTAATCAACAAAGTGAATACCATGTTGAATTATTTTGATTTTCTTAAAATATGTTCCCTCTAAAACAATTGAACCTGCAGGTCACAAATTTTAACAATATATAAATTTAAACAAACTAAATTTGAAATTTGTTAAAAGGTTGAAATTTAAAACTTATAAATTGAGTTTAATATATTGATGTAAAGCATGTACAAACCTATGGAGAAAAACAATCTATCACTTTCTTTAGGTTCAAGTAACTTCATCCTCTTTGCAGTACAACGCAGTAAATAATAACCAACTCCTACATTTTTACACTCAACAATCACTACAAAGACATCTCCTACACAATAAATTTATATATACATGTGTGAGATCTTAAAATTTACTTAGTTCAATCTATAGATCTATCTATCTATCTAGCTATCTATCTATACATGTAGCTCAATGTACCATATAATGTGAAATATATATACTTACCAATTTTGACCAATCCTGAGATATGATCATAATCAGTAGAAATCAAAGGGACATCATCAAAGTTTTCATCTTCATCTCTATAAAATGTATCAATAACAACTAATGGCACTAGATTCCATGTGCCTACATATCCATGGTCTTGATTGATACATTCCTCATAATTTCCAGCAATGCAGTGACAACAAAAGCATGAGTAGTCCCTAGTGTTCAACATCCAATTGCGATAATTCATACTCATAACTGAATACAAAGATCACATATTTTCTATCATATTGCAACCATGCATAATTTTTCTATCCACACCTGAACATTTATGCATATATAGTTTGCATTCTATACATATAGTTTGAATAAAGAATATCATAAAAAATCTAAACACTTTCAAATAATTTAAAAATGTGTGCATACCTTTTATCTCCTAAAATTTTCTATGTGGCACCACCTCAGTCAATCTTGATGATGTGTCATTCTAATTTGGTGTGAAATGTGTCTTGCACCATTCAACCAAATCATGTGCATTTTTTATATGGACTCCCTTATAATTCATTTGATACTTTCATATAGCACGTTTGATGCAAGCTCTGACACCATCAAGTTCACCTTTTCCATGTCCACTCTCAAAGAAACTCTAGACATGTGGTATGTTTTCATTACAATAATATCTACATAGTGCATAAAATGGTCTTGATGATTTGAATTATGCAGAACATCCATCTAACCAAACATAATGTTTATCAATTTTTATACCTTTTTCTTTCAAATTAGCAAAAAATATCTTGAAGCAGTGTTCTACATAATGAATGTCATACTCTCTATCATCACTTATATAAATATGATATTCCTTCTTGATGACCTTTGCTTCAAATATGCTTTGAATACCATCCAAATATAATTGAGTGTGTCAATAACACACATGTACCATAATAGTAATTTTCTCTAAAAAATGGTATTCCGATTGAATTGCCTTTTGATGAACAAATGAGTAACTTTCTACAAAATCAACAACTGATACAGTAGTTCCAATTGGGAAATTGTCTCTCAGTGTTTAGAATTGTTGTGCTTGCCACTTTGCAAAAAAAGCATGATGAATGTAGGGTTGAATCAATTTTTTCAATTTTTCCATAAATACTCCAAAATTTATCTCCTCTTCAACATATTCTAACCTTTTGGATTCTTTCCCAAATTTTGTTTCATTCTTTACATATTTTTAACTCTTTCAATTTATCATCTTTGTTATATCAATATTTTCATTTTTCAAAGGAAAAAGAGACAAATCAACACATGTTCGACATATTCCTTTTATGCAATTTATTTGTCCAACTGCATTATCTCTTTTGTCACATAAAATGGATGAGATGAACTCACTTATTCTAGTAGGAGGAGCATTTTCAAAACCATAAGTGTCTTCTACAAACTTTCAAAAAACCTAATAGTGGAAATCAAATTCAATATGATAACGACAACAACAAGTTTCAAACACTTTGTTTGTCTTCATATAATATGGCTTCAATCTTTCAAACCATGTTTTCCCAATATTTATATTAGGATTTGAACTAAAAAATGACACATACATTTCATGTTTTGTTTTGTCCACCCATTTTTTCGTATGATATTCATAATGATTAGCTGAAATTCTATGTCTGATAGCATCTCTACTACTTGATGAAGGACGTGTATTATCATTCCAAAATAATGTGACCAAATTTTTTATTCCTTCATCAATCCTATCAGAATGGGGATCTCTACACATGATTTCCCAATTTCCTTCCAAGGTGTTATCATCCAAAAGTATTCTCATATTAACATATCGTGATATTATTTTCCTATTAAAACCAAACTTAGATGAAACTGAAGATATCTATCTTTTTCGTCCCATAGTGTTACATACAATGGATGTCAACATAACTTTTCTTGTAATAGTCTTATCTTTAGTTCGAGATCCCTTCCCTAGCTGGTTCAAACCTTTCCAAAGAGTTTCAATCATATTAGTTTGCATGTCAACAACTTTTCTCTTCTTTGATGTTGTGTCTATACCTAATAATTTTAATGCCCCTTCCAACTTTTTGTTTATAAGTACAAGTGAAAGCAATTGAGCTTGTTCAAGTGTTTCAAAATTATCAAATTTAACCAATATTTATCTTGCTATCATATTCATTGATCTCTTCTTAGCAAGACTTAAGGGTTGAACATTAGCAAGTGATTTCAAATTCTCCACATCCATTGTAAGTAAATGATCTAATTTTCTATAATTAATATTTCTCTTTACAATTTGAGCTAAATTTAAAAGTTCATCCATACTAGTAGGAGCACATGATCTTGACCCTTCTCCAACATCAATTGTTTGAGCTTCCATAGGGAGTGATCTCGACCCTTCTTCAATGTGCAATTCTCTGACTTGACTTGATCCTCCTACTTCAGCTTGTCTTTTAGCTTCTTTAGTTTTATGATAATATGTCAATGCAGCTTCACAATTTCTTTGTTTAGTATTGGGTGACCTTTTTCTAGAATATTTACATTGTCTTCCCTTCTTGTTCCCCATTTCTTCAAGCTCCAAAAAATGTCTTCCATAAGATCATCAATAAAAATTGTCTTCTTAAGAAAATAATTTAATGCAATATTTATCCTCTCCAAAATTATGCCTTTGAGAAAATAGAAATAGAAATCCTCCTCCAAAAAATATCTTCAATAATAGAAAATGTGAATTTATTAATTGCAATTCGGTATAAAATAGAAATAAAATATTTTAGTTTTATAACATTCTAATTTTTTTTTACAAAATAAACTCACTAGCCGACTTCACTTGAGGTACATACTTCGCATGAAGTACAAAGACAAAAAAATCTAGCGGGGTGTTTGTTTGCAGGAGTTTTCACTTGAGAGACTTCATGTGAAGGGTCTTCGCGTGAAGACCCCAAAACTAAAATTTTGCCCTCATAAAATAAGAGAACTTAAAAAAAAAATGGTCTTTCGAGTCCTGGAACAAGTACCAAACAAGATGGTTTTTAAAAACATGTGATGTCAAATGATGCTATTCGGAATAAGCTTTCTAACAAATATAATTTTAATACATATTAAGTTCATTATCACTTTTAAATATTACTTTAACTAAACATAGGTTGTTTGGTCATTCAACAACCCGTCTCTTCAAGACTTTGAGAAAAATAATAAATTATAAAGAATATTTAGGAAAAGTGTATTTGTGTTACCTTTCTATGAAAAAAATAAAAAATAAATTTTGATATACACAGATCAAGTTAGAGCGATCCAAGTGACCTTATGTCTAAATTACAATTATTGTCACTTTAAAACTTTATAAACTATGAAATATTGACCCAAAATGAATAAAACCAATTGCATCCTTTAGATATTGAAGTTACAAATATAATCTCAAAAGAATTACATCATTATCATATTTTAAAAAAAAAAATTATGCTGATCCAAGTGACGATAACTCCTTAAAAACATAGTTTTTTCACGCAAACCACTTTTCAAAGGAGAAGGAAAATTGAATTTAAATGAGTTTTAATTTTTTTTTTTAAATATATTTAGAAACTAGAAAGAAAATTCTAAAAGACTCTAGTTTACATCATCTTCAATTTCCTAATAGTTTTGCAGCAATAGGTGTTCGAAAGTGAAGTTTTTTCTCAGAATGTTGATCTTTGTGTCAAAGTTGGCCAAAAAGTGGGACTCACTATTGTGGGACCACCCATTACATAATGATAATAAGAAGATACGACATTGATCCATCCAATACCATATGTTAATTCCACCAATACACATGTCTAGCAAGTTTACAATCATTTACAAGAGTATATGTTTGCAATGCCAAATATTCACTTTACATCATATGATGCAAATTACCATCATGATCATTTCTCAAGAAGCTGGTATAAATATACAATGAAGACATGAGAATGTTGTAAAAACTATGTGATTCCATGAACCAAAACCAATAACTAATAATATGCCTTGATGGAAAAGTATTCTCCACCCAACCAAGTGGAACCTTCAGGACTACTCTCCTAAGCTAGGAGTTAATAAAAGGCACCCTAACACACAAAAACCAAATCATAGTAAAAAATAATAAGGCCAACCATGACATAAAATATACCCAAATATTACCAACAACATATCACAAAGATGCACATGGGGTACTACAAGGATCCACACTATGCTAGAGGTGAACCACAAGTCTAACATGAGGTAATCCTAAGACACATGCTCAAGAGTTTCATCACATAGGTTCCATTCCTAAGTTACCCTATAAGTCTATATCTCAAGACCACAAACCCTAGGTGAATCTCATGTGGAATTGGAAACCTTTGACGAGGACAAGAAATCTAAATTGGTAGATCAACATGCTATGGATGGTCATGCCTTCTCCAACCCATCCTTAGCTTGTACAAGCACTCAAGGCCATAGGTGAGGTATATTATTTATCTTTTTTAATGTGTAACTCAACCCAGTTTATTTTATTATGTTATCACTTGATTAAAACTCCACAATGGGTTACCCTATAGGTAGTTCTCCTATAAAACCATCCCCTATGGTCCAAAATGAAATCTCAAACCCCTAAGCCTTTGGTTTTACTCATATATAAAAACCTTCACCACAAGCACATAATATGATTCATAAGAGCACAATAAATCCACATTAGAAAGCTATATTAGATTGTATTTCAATGGAAGTTATAACAAATAGCCTAACTCAGTAATCATATAAATGCTTTGATTAACCTTTTCACTTATTATAAGAGTCGAAAGAAAATATAACACACACCAAAACCCAAGATGGTTAAGATCTTACAAGGAAAATAAAATTTGATCAAACACAATAAGGATAAAATTTAACAAGCAAACAAAAAACATTGATACACACACCACCCTAACCAATTGACATGGCAAACATTAGAACTCAAGCTAGGAAATAGAAATATATTCTCATTAAACTTATGCAAACCATGATCATTATAGAGAAACATGAACCTTTTTTTTGGATCACTTACTCTCTAGTAAGTTCTAGATCCTAACATGGTTCCTTTGCCTATGAATATCATGAAGAAAACAACCACATTTAATGTAAATGAACAAAATTGAGGGATTCATTTCCAAACTACTAATGTCCATAGAAAATGCCCAATAACATAGTAAATAGAAAATATCAGATATAAAAGGTTTTAAAGTAACTATTATTTTACAATGGAAGTAGAATATAAAATTGATTATAGATATGTTAAGGAATATTTTTATAAATATACAAGAAAAAATATCAAATGTTCAGGCGCAACCCAGTACAAGTATATTTCTGAAATCATCTAATATGTAAATTGCTATAAGATTTTAAACATGCTTTTGACTATCCATACTTTTGAATCTAGATGTTATCACTGTATTAAAGGATCATGGTAAATCATAGTACATACTCATTGAAATCAACTAGATAACTTTGTGTAAGAATATTTTTCATTGTGGCACAAATAATTTTCTAGAATGAAATAACAAAGTTGTGATCAATTTGATGTAAAAGATAGTAACTTTTTTTTGGTCAATTTCAGATAATTCTTTTGTAGACTTTACATTTCATATAATAGAATGGTTGCAAGAAGCTCAAAGATAATACTAGAACACGAACAAAACATGACTTAGAGCACAACTATTGATTTAACTTCATTCTAGGTCTATTTGGACACATTACTAATAAGCATGTTGACATCAAATTATATGTAGTGATCTATTGCCTTGAAACCTTGGTTATAAGTAAGGGGCTTGCAAAGTAAACAATTGTAAAAATTTTGGATGGATTTGAAATTTTAATAGGGTATTTTTAGAAGTGAAAATTAAGGATTCTCAACTACTAGATTGTCTCCCTATTTGTTTCTCTATGGACTACATGTACATTATATTGTTGGTTGTACAAATTGATTCTGACTATGGACAATAATAATAGTATTTTATTATTATTATTTTAATGTTAACAAATAATTCTATTCTACTTTTAAATTGCTTTCTTTATTTAATATTAAAAAAAATCATGGATAATACATAAGTTAGACCTCAACATACCACACTAAATGTATGCATTGTCTAACTTTTTCACACTATCATATATAAAACAATTTAGCTAATACTAATTGGGTTTGATTATGATCATTTTGGATTCTCATTCTATTTGATGCAAATACCTCTATAAATACCTCTAGGGTCATTCTCCTAAGTTTAATATGAGTTCAAAGAGTAAGAGCTAAAAAAACTCATAGATTTTACATTTGACTCTACAAGCCCTATGGATGAGTAGGTTTTCCTTCATGGATACGAGCACATCATTGAAAGTGAAAAATGTTCTAAAAAGTGGAGCAATGATTTTGGGAACCAATAAGTAGTTTAATCAATTGAATTCAACAATGTTACTTTTATTATATCTATGTATTAAACTAATTGGTTGTTAGATCCCCTTTAAAGATCTTAGTTTATAAGATGCAAAAAAACTCTAAAAGTTGAGTCAAAATGAGGAATTTTGGGACCTATTTAATAGAGAAAGGATGATTCATGTTTCATCTTGATAATGAAAGGATACAATAGGTCACTACCTATAAAATTTTACATCTTTTAGCATAGAGGAACTATTACTATTGGAAGAACCAAGTTTACTATTACTCTTGAATTCATTGTAGAGGTTACTAGATTAACATGTGAGGGATAGAAAGTAGAAGAGAAAAATTTGGGTGACTACAAACTATTTATCAATTATTATTTTCATAAGGGTGAAGGACCAATGGTGACAATGAATGGCTATGATTTATCAACCCTATCACCCCTTTATGCCATAGTAAAAATTTATGTTATGAAATATTTTACTCTCGAGGGGTGTTATACCACTTTCCATAACTATCACTTCCCTATCCTTAACCATTTCCACCATGGTGAAAAGATAGACCATTCATTTTATCTTTTTTTTCATCTATGAATTATTAACTAGTAAAGGGGCTTACTCTCTCCCTCACTAGGTATTAATCTTTTCTCTCTACCACTATGAGTTTGATTTATTTTCCCAAATGATCAACCTAATTACCTACCATGGTAACCCTAGTGAAAAATTTAAAACTCCTCAAACCTCAATGTGTAGGGATCTTATTTATACTAACCCTTTTCCCTCTAAAAGGAGCATCTTGATTTCTGAAAAGAAAGGTGAAATAATATTAAATATTTGAAAGCATAAGGCCATGGTAGTGGGACTTCACAAAAACTAACCCTAAGAAGTAGAATGTTTGAGTCCCTGAGTTGACACCTTAAAAATTCATGAAAAATGAGATTAGAATGCCAAGAAACAAAAATATTACTAGATACCTATATGTGTCTAACTCTAACGAAGAGGAGTAAATTGGTTAATTCACTATACAATTTTTATAGTTTCCTACATCACTATACTTATGTTTTATGTTGATCTAGGAACATCTTGGGACCTTGCCAATCTTGCATCATCCAAAAATATGTTTTTTACTAGTGGACCTTTGTTTCTTGTTTTGTATGATTTTCTATTACTAGTCACTAGTTGGGTGATTGTTGTAAGATTCATCAAAGTAGAGTTATTAGTTCTCTTTGTGTTATAATTGATAGGGTCATGAAGAACTGGATATTGGATTCATCTCGGGATATAGCACAATAAGAAGAAAATCCAAGAATCTTTAGAGAACAAGGAATCAACAAGTGGATACTTCACTTGATGAGGAGATGGACCAATATTCTTGGAAGGAATAGATGTAGAAGCTCTTTAGGAATTGGAAAATTCTTAATAGTAAATGATGTAGCTTGTTTGGATGGAGTATTGGGATTTCTGCCATTTTTCCATTTTAATGAAGATTAAGCTTAGTATTTTGTGCAAGTATCTTATGTTTATTAGTTTATTATTGCTTCAAATAGATAGCTTCAACTTCTATAGGGTTTTTAATACTTATGTTATGAACTACAAGGCTTGCAGTCCTATCAAGACTCAACATTATTTTTTGATGGTGACTATGATTCATACTATCAATCTAGGTCTTAGTTTTCATGCTACTATGATGGACTATGGTTACATGTTTATTAGGATGGATCTTAGGTATGCCTAGTGGGCTAAGTCCCTAACTACTAATACATTTTATTATATTCTTTGTAATAATTGTAGCAAGCTAGTTTTTGGGCTTCTGATTGTGTGTGGCTAATTATTTGTTTGTCTTTGATGCTTTGATGTGTTATTCATTGAATTAATTGTGTGAGGGATTACTTCCCTTTTCTCTACTTTTTTAATCAAAAACAAATATATAATGTAGGTTATGTTGAGGGGTTAATGCTTTATTTAGATTCCTCTTATATTTATTGAAATAAGATATTTTCATTGTTCAGTGAGCAAAATACCTAAAGTATATGCCCATTAAAAAAATTAAACAATTGATATAGTACCATGAACTACAAATATATTTTTTCATATAGTAACACGACTCATAAATAAAATTCAAAACATCAAAAGTAGAATCTAAGGAATGATAATTTTAAAAAAAATCAGATAATAAGAGGATGATATATCATTGTTGTACACGACCCAAACCTTGTTCGTGTATAAATGAATTCATTCAACTCCATCTAGTTTGCTGAAAATCCAAGCTTCAAAATTATTATTTTAGAATAAATAAAAGTAGCTTTAAAATAGTATGAAAATGTATAAAATGTTATTATAACCCTGTTAATATTGTTGATACTAGTTAGATGTTTATCATTACAAATGTTGAACGTTTCATCAACTAAAATATAAAACAAAATATCTTGCAACATTATCATAAGCTATAATCTAACATCTCCATCTCATCAAGAGAAGTGCCTTGATCAACACCAAATTTAATAAAAACTATAAATTACCATACAATTTGAAGAAAGAAAACGATGATATAATTTATTGCAAATTAATCTAGGATATTTAACCCAAAATTTATCTTCTCCAAATAAAAATGCTACATAAATTTGACCTTGAAAACCACTAATCTTATCTTATTTTTTGTTTAAACTATTGCACACATCTTCAATCTAAATAAATAAAATAAAACAAAAAATATTAAAACGTGAACTAGATCTCCGATTGGCAAAACCTATAATCGACTAGTGATGATATTGAACAATCCTTATCAAAGAATCAAATAAAGCATGGTTTTAACCATGTACCATTCAAGTAGAAATTATAAGCACAAAATCAAAAAAATGCTAAACGGAAGATCAAACAAAGATTTACATAAGGTTGAATAACATGTAGTCCATTAAAAGTAATAAAAATAAACAAAAAACTGTGAAAGATATCTTATCAGAGTACCCTTGGTGTAAATGAGAAGATGATGTGTAGAACAACAATTATATCTTATAATAAGGGTAATTAATATGAATTGAGCTTTATTATTTTATTTTTAGATATTGTTAATCAAATAATAAAAGTAATGGAAGATCAATAAAGTTTTATTCATATACAATAAACAATGAAATTTATCAAAGAGTTGTAGTTTAATTGGTTGAGCACAATTATTGAGGATGATGGTATGAGATATAGAAGTCATTACCAAAATCCAAAATTCTGAAGATAGATTTCAGCCAGGTTCAACTCTGCTTAATTTTAATGATTTTAATGAGCTACCCAAAAAAACTTATAATTTAAATGTATGTTTCTTCACATTATTATAACCTGGTAAAAAAAAATACTGACATCTATACATACAAAGTGTTTCCATAAATTAGAGCAATGATACTTTGCATGAATCTACAAATTCCATTAAAAAAAAGATAAGTACAAGGTAACCACGTCACGAATACATCGACGACCCCTTCTGCGCACCTTCCTTGCTACCTGAAACCCTGTTTGCAAGTACTAGAGCAGACCTCTGAGTTGAAATAGTCATTGTGCCTTTGACGAAGTATAAACCCTTGAGCGATCCCTTCCTTTCCGTCGCACTCACCGTTCAGTTGTAGTCTGAAACGGGGAAGACATTCTCTGCCCATCACCGGCAGCCCAGACAGGCCGATCTTTAACACTGAGCTGTTCTGAACCGAATCTGGCTTGAGATCCTCTTCTCTATTCTTGAGGAAAGTGAACACATCATTCGTATTTGGTTATCAATTTTATAATCACCGGAACTCACATACGTGGATTTGCCACATACTGTTGGTTAGCTGTTTCCTCTGCTTTTCGTAATGTTTTCCTTGAGAAATGGACTAGGAAATAAGAACGAGGGATTATCTTCCAGTCAATACAGAAGACAGTGGGGTGCAGGAGAGCTGCAAACCATCGTGTTTTGTCGTGGATGGAAACTGATTGTCTGAAGGAGGCGACGAAGCAGAGGGGACACTGTGCAACTCTATCATCCCTCCAACGCCTTCACTGCAATTGACATCATCGGTCTCCTCGTCAAATCATCCTGTATGCAATACATCCCCACTTTCAACATTTTCACTGCCTCCTCCTTTCCGTCCATCTTTTCAGCTTCAAGTACTGGATCTATCATATCTGACAATCTGCCTTCTTCTGCCAGAGTCTGTAGAACTCAAAACAAAGGGTCATCTGAAATTTCTCGGCTTCTTTTCCCACTCACAATTTCTACCAACATGATGCCAAAACTGAATACATCCGCCTTCACAGAAACATGCTGATGCCTTAATAACTCGGGTGCCATATATCCTGGCGTTCCTCTTGTCATTGTTGTCACTTCACTTTGGTCTCCATCGATCAACTTTGCCAGCCCAAAATCCGAGACCTTGGCGTTAAAATTTCCATCCAGAAGAATGTTTTGGGGTTTGATGTCTAAGTGTATAATTCGCTGCTGGCACTGCTCATGTAAGTAGGTCAATCCCCGTGCTATATGAAGAGCTATTTTGGATCTAGTCTTCATGTCGAGAAAATTTTGATGGGTATCTTTGCCAAATAACCATTTGTCCAGAGATCCATTTGGTAGAAATTCATAAACAAGCATTCGGTGAGACTTCTCTGCACAAAAGCCTTTCAATCTTACCAAATTCAGGTGATGAATGTTGCCTAATGTCTCGACTTCTGCCTTAAATTCCTTTGCTCCTTGTCCTGTTCTGTCAAGTCGCTTCACTGCGATCTTTGTGCCATCAGACAGAGTGCCCTCATAAACTGAACCGAATCCCCCGCTACCGAGCTTCCGGGAGAAAGCATTTGTAGCATCTTGCAATTCCTGGAATGAGAACCGCAAGGGTAATCTTGTCTGCAAGTTCAGAGGATCATCCTCATCATCATCGTCACTTTCATCTCCTTTCTGCTTCTGCTTAGATTTTCTAGATCTCGCTATCCAGACCCACGATACGAGAAACAGTACAACCATTCCACTAACAACACAAACGCTGATAATTATAACTGACCGCTTAGTGTTGTTGGGATTTGTCTGAATTTTAATATATGCAATGGAATTGTAAAATGGATCACTAGGAGTATTCATTTTCAGAGAGTAGAGATTGGATTCCAGATAGCAAGACGCACTAGAAGAATTGTGAGATGTATCATACCTGAAAAAAGCAGCTTTGCAAGAGCAATTTTTGAGGCAGAGAGCTTTACATTCCTCTCTTGAGTTCAAACCTTGAATTGAGGCATTTCCCAGATTATAACTAAAATAGGAAACATGATCCAGCTCCAAAAACTCATAATTTTTTGTGCTGCTCATCGTTGGTTTCTCTGGGCAGATCAGAGGACTGCGTTGAAGGCAACCCAGATTGGGTTTCGAGGCGTCAATCTGTGTAAAAGCATTGCCTTCTTTTGCACAGCTGCATTGACCGTCTGTGCAGATGCCGTAGTACCCACATGTTATTGGGTAGTCACAAATATTCAGTGCACTAGTAAAGCTTGTGAAGTAGTCGTGGACGGACTTTTTAGTTTCCTTTTCGAAGGAATAGAACAGCATATGCCCATCTGAAGAAATCTTGACGTAAAGAGAATTTATGGGAACTGGAGCACCGAGTACAATCAGATTGGCTGGAAAACCATCAGGGTAGTACACGATCGTCTCATTGTTGAACTGCATATATGCTACGTTGAGAGCAGTTGGTAGGCTGGGATATCTAAAATACATTTGAGGAGGTGGAAGGGCTGTATACAGGCCAAAACCGTTTACAAGCAAGGTTGCATACACAATCCCTTGGCTTGTGTTAGTCGGGGAAATGTTTGCAGTAAGCTTCTGTCCCACCTTGACTTTCTGGCCGCGCAGGACCATATCAGTGGGATGGTCGAAGGAGTTCCACATGGATCCGTTGGAGCTGTTCAAGAGAGCTAGATTTCCTGTCTCTTCCATCATTAGTCCTTGGAAATCTTGGGCGAACGTATCAGTAGACCAGACTAGGCTACCATCTGCGTCCTTCAACGCTAGATTCCCAGTGGAAGTGAGGGCAAGGGTTGCGTTTTCTTTCACCAGACGCTCTCTATTTGCCGTCCACACCATTTGCAGGTCATCTGGATCAGTAAAATTAGTTTCATAGATAACAAAGAAAACTGCAAAAGAATAGCCCATGTCACAAGGAATAGAGTAGCAGAAGAACCCACATCCAAACCGCAGGTTCTCACCACAATATGAGATATTGTTGGTGAGAAGAATTGGCCTGACAGTTAGTTCGCCTATGTCAGCTGATCGTGGTGTCAATGATTGTAAAGACTGGATATTATTGATCCACGTTGTTCCTCCATATCCATTTGAAGAAGGTAGAGAAAATGGAACTACAGAGTGGGGGGATAATATAAGGAAGATACTGAAAAGATATGAAACAGAAACAAAAGAGGGAATAAAATAGTCGGCTATCATCCTTCTTCAAACTATAATAAAATTGCAAACGACAAGGGGCAGTGGGTACTGGGTAGACATAGATATATAAACAACTCTCGATGATCAGAAGAAATTTCAATAGAAGCAAACCTGATACTCAAATCTCAACGTTTATCATTTGGAAAAATAACTATTCAGTTAGTAATTTTAATCTTTGGGTAATGATGTAACAAATTGATTTTCGTTGGGTAATGATGCAACAAATTGATTTTCGCGAACGCATTTTATGTATTGGTAAAGCCCTACTACATAAAATGTCCTCTATTTTATATCCTCCATATTGAAAGGGAATGCTAAGTAGGTTAATAGACCATCGTCATTTTTTTTTCAATTTTGTATAAAGTCTATTATTTATAGAAGCAATTTGTAAGTGATTCCAAGTACTAATAGCATGCTAGGGCTAGAGAGTGAGTTATCTTTGAGCTCTTCGATATGAAACAGCCTATCTCATGTTGCCACCTCTTTACTTAGCAATTCATCATTCTCGTTCTTCTCCTATTGCTAGTTCTTCCAATGTGTCTTCCTTTATCACTCTTCAAGTAAAAGACTTCAAATAATCTTGGCCTCATCAATGAACCCTCCTCTTCTTGAAATATTGATGCACCTCCTTTCTTTATGCATCTAAATGTTCCTAATGTTAGTGTTATCTCTAGCATTATTTTCACTTCCATTGTGCCTTTCCAATGCATGCAAAACTAATTCTCCCTAATCTCAATTTCTGCCATTGTTGACATCAATATTCATCATCCTCCAACAAAACATAAACCATTATTTCCTCCCCATCAGGCTAACAAAAAATCTTACATTAATCTTTCTTCTCCCTTTTCTATTTATAAATTTATCCCTGTTTACCCTCTAGCAAAGGTTTGACCTTTTTTATAGTTTGTCTTACTAATATTGTAGTTGTTAGTAACCATTACAATTTATAGTGCAGATTGCTGGGGACTCTCAGACTTTCTCTTGAGGCTTGCATGTTTGAATCATACATAGAAATTCTAGCAGTATTATCAATCTTCACACAATCAATAACACTTACCTCGCAAGACAATTCAGATAGTGTTGTGGATATGACTATCTCCTTGTGTCTTCTTGTGGATGAGATGTCTAGTAGAACGCTAACTATTGTTTCCTCTTGTAGCTCATCCTCCTTCCACCGATGATCTTGATTGAAAAGAAAATTGTTTGTATGAAGATGATCCCTACTGCTGTACCTTCATTTTATCAGATTTAAGTGACTAACCTAAAAAAAACGTAAATTAAATAATTATAAATAATAAAAATAATTCTTTATGGAACGGTTTATTTGATTTACGATGTATAAATAATCTATTAGTTTCAAAAGAAATTGGAAAGGGGAAAAAAATGTAATCAATAACTAGTCTTGCTTCTTTGCTATAACAGATAATAAGCAGCTTCTGCATCTTCTCGTCAACACGTACCCGGCTAGTATCTGCATGGGTTGCATACATCAAGTATAAATGTGAGCTCGTGCATCCGGCGAAAGTAAGCCTTGCAAGATACCAAGAGTGACAACAATGGTTAACTAAACGCACATACAACCATAGTTAGCGTAAGCGGTAATAAGACAAAACATGGAATATGGAGGATGCCAAGAGTGAATTACTGCAATGTATAGATCAAGATTTTCTCTCAGCACTCACGCGAAGTTCTAGAAAAAAAGTCTACAAGATATTTAGTTGTACTCAGGAGTAAATGATATTTGGTGGAATCCCCAAGGGGGATGAAATAAACGTGTGGGTAGATGAAGACTTTAATAGGTACTGGCGCGTATTGGATAAATCGTAAACATTAAGGGAAATTTGAAAAAAGTTGAAAAAAAAATTAAGTGTCCCCCTTGGTAAGATATGCGTTTCAGTTTACGATTTAGACGTATTCGCGGGGGACGTCAGATTGTAATACGTTCTCGTGTGTAAGGTCAGATTAACTTGAAATAGTATTTAAGGTAAATAAATACTTTTGGAGTCTAAATTTTGTGTGTTCGATATTTGTTAATTTCTCTTTATTTTGTCTGCAATATTTTATTATAATAAAGTTTAGTATAAAAATTATAAATGTAAAGATATGTATATAAGTAATATATATCTATAGTAGACGTTATAAAATAAATGTGTTGGTATCTTTTATTGGTTATGAAATATTTCTATTCTTTTATTTTTATTTATTTAGATTTGATAATATATTTTTATTAGATTAAAGTTATATTATTGAAGTTGTAATAATATTTTCATTTTTTTTTAATAATGTTACAATATATAGTATTTACGTCGGTCAAATAAATATTTCAAATCTCAAATCTAAAATCTAAAATATATTCAAAATTTTCC
>BSBK01011201.1:0-242743 GCA_027943335.1 Chamaecyparis obtusa
ACGTCAAAATAGGAACCTTAACATGGTATCGGAGCAAGTTTGGAATAAAAGATCCAAACCATATTTAAAATATTGATATATATTTATATACTCAAACTATATTATAATACTTTGTGATAAATTAGACTCTTCAAAATGGTGAATGGAGTTACACTTGAGATAGACTTTGAAGGCACCTCAAATTTCGTAGCTTGAAAAGTTTGAACTTTACTAACATTGAAAGAGAAAAAATTAATCATAGTGGTGAAATAAAAGGAACCCAAACAAAGAGCCTATAATTGTCAGAATAGATTCAACATATGCGATGTTCAAAGCCCCTTGAAGAAATGATTGAGATTAAAAACTCTATTAGAGTCCTTACTCTCAAAAAGAAGCTCAGTCAAATAAAGATGAACCAAGCAGAGACTATTACTTCATATTTTAATGAGAATAATTGATTTCAAAAATTAACTCTCTACAATTGGTCATGATTATGATAGTAAGGAATTGTTAATGATAGCCCTAAATGGACTACCTATCTCTTGGGAAGCATTTATTCAAGGCATCAGTGCTTGACCTAAACTCCCCAAATTTGAAAGACTAAAAATAGACTGCATTCAATTAGAGTCTAGGTTGATATCGAGAGGATCGACACAAATGCTCCAAAAGAGGAATTTAAATCCTTCATACTCAAACTCAGGCAAGAGGAAATAATTTTGAAAGGAAAAGAGGTAAAAAAAAACTTACAGGAAACACTCATCCAAGAAAAATAGAAACCTATGTAAAGTTTAATGATTTAGATGTGACAAACTATGGTCCATCTGCGATGAAGTGCCTTGATAGAAAAAATATCTCAAGCTTCCTTCATTGAGATTAAAACTATGGATACAAATTCAGAGAAACTTGTATTTTACCCTACCTTATCTATTCAAGTTACAAACATCAAGAACACCTAGGTAATAAATAGAGGGGCCTCCTAACACATAAAAATATTTCGAGATCACCTATAAATCTTGGAGGAAACTTCTGATGAGGAAGTAACTATTGGAGATAATATATACTATCTAGTAAATAGGAATTGGCCCCTGTATAATTCAACTCAAATTTGGTGTATCACTCCAACTCATAGAATACCATTTGTACATGGGATCAAAAGAAACCTAGTTTCTATCTCAACTCTTGAAGACAAAGGGGCTACAAGATCACATTTATGGAAGGAAAACTATTAATCTGGCCCCAAAAATCTACAATTAAAAATTCTTACACTATTGGTATAAAGACAGGGATATCTTTATAAACTATCAACTTCTTCTTAAGCCCTAATTCATGAATCAACAAATGACAATGAAATTTGGCATAGAAAGACTTGGGGCATACCCCTTTCATGGTTTACCTAGTTTAGAGAAGATGGTCATTGGTCTACCAAAACTTAGAACTAAACATATAGGGACATGCAAAGGTTGTGCATTAGGGAATAATATCAAAAGCACTTTTCACAATAGTGAAAGCAAATATAAAGATGTATTAGAACTTATTCAGTCTTATTTGTGGGACCTATGTCTTTTCCCTCCATTGGAGGGATTCCTATATTACATCATCTTTGTAAGATGACTACTCTAGGAAAAACATGGATATATTTTCTTAAGTGTAAAGAGTCTGAAGAAATTCTCTTAAAGTTAAAGAATTTAAAGCTCTAGTAGAAAATTTATTTGGAAAGAGTATTAAAACACTAAGAACAAAAAATAGGAAGGAATACATTTCAAAAACCTTCCAAAACCTTTTGTAAAACTACTAGGATTAAGAGGGAGCTCATTGTTCCTTACAACCCTCAACAAAATGGAGTTGTAGAAAGGATGAACAAAAATATTGTTGAATGTTCCAAAGCTATGAAGCATAATCCAAACCTAGAAAATCATCTCTAGGCAGAAGCTTCTAATACTATCATCAATAATCAAATTAGATGTCCTAATTCTCATTTAGAAAACAAGACTCTAAAGAAGTATTCACTAGGACTAAAAGTAAAATAAGACATCTTAGGATATTTGGATGTCGAGTCTATATTCATATTCCTAAAGAGAAAAGAACCAAGTTAGAACCTTTCAGGAAGAAGTGTATTCTAGTTAGATATAGTGAAACATCCAAGGCATATAGAATTTTAATTCTAGGATGAAGAAATATTGAACTAAGCAGGGATGTGATCTTTAAGGAAGATATTATATTAAACAAAACCCAATGTGTAACTAAAATGAATGGTGATAGTCAATAAGATCTATCTCTTGATATACAGAGGGGGATACAAAACATCCCTGAGGACAACAATTTCAATGATCACACTACGATACCATAGCAAGCATACAATTTCAATATTCTCTACAATTATAATAATTGATGATATTTGTAAATGTTATAGTAAATATCAGTCTGAGATAAATTTTATAAACAAAAAAATAAAGACTATAATGTTAATGCGTCTACATTGAATATCACACACTCAACTAGATCATAGTGAAATCAGAAGTATAGGTACCCCTTCAGCACATCAATGACTTCTTGCATTGGCTCCACAATGTACAATACTTCACTAAGATTAAGCTCAAGTTAGGATATCAAGTTAAGAAATTTGGTGAATATTCATCTTATCATTGTTTATCATATCCACACTACTCTTCACCATTTTACATTAAAACAATCATTTACAAGGCATAATATCATTAGATAGACATATTTTTCATTTTAAGATAAATGATAAAGGTCAACTTTTAATTTTTTTACATCTTATCAACATTTTAATTTCCCAAACTATAAACAAAGGTCCTTATAATGCTTGTAAGCAACTTTGGAAGACTTAGGGCACAATACTAGGCCACACATACACAACATATACAACATATACAACCTTTACCTGTATATATAAGAGTTGATTAGAGAAGGTATATGCATAGGTGATGAACATGAAAATTTACCTAAGCACTACTGGGAGCTTATCATGCAATAAATGTACTATTATGAAAAATCATCACAAGTCCATATGTTGTTGGGTCTAGTTCCCAGTGGTGCTCAAGTCAATTCTGCATGTTTTTTCACCTGTGCATATACCTTCTCTGATCAACTCTTATATGCATAGGTGAAGGTTGTATATACACATGTGAAGGCTAATCAACTCCAATGTCCTATTTGTATCTATATGTATCAAAGAAGTTCCATTAACAATATTGTCTACTTGATACATTTTAATTGTCAAATAAATTGGCATTTGAAATTTTATGACATTTCTATTTTTTCCTTAGATTCCTCTATTTAGTCATTCGTTGTATGATTAGAGGCTTCATTTAGCATACATGTTTGATAAGAGTCTTCTTTTAGCATACATAATTGGATAAGAGGCTCTTTTAAATACTTAATACATTAATATTTGGGTGTGACCTCTAATTTATCCTTGTCCGGGGGTGTAGTACAACATCTGCCACCATTTCTACTTGGTAATTCCTACTAGTCGTAAACAAATATGTTTTCTTCTTTTTCTTCTTTGAATTTCCAATGTCATTCTCTTCCACAAAATAATGACTTATACATTTTTGTTTGTATTTATTAAAGTATTATTTATTTTAAAGAATGAAAATATTTATACTTCATTCCCTTTAGAGTTGTTGGTGCTTGAAGATTTGAAAGTGACAAAAAATTGTGTCTCTATCCTAACCTTCCTTGGGAGCTTTTTCCCAAAATATTCCACAAGGTATGTCTTTTTTTGCATCGCTTGATGTTGCATTGCATGTTCTAGAGTTGGATAATTTGTATTGCTGGCTACAATCGTATATTTTGGTAGGATATTCTTCTAGGAGGTTTCCTTCTGATAGCATGCTAAAGCTATCCATGTTGAGGTACTTCTTCATCATGCTAGATATACGTATCCCTTAGTCACAACCATTGGCTTGTCATTTGTCACTACTTATTTTCAAACTATGGCTATAAGATTTTCTTTTCTCAAACATTAAGTCTTTTAAAGTCTACTTTTGGGCTGAATTTCCCAAGTCACCTCTAAGTTTATAGACTTTTAAAAGGACAACGTCCTCTAAAGGTTCTTTTTGGTTCAATTTCCAAAGTTGACTACAAAAAGTTGATTTTCACCACCCAACCCTTCTTCATGTTGCAACCCAGTAGTCCTTGTGCCAGAGAAACATGACATTTGGGTGCCTTTGCATTGACTATCACACACTCAACTAGTTCATGGTGAAGTAAAAAATATAGGTACCCCCCCTCAGCACATCAATGACCTCTTGCATCGGCTCCACAATGTACAATACTTCACTAAGCTGAACCTCAAGTTAGGATATCAAGTTAAGGAATTTGATGAATATTTTCTTCTATGAAGGAATTTGGCTTGGAAGGCATTGGGAAAAGGACCAATAGTTTGGTTAACCTTTGATGCACTTCTGATATATTATGTGTATAATATATATGATATTTTATTCTGATTTACAAACTAGTAAATTATCTAAATATCTTTCTCTCTTGCCACAATAGGACTGAGTTTAAGGTGGAATACTACAATAGAAAAAGTATTTCAATTTGGTATATATACTAAAAACATCATTTCATAACTAACTTTTTAATTTCTATAAATAAATGGTCTAATAATATTTGTGTACTTTCAACATCATTTTGCTTAGTTAGTGAAGGTTATAGACCGAAGTTTCCACGAACCAAATTTTTTTTCTTGTGAAGAAGGATTATATCAATAAATCTAAGTGAAGAACAAAATTGGGAGACAATCACTAGATTGTGGTCTAACTTCAAAAGAAAAGGTGATGGAAAATGTTATTGTCCCTGCAAAATTTGTAAGGTCTTAAATATTAGAAGATTTCTAATCAAAACAACTAAGAGACATTGTAGGGAGAATTGTCACATTGAAGGGGGTTTGATTATCATCCATTGGTAATTTTCATTATATTTTTTTTAGTAATTAATAATACATATGAAATACACTTGATGATGAGATCATTATCATGGTTTATTTGTGTTCATCATTTTTATATAGGTTGACCTCCCCAAGGAAGTACATGATATTGACCATGGAGGTGTGATAGGGTGAATATGGTTTTGGAAGTGGAGGATCATGGAGGTGTGAATTTGAATTGAAGATTATGATCCCATGGAAGATGATGATCATGCGTCAGATAACACATTTGAAGATGATGGTACTAATAGATTGATCTGTGACACATTTAGAACTAGCGTAGATGATGATGATTGATGATGAGTGAAGATGAAGTTGATGTCATCCATGATATACTCTACTTGAGAAGGCAGATGTTGCCCTTTACAAAGGGGTTGTCCCACAATAGTGTGTCCCCACTTTTTTAGACATGTTGATTTTTGTTGAAATAACACATTTTTAATAAAATATGATGATTTAAGCCTTGAGAGGTTCCATTTGAAGGAATTAATTACAAGTGGTAGCTCAAAGCCTCTTAGATTAAAAAAACATTGATATAACATCTATACTCCTCATTCATACCTACAATGGAGTCTCCATCACACCTATTAAAAATATTGACCAAAACTCACTTTGACTTTATGTTTTGGAAAATCAAATGAATCCATTTGAAAAGCCTATCTATGTAGTATGATTCTATTCGAAACAATCTTTCTAATGAATATAATTTTAATGCATATTAAGTTCATTATCACTTTTAAATATTACTTTAACTAAACATAGGCTGTTTGGTCATTTAACAACCCGTCTCTTCAAGACTTTGGAAAAATTAGTAAATTACAAAAAAAAAATTATGAAAAATAGTGTAGGAAAAGATTATTTGTGTTACCTTTATATAAAAAAGAAAAATCAATTTTGATATACACAAACCAAGTTAGAGCGATCCAAGTGACTTTGTGTCTAAATTACAGTTACTGTCACTTTAGAACTTAATAAACTATGAAATATTGACCCAAAATGAATGAAACCAATTGTATCCTTAGATATTGAAGTTACAAAATATAATCTTGAAAGAATTACATCATTATCATATTTAAAAAAAAACTTATGTTGATCCAAGTGATAGTAAACTCCTTAAAAATATATTTTTTCACACAAACCACTTTTCGAAAGAGAAGGAAAAATATTCACGTAGGTCAGTAACATCATAAACTACCTGATAACCATTTTTCACAATAATTATATAATGTTGTTGTTCATTCAACTACATCAGTACCAAGCTAAACATATGAATGTATATATATTGAGCCTCTTATCAACGAGTTGCTAGAGTTATGGAATGATGTCACTATGTATGAAATCTCTAGACCAATAGGACAAGGGTGAACCAACAATAGTGGGTTGCACTTTTTTGCCGAAATGGACACTGAACTCTACATTTTGAAAAAAACTTTCATGTTTTTGATGCATATTGTCATTAAACCGTTTGAAATCGAAAGATGAAATAAATTAGAGTCTTTAAGGATTTTCAGTCTAGATTCTAAAATATTTTTTACTTTTTATTTTTGAATAGATTTTAATGGTTTTTTCTTTCTCCCCGTGAAAATAGGTATGTTGTTGAAAACACCCATATTCAAAGAGTTACATTATTTTCCATAGAGCATAACTTTTTTTTCTAAAATAGATATCAATGTGCTTCTTCCAAATTTAATTCTATAACATCCATACGAAAGCGATGCAATTGGTTTCATGACATTATCATGATTATTGTATATTTTATTAATGTTTGAAGTTGACTAAACTATAATTTTGACATATGTAGTACCCACCCATACTTTGCTTTCAGTTTCAATTGTCGTACTCTTTTAGGATTGTATTTTAGTTGATTGGCCGAGTTCTTTTTGGCCACATTTCATGTGAGAAATTATTATTTCATTGGATTATTGGTCATTATATGTTTATCATGTGTTTCCATAGATTAGATGATAATATTATCATGATGTTATGTTTTATGCTTTATATTGGTTTATGATGTTACTCACCCCATACTTGCATGTGTATGGTTATCATGTGTGTGTACTTGCTTGGCATGTTTGTGTGGTAGAGGAAAAAGATGTAGTTACTTGCATTCTCGAGATACACACGACTGACCATACCCTATCATTGTCTTCTATATATATATTGGATGTACATGCTTTTTCTTCTGATGTTAGGTTTGTAGGCATAGGGCATCATCTTCCCTAAATTGGCAAGAGTGAGTGTGGCCACAAATATTCATCTCAATGGTAAAGATGTGAGATAATACACAAATCCAAACCCTAGCCTAAGCCTAATTGTACTAGGATTGGACAAGTATCAGTTTGACTACCCTAATCGGATTCGTCTAGTTGACATAAATGTGTGGATCCCTTTCTTGAGTGTGTTTGGTTTTACATTTCTTGATTTCAGTTGATTTATTTCTTTAGTGGGTGATTTTCTGTGATTATTAATTTAATGATTAAAGTTAAAATTTAATATTAATCATATCCCTATGTTTATTTGAGAAAATTAATTAAAGGTGAAATAATTGAATATTTGGATTTAATTGATTATTTAATTGAAAATTAGATTTAATTGTGCTTGTGTTCTTTATTAAATGATTAAATGTTTAATTGCATGGTTTTAGGATGCTTTAAATATTAAATCTATTTAATACAAATTTTAATTATAAACATCTGCATTAACATAATTGAAAAGTGAATTTGTTCTCAAAAGTTAACAACTTGTTCTAAAAAGTCAAAGTTGAGTTGTGCATATAAAATTATTTTATTTTATTTTATTATGATTTATTTTCAATTTCTGATTCGAGGTTATGTGGCAGTTAGTTGTTTAGTTATCTTTAGGGTTGCATGAAAGGGGGGATTGAATCCCTATTAGGAGAATTGCATTCATTTTTAGAGATTAGACAGGTTTAGAGGAGAATTTTGGAGAGCTTGTGTGCTTTGGATTTTGGGAGAATTTGGATTGTTGTGATTGCTTGTTTGTGTATCTGGATCTTGTGCATGCTTTCTACATAGACTCAGATCTACAGGTTGGATTCATTATGGGAGGAATTCTAGTCATCAGATCTTCAAAGGCTTTCAATTTCAGTTTCTGCTTTGGATCTAAGGTAGGGTTTGAATTCTTGCCTGTTAATTTTTGTTTTGCATTTATTTAGCTTTCCTTATTTGTGTAATTTCAATATATCTCCTTAGATCTGTTTGTGATTTCCTTGTTTTGGGTATTAGAGAAACCCTTGGATCTGAGATTTTAGGATTTAATCAAAACTTAGCACAATGAAGTTATGCTGGAAAAATTTTGTTGAAAATTTCCTTTTAAAACACCTAGAAAATGATAAATTAATCTTAGATTATAGTCTAACTATAATGCTGGAAGAAAAATAAATTTACCCATTCGAAAGAAATCAATTTGTGATAAAAATCTAATTTTGGTAAAAAATAATAGTCTCTGTAAAAAAATTGAGTCATTCAAAAGAAAAATACACAGTGAAAAGAAAAAGCCTAGAAAAGACAAATCACGAGAAAGTCAAAGAGTTAGAAAAGCATTATAATATGTCTTTTTCGGATTTAGTTATTTAAAAAAAAAAACTTGTTAGCTGTCACATTTTTTTACATAGAAATATGCAATGTGGAACATTTTTTTTTTCTTTTAAAAAAAAATAATACAAAAAAAACAAAGAGACTAAATTAAAATAAGTTGGGAGGGGTTTTAAATTTTCCCCCCCTTCCCTTACCTTTTTATGGCACCCCATGGACGTATGTCACATGCAGTACCCATGGGGTACTGACGCACATCAGTCTACCAAGGGACTGTCATGCGCCAATACCGCAGGGTACTGACGCATGTCACACCGTACAGGGCCTATGTTCCAAGGAGCTGGGGTGTGGGGGTGCATGCGCTCCCCCACACAGCCTTTAAACCTTCTTTTAAAAAAAAAATTGTTAATTAAAATTTTTAAATGCTTTCTTTTAAAGTATACATTTCGTAATATAAGATTTAATTTTATATTTACTTTTAAATTAAATAAAATTTATATTTATTAAGTTTTGTTTAATTAATTAACTTTTTTAAGTGGGTTTTAAACTTTTAGTTGTTTTAGTGTGTGTAATTTATTAATTGTTTAAGTATTAGACCTAATTTAATTTTATGTTTATTATGTTTAGGTAGAATATATATATATATATATATATATATATATATATATATATATATATATATATATATATATTATATATATATATATATATATATATATATTATATATATATATATATATATATATATATATATATATATATATATATATTATATATATATATATATATATATATATATATATATATATATATATATATATATATATATATACATTGGGGTATATAGGTAAATATACATAAAGCATACTATTTTTTAAGTGGTACTAATATTGAAATAGGTTGTGCATTTTAATAGCAATACTGATACTAGCACTAATTTTATTGATTTATGAAAAGATCATTTTCCTTACAAGATGGACGTTTTCTATATATGTTCTGTAATTGTGATCATTTGTAACTTAGATGCTTAAATGTTTTGTTTTCAATCCTTTAGATGTAAATGATATTTATTGTCACTGAGTGTTTTTCTACTACTTGTATGTATTATGGGGCTTTAGACAACCTAGGGTAAACAAAGATCGGGGTAAGTATCAGATGATCATGTTTTCATTCTTATGTTTTGGTGTGTGAGTGTACTGATTATCACCCTAATTTGATCATATGGGCTCATGTTGTTTTGTAATTCTATTTATGGGTATTTTGTAATTATTTTTAGCTCTTATGTATGAAACTGGATCTGGGATTACCTAGTTGTATACTAGAGGCTTAGGGGATTGATTTCTATTATGTTGGAGTTTTTTTATGTTGTATCAGGAAACTATTTTAGAGATTGCATGGTTGGATGCCCATATCTAGTTTTATGTGTACTTGTTATGGTGGTTGGTTTAGGGCCTATGTATGTGTCCCTAATGTCTTTTATGGATAGAGATTCAATTATATCATTGTTTTGGAACCTATGTGGTCTTTTATGGATTGTGAGCCTAGGGGAGGTTAAATAGGTTCATTTTAAGGGAGTGGCTTACAATAGGGGTCCAGGGCTCAAAGAGGTTAGTACTTGGGTAACCTATCGTAAGTTGATTAATAAGTGATAACCTAATAATAAAACTTGGGGATAACACTAAATACAAGATTGATCATTGATGCCTCACCCATGCCTTGAGTGCTTGTATAGGCTAAGGATGGGAATGGGATAATACCTAGAGAGTATGTATGATTAGAATTCCTTGTCTTCATGAGAGGGCATTATGGTTCCTCATGGGTCATCTTGAGGGTCTAGGTTCCAAAGTGGCCTATCCAGGGTAACTCAACCTGATAGACACTTGAGGGTCTGGGGTCTAGAGAGACTAGTCTAGGGTAACTCAAGTAGTTGTTCATGTGATAACACTCCCATAGTATGTAGCCTAAGTCTCCTCCATAGTTTATACATTTGCATCTGGTGGTGTATCTTTGTTGTCTCATTATTACTTTGTGGTTTATTTTGTATTATTTCATGTTTTGGTACGTATTTTTTGTTTGATGTTTATTTATCTTTAGTTGTGGTACCCTTGAGTTGGAGAGCTTTCAAGATCCCCTTGCTTAGTTTTTTTACCTTGCTTTGGTATTGGTTATCTGAGTGGGGTCTGTTGTTATCTCCTCAGCATAGTGGAGTAGACCTTTGTGGATCTACATGGACGGGTGGTAGTGATTCTTTACCATTTGGGATTTGACATCCTAGTGGTTGTGCTAATGTTGTTTCTGTACTTGGATTCCTTGTGATTTCTCCATTGATGGATTATTCTTATCTTCATTATTGTAATATTGTATTAGAGTATCGCATGTGATACCTAATCTGGATATTGTACTATTATTTTTAGAGTGATTACTACATACCCTACGACATGTGTAGTGGATGTTAGTTTATATGGGTTTCATGGATATCCTTGAGGATTGTAATTATTGTTCTATGATGTAATTTTTTAATCTAATTTATGAAATCTTTTGTTGTTGTATTTTAGTTGTGTTTTAGTCTTAAGTAATTCTACATCATGGGACCCTCGAGTTTTGTAATCTATGTTGGTTGTTGTTTTAATGTGAGTAAATGGTAATTGCTTCCACATTGATGTTTAGCTCATTTGTAAACTTTAAAAAAACAATTATTCACCAAACTTAGTAGCATGTTCTAGGTTAATCCCTCTTGGGTTCCTTGATGGGGCATTACATTTGGTATTAGACCAGAGTTTCTACACTAGGAACTCTTGGTATGTACGCTCATTAGGTTTTGTGTAGTTTAAACTTGACACTAAACATAGACATACAACATTGTTGCTTTTAGACTATTGCTTTGTAATTATGTTATCTTTTCTTTTTGTTTTGAGCTTTGTTGTTAGATGTTGTTGGATCTTTGTATGATGCAGGAATCATGCTTGAGACTAGAGCTGCTAGAGGTCATGGTAGAGGTCATTCTAGTAATTGTGGAAGGGGTAGACAACATAGCCCTTCTACAAGTGTCAAACAAGAGAGTCACCATCAGAATTATAGAGATGAGCAGAGAGAGGATCATCAAGGTGAGTCTGATGGACCAGATATGAGACTGCTCTTCTAGGTGATTCTGAATTATTTTGGTCCTGATCAAGTCAAGGTGGAGCAAGATGCTTTCCACCACTTTCAAAGAGAAGAGAGGGTAAGGGAGAGATTTAGGAGTCCTCCAAAGAGGAACTTCATAGTGGATCCTATAGTTGTGGAAGCTAATCACATGAGGGATATGTTGCGAGGATGACCTAGTCTCTTTAATGGGAAAGGAACTAGTTTAGAGGTAGAGATGTGGCTCATAGCCTTAGAGTGGAGTTCTTCTATGCATCCATTTAGTAGAAATACTAAAGTTAGGTATGCAGTGATGTAGCTAATTGATTTTGCAGCTATATGGTGGAAGATAGAAGAGGAGAAGCTAGGGCTTCATATGGATAGTGTCACTAGGGAGTTGTTCCTTGAGAACTTCCAAGAGCGCTTCCTCTCAGATCAATGGAGGTAGTAGAGAGAAGATGAATTTCACAACCTGAGAGAGTTGACCTTATCAATTAGAGAGTATGAGCATCGATTCTTTGAGCTCAAGTAGTATGTTGGCTTTGGACAGGATACATCTCTTCTAGTAAAACACTTTGTGAGGGGGTTTAATGCTCACATATTTGGAGATGTAAGGCTCTCTGAGCCCAAGACCCTCAAGGAGGCGGTCATTAAAGCCACTCTTATAGAGGCAAGTTTAGCGTTGGGTCATGGTGGTCAAAGGGGTGCTTAGTCTAGTGGTTCCAAGGGGACTCAATCTCAGAGGAATGAGAATTTTTAGAACCCTTCTACTTTTTCAAAAGGTAATCAGAATCAACAGAAGAAGAAATTATTCCATGGTAATAGTGGTGGTTCTCAATTAGGGAACTATCGCAATTAGTAGCATAGTATGCTCAATCAAGATGATCAACCATCTCAGAGTTCACATTAGGATTTTGGTGGAGGTAGTTTCCTGCACTCTAGAGTGCCTTCAGCTAGGAGAGGTGGTAGTAGAGGGGGTTGTTATTCTTACGGGCAGCATGGCCACATTTCTATCAATTATCCTAATAAATTGACACAATATTCAGGATAGAGGCTAGTAGTTTCTGAGCCTATAGTTGGTGATGGAGGTAGATCTCATAGGGCCTTTGCAGTAGGGAATGATCCTCAGAGTTTGAACCCTATGGCAGGGAAGATTCTGAAGGGACCTACTCAGTGACCCTTAGTTTAGTTTTCTTTTTAGTATAGTGAGTTTTACGGACTTATATCCCTACCTTTTCTAGGCTTCCAAGAGTAAGCCTAATCCTAGGGGGAGTGGATGTAGTACCTACCCATAGTTTTCTTTCAGTTTTAGTTATAGTACTATTTTAGGATTGTATTTCAGTTGATTGGCCGAGTTCTTTTAGGCCACATTTCATGTGAGCAATTATTATTTTAGTGGATTATTGATCATTATATGTTTATCATGTGTTTGCATAGATTAGATGATGATATTATCATGATGTTATGTTTTATGCTTTACATTGGTTTATGATGTTACTAACCCCATACTTGCATGTGTATGGTTATCATGTGTATGTACTTGTTTGGCATGTTTGTGTGGTATAGGACAAAGGCGTAGTTACTTGCACTATCGAGATCCACATGACCGACCATACCCTATCATTGTGATGTACATGCTTTTCCTTGTGATGTTAGGTTAGCAGGTATAGGGCATCGTCTTTCCTAAATTGGCAGGAGTGAACATTCCCATAAATATTCATCTCAATGGTAAAGAGGGGAGATAATAAACAAATTGAAACCCTAACCTAAGCCTAATTATCCTAGGACTAGACAAGTATCAGTTTGACAACCCTACCTAGATTCGTCTAGTTCACATAAACGCGTCGGCCCCTTTCCTGAGTGTGCTTGGTTTTACTTCGCTTGATTTCAGTTGATTTATTTCTTTAGTGGGTGATTTTCTATGATTATTAATTTAATGATTAAAGTTAAAATTTAATATTAATCATATCCCTATGTTTATTTGAGAAAATTAATTAAAGGTCAAATAATTGAATATTTTGATTTAATTGATTATTTAATTGAAAATTAGATTTAATTATGCTTGTATACTTTATTAAATGATTAAATGTTTAATTACATGATTTTAGGATGCTTTAAATATTTAATCTATTTAATACAAATTTTAATTATAAACATGTGCATTAACATTATTGAAAAGTGAATTTGTACTCAAAAGTTAACAACTTGTTATAAAAAGTCAAAGTTGAGTTGTGCATATAAAATTATTTTATTTTATTTAATTGTGATTTACTTTCAATTTTTTATTGGAGTTGATGTGGAAGTTAGCTATTGAGTTATCTTTAGGGTTTCATAAAAGGGGGAATTGAATCCCTATTAGGAGAATTGCATTCATTTTTTGAGATTAGACAGGTTTGGAGGAGAATTTTGGAAAGCTTTTGTGCTTTCGATTTTGGGAGAATTTGGATTTTTGTGATTGCTTGTTTGTGCATCTGGATCTTGTGCATGCTTTCTACGTAGACTCAGATCTATAGGTTGGATTCATTCTAGGAAAAATTATGGTCATCAGATCTTTAAAGGCTTTCAATTTTAGCTTCTACTTTGGATCTAAGGTAGGGTTTAAATTCTTGCCTGTTAATTTTTGGTTTGGATTTATTTGGCTTTCCTTATTTGTGCAATTTCATCATATCTCCTTAGATCTGTGTGTGATTTCCTTGTTTTGGGTATTAGAGAAACCCTTGAATCTAAGATTTTATGATTTTATTAAAACTTAGCATAGCAAAGTTATGCTAGAAAATTTTTATTGAAAAATTCCTTATAAAACTCCTAGACAAAGATAAGTTAATCTTAGATTATAGTCTAACTATAATGTTGGAAGAAAATTAAATTTACCAATTGGAAAGAAATCAATTTGTGATCAAAATCTAATTCCGATAAAAAATAATACTCTTTGGAAAAAAAATACAGTCATTCAAAAGAAAAATACAGAGTGAAAAGAAAAGGCCCAGAAAAGACAAATCATGGGGAAAGTAAAAGAGTGAGAAAAGCATTATAATATGTCTTTTTCAGATTTAGTTATTTTCAAAAAAAAATTGTTACTTGTCACGTTTTTTTACATAGAAATATGCAATGTAAAATATTTTTGTTTTTCTTTAAAAAAATAAAATAAAAAGAGAATAAATTAAAATTAGTTGGGAGGGGTTTTAAATTCCCCCCCCTTCGCTTAGCTTTTTACGGCACCCCATGGAGGTATGTCGTGTGTTGTACCCATGGGGTACTGATGCACGTTAGTCCCCCAAGTGGCTATTGTGCGCCAATATCGTAGGGTACTAACGCATGTTAGACCCTACAGGGTCCGTGTGCCAAGAAGCTGGGATGTGGGGGCGCATGCGCTCCCCACTCACCGCCTTTAAACCTTCTTTTTTTAATTTATTTTTCAATTTTTGTTAATTAAAATTTTTAAATGTTTCTTTTAAATTATACATTTCATAATATACGATTTAATTTTATATTTAATTTTAAATTAAATTAAATTTATATTGATTAAGTTTTCTTTAATTAATAAACTTTTTAAAGTGGGTTTTAAACTATTACTTATTTTAAATTATTATTTTTGTTATATATATATATACACACACACATTGGGGTATATAGGTAAATATACATAAAGCATACTATTTTTTAAATGGTACTAATATTGAAATAGGTTGTGCATTTTAATAGCAATACTGATACTAGCACTGATTTTATTGATTTATGTAAAGATCATTTTCCTTAGAAGATGGACGTTTTCTATATATGTTTTGTAATTGTGATCGTTTGTAACTTAGATGCTTAAATGTTTTGTTTTTAATCCTTTAGATGTAAATGATATTTATTGTCCCTGAGTGATTTTCTATTGCTTGTATGTGTTACGGGGCTTTAGACGACCTAGGTTAAACAGATGCCGGGGTAAGTATCAAATGATCATGTTTTCATTCTTATGTTTTGGTGTGTGAGTGTTCTGATTATCACCTTGAATTGACCATATGGGCTCATGTTGTTTTGTAATTCTGGTTATGGGTATTTTGTAATCATTTTTAGTTCTTATGTGTGAAACCCCATCTGGGATTACTTGGTTGTATACCAGAGGCTTACAGGAGTGATTTCTATATGTTGGAGTTTTTTTATGTTGTATCAGGAAACTATTTTAGAGATTGCATGGTTGGATGCACATATGTTTTATGTGTACTTGTTATGGTGGTTGGTTTAGGGCCTGTATGTGTGCCTAATGTCTTTTATGGACAGAGATTAGATTATATCATTGTTTTGGAACCTATGTGTTTGTTTATGGATTGTGAGTCTAGGGGAGGTTAAATAGGTGCATTTTAGGGGAGTGGCTTACAATAGGGGTTTGGGGCTCAAAGAGGCTAGTACCAGGGTAACCTATTGTAAGTTGATTAATAAGTGATAACCTAATAATAAAACTAGGGAATAACATTAAATACAAGATTGATCATTGATGCCTCAGCCATGCCTTGAGTGCTTGGATAGGCTAACGATGGGAATGGGATGATACCTAGAGATTATGTATGATTATAATTCCTTATCTTCATGAGAGGGTATTCTAGTTCTCCATGGGTCATGTTGAGGGTCCGGGGTCCAGAGTGACAAGTCCAGGGTAACTCAACCTGGTAGACGCTTGAGGGTCCGGGGTGTAGAGAGACCAGTCCCGGGTAACTCAAGTAGTTTTTCATGTGATGACAATTCCATAGTATGTAGCCTAAGTCTCGTCCATAGTTTCTACATTTGCCTCTCTTTGTTGTCTCATTATTACTTTGTGGTTTATTTTGTATTATTTGGTGTTTTGGTACGTGTTTGTTGTTTGATGTTTATTTATCATTAGTTGCGGTACACTTGAGTTAGAGAGCTTTTAGGATCCCCTTGCTTAGTGGTTTAACCTTGCTTTGGTATTGGTTATCTGAGCGGGGTCTGTTGTTATCTTCTTAGCATAGTGGGGTAGACCTTTGTGGATCTACATGGATGGGTGGTAGTGATTCTTTACCATTTGAGATTCGACGTCCTGGTGCAGGTGGTCGATGGTGCTTCTACAGTTGGATTCCTTATGATTTCTTCATTGATGGATTATTCTTAGCTTCATTAATGTAATCTTTTATTAGAGTATGACATGTGATACCTAATATGGATATTGCACTATTATTGTTAGAGTGATTACTACATACCCTGCGACATATGTAGTGGATCTCAATTTATATGGGTTTCATGGATATCCTTGAGGATTTTAATTATTGTTCTACATGATGTAATTGTTTAATCTATTTTATGGAATCTTTTATTGTTGTATTTTAGTTGTGTTTTATTTTTAAGTAATTCTACGTCATGGGACTCTCGACTTTTGTAATCTATGTTGGTTTTTGTTTTAATTTGAGAAAATGGTAATTGCTTCCGCATTGATGTTTATCTCATTTGTAAACTTTAAAAAAAAATTATTCACCAAACTTAGTAGCATGTTTTAGGTTAATCCCTCTTGGGTTCCCTAACGAGGCATTACAGTTGGTATCAGAGTGGAGTTTCTACACTGAGAACTCTGGGTATGTAGGCTCATTAGGTTTTGTGTAGTTTAAACTTGAAACTAAACATAGACATACAACATTGTTTCTTTCAGACTATTGCTTTGTAATTATGTTATCTTTGTATGAGATGTAGTTGTAATTATGTTATCTTTGTATGTTAGCTTTGTTGTGAGATGTTGTTGGATCTTTGTATGATGTAGGAATCATGCTTGAGACTATATCTTCTAGAGGTCATGGTAGAGGTCATTTTGGTAACCGTGGATGGGGTAGACAACATAGCCCTTCTACGAGTGTCAGATAAGAGATTCACCATCAGTAGTCTAGAGATGAGCAGAGAGAGGATCATCGGGGTGAGTTTGATTAACCAGATATGAGATAGGTCTTGCAGGTGATTCTAAATTGTCTTGGTCCTGATCAAGTCAGGGTGGAGCAGGATGCTTTCCACCACTCTCAGAGAGAAGACAAGGTAAGGGAGAGATCTTGGAGTCCTCCAAGGAGGAACTTCACATTAGATCCTACAATTGTGGCAGCTAATCACATGAGGGATCTGTTGAGAGGATGACATGGTCCCTTTGATGGGAAAGGAATTGGTTTAGAGGTAGAGACTTGGCTCATAGCCTTAGAGCGGATTTTTGCAATGCATCCCTTTAGTATCAATACTAAAGATAGGTATGCAGTGATGCAGCTTACTAATTTTGTAGTTGTATGGTGGAAGATAGAAGAGGAGAATCTAGGGCTTCAAATGGATACTATCACTTGGGAGTTGTTCCTTGAGAACTTCCAAGACCGCTTCCTCTCAGATCTATGGAGGCAGAAGAGAGCAGATGAATTTCACAACCTGAGACAATTGACCTTGTTAGTGGTAGAGTATGAGTGTTGATTCTTCAAGATCAAGTAGTATGCTGGCTTCAGACAAGATACAGATCTTCTAGTACAACACTTTGTGAGGGGGCTTAATGCTCGTATAGTTGGGGATGTTAGGCTCTTTAAGCCTAAGGCCCTCAAGGAGGCAGTCATTAAAGCCACTCTTAGAGAGGAAAATTTAGTGTTAAGTCATGGTGGTCAGAGGGGTGCTCAATCTAATGGTTCCAAGGGGAATCAATCTCAGAGGAATGGGAACTTTTAGAACCCTTCTACCTTTTTAAAAGGTAATCAGAATTAGCAGAACAAGAAATTCTTCCATGGTAATAGTGGTGGTTCTCAATCATGGAACTATCACAAATGGAAGTGTAGTATGCATAATCAGGATGATCAGTGAGCTCAAAGTTCACATCAAGATTTTGGTGGAGGTAGTTTCTCGCGGTCTAGAGTACCTTCAGCTAGGAGAGGTGGTAGTAGAGTCGGTTGCTATTCTTATGGGAAGCATGACCACATTATTGTCAATTTTCCTAATTGATCGACATATTATTTAGGAAAGAGGCCAGCAGTTTCTGAGCCTATAGTTGTTGATGCAGGTAGATCTCATAGGGCCTTTGCAATAGGGAATGATCCTCATAGTTCAAACCTTAAGGCAGGGAAGGGTCTGAAGGGACCTACTCAGTGATCCTTAGTTTAGTTTTCTTTTCAATGCAGCGAGTTTTATGGGCCTTATATCCCTACTTATTCTAGGCTTCCAAGAGTAAGCCTAATCCTAGGGGGGATGGATGTAGTACCCATCCATAGTTTTCTTTCAGTTTCAGTTGTCGTACTCTTTTAGGATTGTATTTCAATTGATTGGCCGAGTTCTTTTAGGCCACATTTCATGTGAGAAATTATTATTTCAGTGGATTACTTATCATTATATGTTTATCTTGTATTTGCATAGATTAGATGATGATATTATCATGATGTTATGTTTTATGCTTTATATTGGTTTATGATGTTACTGACCCCATACTTGTATGTGTATGGTTATCATGTGTGTGTATGTTCTCGTCATGTCTTTGTGGTAGAGGACGAAGGCGTAGTTACTTGCATTGTCGAGATCCACATGACCAACTATACCCTATCATTGTCTGCTATATATATATATTGGATGTACATACTTTTTCTTGTGATGTTAGGTTTGTAGGTACAGGGCATCATCTTCCCTAAATTGGCAAGAGTGAGTGTTCCCATAAATATTCATCTCAATCTTAAAGAGGGGAGATAATACACAGATCCAAACCCTAACCTAAGACTAATTTTCCTAGGATTCGATAAGTATTAGTTTGACTACCCTACCTAGATTTGTCTAGTTGACATAAATGTGTGGATCCCTTTCTTGAGTGTGCTTGGTTTTTACTTTTCTTGATTTCAGTTGATTTATTTCTTTAGTGGGTGATTTTTATGATTATTAATGTAATGATTATAGTTAAAATTTAATATTAATCATATCCCTAAGTTTATTTTAGAAAATTAATTAAAGGTCAAATAATTGAATATTTGGATTTAATTGATTATTTAATTGAAAATTAGTTTTAATTTATCTTGTGTACTTTATTAAATGATTAAATGTTTAATTGCATGGTTTTAGGATGCTTTAAATATTTAATCTATTTAATCCAAATTTTAATTATAAACATGTGCATTAACATTATTGAAAAGTGAATTTGTTCTCAAAAGCTAACTTGTTCTAAAAAGTCAAAGTTGAGTTGTGCATTTAAAATTGTTTTATTTAATTTAATTATGATTTACTTTCAATTTCTTATTGCAGTTGATGTGGGAGTTAGTTGTTGAATTATCTTTAGGGTTGTGTGAAAGGGGGAATTGAATCCCTATTAGGAGAATTGCATTCATTTTTAGAGATTAGACATGTTTGGAGGAGAATTTTGGTGAGCTTGTCTGCTTTGGATTTTGGGAGAATTTGGATTGTTTTGATTTCTTGTTTGTGCATTTGGATCTTATGCATGCTTTCTATGTAGACTTAGATCTTCAGGTTGGATTCATTCTAGGAAGAATTCTGGTCGTCGGATTGTCAAAGGCTTTCAATTTCAGTTTCATCTTTGGATCTAAGGTAGGGTTTGAATTCTTGCCTGTTAATTTATGTTTTACATTTATTTGGCTTTCCTTATTTGTGCAATTTCAATAGATCTCCTTAGATCTGTCAGTGATTTCCTTGTTCTAGGTATTAGAGAAACCCTTGGATCTGAGATTTTAGGATTTTATCAAAACTTAGCACACCAAAGTTATGCTGGCAAATTTTTATTGAAAAATTCCTTATAAAACACCTAGAAAATGATAAATTAATCTTAGATTATAGTCTAACTATAATGCTGGAAGAAAAATAAATTTACCCATTGGAAAGAAATCAATTTGTGATAAAAATCTAATTTTGGTAAAAAATAATACTCTCTGTAAAAAAAATACAGTCATTCAAAAGAAAAATACATACTAAAAAGAAAAACCCCAGAAAATACAAATCATGGGGAAAGTCAAAGAGTTAGAAAAGCATTATAATATATCCTTTAAAGATTTAGTTATTTAAAAAATAATAATATTGTTAGGTGTCATTTATTTTCACATAGAAATATGCAATGTACAATTTTTTTGTTTTTCTTTTAAAAAAATAAAACAAAAAATAAAATATAAAAAAAGACATTAAATTAAAATTAGTTGGGAGGGTTTTTTTAATTCCCCCCCTTCCATTACCTTTTTATGTCACCCCATGGAGATCTGTCGTGCTCAGTACCCATGGCGTATTAACGCACGTCGGTCCCTGTAGAACCCGTGTGCCAAGGAGCAGGGGTGTGGAGGCGCATGCACTCCCCACTCATAGACTTTAAACCTTCTTTTTTTTCTTTTTTTAAATTTTTGTTAATTAAAATTTTTAAATGCTTTCTTTTAAATTACACATTTTGTAATATAAGATTTAATTTTATATTTACGTTTAAATTAAATAGAAATTATATTAATTAAGTTTTGTTTAATTAATAAACTTTTTAAAGTGGGTTTTAAACTATTAGTTGTTATATATATATATATATATATATATATATATATATATATATATATATATATATATATATATATATATATATATATATATTGGGGTATATAGGTAAATATACGTAAAGCATACTATTTTTTAAATGGTACTAATATTGAAATAGGTTGTGCATTTTAATAGAAATGCTGATAGTAGCACTGATTTTATTGATTTATGAAAAGATCATTTTCCTTAGAAGATTGATGTTTTCTATATATGTTCTGTAATTGTGATCGTTTGTAAATTAGATGTTTAAATGTTTTGTTTTCAATCCTTTAGATGTAAATGATATTTATTGTCCCTAAGTGTTTTTCTACTACCTATAAGTGTTATGGGGCTTTAGACAACCTAGGGTAAACAAAGGTTAGGGTAAGTATCAGATGATCATGTTTTCATTCCTATGTTTTGGTGTGTGAGTGTTCTGATTATCACCCTAATTTGACCATATCAGATCTCATAATGTTTTGTAATTATGTTTATGGGTATTTTGTAATCATTTCTAGTTCTTGTGTGAAACCGGATCTGGGATTACCTAGTTGTATACCAGAGGCTTAGGGGAGTGATTTCTATTATGTTGGAGTTTGTTTATGTTGTATTGGGAAACTATTTTAGAGATTGCTTGGTTGGATGCACATATGGTTTATGCATACTTGTTATGGCGGTTGGTTTAGGGCCTATGTATGTTTCCCTAATGTCTTTTATGGAAAGAGATTTGATTATATCAAATTATTTTGGAACCTATGTGGTTGTTTATGGATTGTGAGCCTAGGGGAGGTTAAATATGTGCATTTTAGGGGAGTGGCTTACAATAGGGGTCTGGGGCTCAAAGAGGCCAGTACCAGGGTAACCTATCGTAAGTTGATTAATAAGTGATAACCTAATAATAAACCTAGGTGATAAAATTAAATACAAGATTGATCATTGATGCCTCACGCATGCCTTGAGTGCTTGTATAGGCTAAGGATGGGAATGGGATGATACTTAGAGAGTATCTATGATTAGAATTCTTTCTCTTCATGAGAGGGTATTTAGGTTCCGGATGGGTCATGTTGAGGGTTCGGGGTCCAGAGTGGCCAGTCTAGGGTAACTCAACCTGATAGACGCTTGAGGGTCCGGGGTCTAGAGAGACTAGTATAGGGTAACTCAAGTAGTTGTTCATGTGATGACACTCCCATAGTATATAGCCCAAGTCTCCTCCATAGTCTCTGTATTTTCCTCTGGTGGTGTATCTTTGTTGTCTCATTATTACTTTGTGGTTTATTTTGTATTATTTGGTATTTATGTTTGTGTTTGTTGTTTGATGTTTATTTATCTTTAGTTGTGGTACCATTGAGCTAGAGATCTTTAAGGATCTCCTTGCTTAGTGGTTTTATCTTGCTTTGGTATTGGTTATCCAAGTGGGGTCTATTTTTATCTCTTCAGCATGGTGGGGTAGACCTTTATGGATCTACATGGATGGGTGGTAGTGATTCTTTACCATTTGAGATTCGACATTTTGGTGCCAATGCTTGATGGTGCTTCTGCAGTTGGATTCCTTATGATTTCTTCATTGATGGATTATTCTTATCTTCATTATTGTAATCTTGTGTTAGAGTATCGCATGTGATACCTAATCTGGATATTGTACCATTATTGTTAGAGTGATTACTACATACCCTATGACATGTGCAATGGATGTCAGTTTATATGGGTTTCATGGATATCCTTGAGGATTGTAATGATTTTTCTATGATGTAATTGTTTAATATAATTTATGGAATCTTTTGTTGTTATATTTTAGTTGTGTTTTATTCTTAAGTAATTCTACGTCATGTGACTCTTAAGTTTTGTAATATATGTTGGTTGTTGTTTTAATGTGAGTAAATGGTAATTGCTTACACATTGATGTTTATTTCATTTGTAAACATTAAAAAAAAAATTATTCACCAAACTTAGTAGCATGTTTTAGGTTAATCTCTCTTGGGTTCCCTGACAGGGAGTTACAACATACCATGACTACATAGCTTATAACTTGTTGTATATTTATCTAATTTTAATTTATTTATTTTGGATAGAAAGTAGACTCGAAGATGGAGGGCTCTATTATTTTTAAATTTTTTTTCCTCTTTTCTACTATTTTTCATTGAATGTCAAACTCAGAGGTTTATATTTGATAAAAAAAACTTATATTTGATTAACATCAAAAAACATATACATAATAAACTAAAAAATTATCAAATCTATAATCGTTAAAAATCTCATTATGTGTACTTCTTCTATGAAAAAGGATGTCTCCTTGTTGTTCCTTTTGACCCTTGCACTTGAGCCCCGAAGACAAGAAATGTTCAAAATTTTATCAAACTCTACAAATTGCCCTTACTCTGGGACTTTCGATTGAAAGTACCAAGTTTTGATAAAAATTAATTTCTATCAAAGCTACTTTACATAAAACTATGCAAATTACCCATACTCTAGGACTTTTAATATAAAGTACTTTGGATATAAAGTACTTTTGATAGAAATTACTTTTGATAGAAAGTAATTTCGATCAAAAGTACTTAGTTTCAATAGAAATTACTTTCAATTGAAAGTACTTAGTTTTGATAGAAAGTACTTTCTATCCAAAGTATGTGAGTAAATCTGCACTTTCATGATTTTTGGGACAAATGCCTTCCTCCCAAAAATTGTAATCCACTATTGTCAGTTCACCCATAAAGACAATTTTAATTCCATGCAATGCTTGTATGGACAATACATGATGCCCCAGGGGTAACACATTTTTCTAGTATGTTATGGTGAATTCAAGTTGCACATGATAATTCTAATTATAAAAATTAACATATTTAATCCAATTGTATTATTATCTTGTAGGTCTTCAAAGAAAGGGAAAATTTGCATGTCCAATTTTTGTCCCAAGATGAAATCTCGTCATTCAAAAATCTTAGTAAAGAAGGTGTTTGATGAGTATAGGAACTTCCTCCATAGAAATTATAAGTATCAAACTACCAAAAAAGCATCTTTTCAATGGGAAATAAGAGACTACATTGAAGCCATAAATAATGACAACTCACATATGGAAGTTGGCATATAATAGAATTAATTGTCAAGGTACTACTATTCCACCTAATGGTTTATGTTTAGAATTTATACATTTCTATTGTGTTTTGTTTGTTGATTATGTAATTCATGATCGTGAAGGTCGTCAAGAAAATACTACTAAGCACCTTCCAAAGGGACTAAAAAGTTATCCCATATAATTTAGTAAGTTTCCCTACTACAAGAAGCTAAAAATTGTGCATTTGTTTGATACTATGCATATTAGAAAGAATATAATGGAGACATTGTAGAAAATATTGGATGGAAGGCATGACAAAGAAAAATTTGTCAAAATTTGTAGTGGCATTCATGAATCCAATCATGCAATTAAAAATTCCATTGAATTAAATAGAAATTAAGACTAGATTAATATAAGTGCCTTCCTTGGTTATTAACAAAGGAGAAAAGTGATGCCATAAAAGAAGTCATACAAAAAATTTGATTTCCCATAGGATTTACTGCAAACATAAGCAATCTCATATCAAAGAAAAGTGAATTTGGGCCAGGGTTGAAAATGCATGATTGGCATACCTTCATCAAGGTAAGTCATTTTCATTTGTATTTATAATATATATGTAAATTGCATATACTTTTCATTGTATTATGTGAGAAAATAATGACATTATTAGTTTGTGATTGTTGCAGTACGTGCTACCCCTATCTCTGGCAAAGAACTTTGACAATAACATCAAACAAGTGATATATGATCTTGGAAAATAGATGAGGTAAGAAGTGATATCTTTTCATTTTTTTGTATATATTTATTATACTCACAATTTTTTTTTCTTGTTATGTAATATATTGTAAAGTCTTGTATTTATATATTTGTGTGTATTGAATGTCTTATAGGTGGTTGTTATCTAAAGAAATACATAAAGAAGATATAAAATATTGGAAGAGAAGAATTTATCATTTAACGTGTGAAATGAAATTTAAGTGTCTACCTTCAACATTTTTCAATGCACAAGAACACTTCCTCATACACCAAGTTGAGGAGATTGAATTGTGTGGACTTATACACACTCTATCAATGTGGATGGTTGAGAGGCACTTGAAATTTTTGAAGGCTTTGGTTCCTAAAAGAGCACATCTTGAGGGTTCTATGGTGGAGGGATATATGGTATACCGGACTATAGTGTACATTACTCAATATCTTCCTAAGCTTGTAGAAAAGATCCATATAGATTGCATTTGGGATCTCAACACCATTAGAAAATTTAAAGGGGAGTACTTTGTGGGGAAAGGTAGATTGAGGAAAGTGAGAGGTAATACATTATAAGATGTTATTGTTGTTAATTAATTCTTAATCTTTAAAATTAATCAGTTGTAAGTCATCTATTTATTTTTTGTACAGTTGCTCGAGACTAGGATGCAGTACATTTTTATATTGCAAACAATAAAGATTGAATGTACAACTGCTCTATTTTTTACGCCCACTTTCAACGGTGATGCTATACTACCGATAGATTTACCATCTAAAATGTCTCTACACAACCGTTGGAGATGCTACATTTTTTACACCCATTATCAACGAGGATGCTATACTACCAATGGGTTTATTGTCAAAAATTTCACTGCACAACCATTGGAGATGCTACATTTTTTACACCCATTATTGACAATGATGTTGTAATACCAACGGGTATACCGTAGGAAATTTCACAGGATAACCGTTAGGGATTCTATAATTCTAACACCAATTGTCGATGGCAATGCTATAATACTAATAGGTACATTGTCAAAAATTTTATTGGCTAACCATCGGGGATGGTATACTTTTGACAGATGTATGGTCGAAAATATAATAATAATTTTTGTTTGTGTTTTTTTATTTTTTATGGATAGTCCATCAGAAAGGCGATGGTTACTATTTCTGTAGCAATTTTTGATGAAATAATGCTGATAGTGCATTCAATCAAATATCTATTAGATAGCCATCGGAATTAGACCTCAAATGTACTAGTGTAGGAATTGCAAGTACGTGAGGTGTCTTTACAAGCATGGGTGATTCCTTGAGCTAGAAGATATAAGGTTTTTTTGGATACTTAAATTAGGTGGTTCTTAGTGGGGGACACTTTTAGGGATCTTGTGTGTCACCAAGAGACATAGTCCCAATCCTCTCCCTATAGGTGAAATGATTTTTATATATCTCACACAAATGTGATAGGTAGTTAAGGGGATACCAATGACCAAAAGTTGGTTCTAAGATAGTTAATGATTTTTTTTAGTCAAAAAGTTGATTGAAACAAATTTATATATTTTGCAAAACCCAAAAATGGATGAGGAAGTCAGTGTACTAAGTTTGTCATCAATAGAAAGTAGTTTTTTTCATATTTTTCTTGTGCTATTATGAGAATAGTCTGATTGCAGATATTTATCATGGTAAATACTTTGTTATTTCATTCAACCACCTATTGGAACATATGGATTCCTGAATCCATGTGGTTTTGTATTTTGAATCACCCAAATCCATTAATAATTGACAAAGTTATTCAATTTTTAGTGGAAGGTTGTCAAAACCCTCATTAGGGTAACCCGAGAGGCATCTACATGTAATAAATTTCATGTTTTCATGAATCCAAGCCCCAAAATAGGTAGGAGGATAGGGGATGACATGTTCATTAACACTATAAAGTTTCAGATCACCATGCATTGGGATGCACATGCATTGAACCAAAAATTATAGGTTTGAGGGGGTTGTCTCAGTTTGGACAAAATTATAGAATGTTGAGTGTAATTAAAAGTTTGAATAGAGAGATTCTCTTCTATGGAAATTAAGGGTTTAGGAGGTGTAAGGTAGATTTGGGAGAGTTTCCAATTGTTTTGGAACAAGGGAACTCAGGCAGATTCATGTGGGCTGATTGTCCCAATGGGAAGTGTTTAAATTGTCATTGTTTGATAGTTACTGGAATAGGGGTTACTTGAAGTGATTGATCTATAAAATTCGGTACGATAAGATGTAAGGGAAAGTGCAAGGTAATGTAAAAGGAATTTTTATGATAGATAGTGTTCTATGGTTGAGGAATGGATCCAATTTAGGGGTCTATGAAAGGAAAATTAGGTATTTAGGGTACTCACATAATGAGTCAATATAATGACAGAGTTGATTGTGCATTCTAGAAGCCTTAAGAATGAAGAATGTTTAGAGTGGATAAGAGAGAATGAGAGATTCTAATTTTTTTTAGTGAAGGATAGGATGAATATTTCTATCATAGGGAACAAGTGAAGAGTATGAAATCAGACTTGAAAGTTATACAATTAGAGCATGCAATAATATTAGAATATGACCAGTGAGTTATTAAGGACTGAGGTTTGGTAAGAGGTTAAATGAGTGAGTGCATAAAGGTTAGTCAGAGAGTGAGCCTACTAATTAAAGGGTCATTTGGAAGAGACAGAGAGTGTTGTGATCTGATTGTGTGATTTGATCGTATTGTTGGTGTTATACACTAAGTTTGCACCCTTGTCTCAAGCTCTCATAGTCTTGATAACCTAGTATAACATGGGAAACATCTCCAGGTGTGGGACCTATGCTAACTGAGATGAGACCTCCAAGTTCTAGGCTGGTTCCTCTTAGATAATCACCTTAATTTGCTTCAAGACATGAAAAGTAAATCTTTTGACCAAAAGGGATAGAAAGAATGCTTGTAAAGGGAAATGACTGAAAGAAAACTACCTACTAAGTGATACACCAAAATTAGGGTTTTCATTTCAGTATAGAGGAATAGAGTCAATGAAAGGCTTAGGTCTAGTAGGTCACAACTTACCGAATAGGCTTGCATAAGCATTTCATAGGAGGGTCTGAACATAAGACACAACCTATGACAAGACTGTTAGGGGGCTGAAGTATACCCACAAAAACATCTAAATCAAATCAAACACAGTAACACACACAATTAAAGAAAGTAAGAGGGATCAGGAACCCTAAGTTGTCACTGAGAACATCATATACTTTGATTCAATAAAAGATAATTTAGACCAGGAAGCATAGGGATAGAAAATATGTCACAAAATACCTCTGCAATATCTAAATCATCAATGAAAGATTTACAACTATATAAGCCAGAGGGTAGAAATGATACCATAGATGACCTTTTAGAAAAGTGAAATTCTCTTACAATTGTCCAACTCTCCTTTTACTAAGGCTCCAAAAAGAACTATATACCTCTCACTGCACACAAGCAGGAGTCAAAACTAACCTAACTAGGGTTACAGATTTTACAATGATATCAAACCCTAGGGTACTAATCACCTATTATGAAAATCTCTGAGAAAACCAGTGATCCAATCATATCTTTCTTTGCGTGTTGATCCTTCTAAACTAAAAATGCCTACAGGCACAACAACCTCGACCTACCAACCCACCTGCAACTCCACTAAGCCATGAAGGCTCCAAATCTGATTATATTTCCCTCAAAGCGGTACTGTTCAAAAGGTGGCGCTAACTCTTTCTAGAACCTCCTATCATGAAAACACGGCAAAGGACCCTGCAACGCCGGCCAACAGTCACTTATATCATCTTCAGAACCACAACTATCCTGAGACTTTATTTCTTGAGCTACCCGACATCGTGCATGGCCAAAAGAGCAGAAGAATAGCAAAACCCTCGCAGATATATTCAAATTCAAATTATAATGGCTAGCCGCAAATTTTTAAAATGTAACCGTCAATGAGAAACCCTTCCTGGCAGATGAATGGCTACAATGCACCAGAAAATAGCTTTAAAACACTTATGACAAGTCAAAACCACCATGGAAGTCAACGGCCAATGAGAAATGAGCACGTCAACACAACTGTCACTTTGGCCCCACCTCGAGCTTTTTTCTTTTTAAGTCATTCAGTGACTACGCGACCGAAGACCTTTTCTCTAAATCATGAAGAACCTCTTATAACCCCAGTCTGGTTAAGTGAATATGCGAACAAAGCGGTCACTAAATTTTCAAGTCTTTCAGCTAACCCTGGTTAAATCTAGTGAACAAGAGAGAACCCCTAGTCGCTCATTCGTGGAACCTCTACTAACCCTGGGCCCATTTTCCACCTGGCAATCTTTCATTCACCACAACTGCTTTGTCAGCAAACACCTCGGCAGGCTCTAACAACGGACCCATAGAGAACCAGATTCCAATCTAATGGTGGGCGCATGATCTCATGGCCCCTGAATATTCTTTAAGATCATGCAGCGGCCATAGATCCTCTTAGAACAAGGACCCCACGACACATCAGACTAACAAATGAGCCCCTGTCATCAAAAAATAGCTAATCATATGTGACCACATTAGCGCCAAGTAACACATCAGACCTATGACCCAGAGATTCTCATTAGATGGTTGTCGCATGATCTCATAGGGTCAGAAGATTCTATGAGATCATATGACCACCGTAGATCTTTTCCTTTCTAAGACATCCTCAAACCTTCTAACAGGGTCCCACTGACACATCCTAACTATCATCTGGTCAGCCAATAATGAACGAGCATGTCAGAAACTGAGGACCCACCTGACAGAGCCCAGAGATAAAGCAGGATCAACACTTGTCGCATGATCGCAAGGAATATTTTGGGCCCTTGCGCTCATGAGACAACTATTGGATTGAGAGGAAAGGCAGCCCATTGGGCCCCTACTGACCTATCTCCACATCCCACCAATCAAATTCCACCAAATCAGATGAGGTGGCACCAGTCCCACTGACAAGATACTGCACTAGAGGAAAAGGAAGATCGACGATCGTCACAAGATCTCATGGAATCTTTTGAGGCCATGAGATCATGCAACAACCATAGATCTTAGAATCTTGATCTGGCTGATGAACCAAGACCGCCAACCAAAATGGTAACCGCTCACCGAATCACAAAGTGTTAAGGGGTTAACGGCCGGGAATCAGAGATTTGGCGATTGAAGGATTTTAAAACGCACATGAGAAATGAAGGGACTTAAGTGGCCGAGATAAAGTAACATGAAAATAGAAACTGGCCTAGGGCTCTTTAGGGTTTTAAGGGTCCAATGGCTAGTTTTATGAATTTTTTACCTGCAGACTAGAGATTTTAAAGAATTGCAGAGGCCAGAGGGTTTGCAATGAAGCCATGAAATTTTGCAGATTTCTTGGCAGGGTTAAAATAGGGACCTAGGGATAGATATTAGCCAAATTTGCATGCATAGGAAAATTTTGGTGATTTCTACTAGATGTCAGCCTGCTAGACATAGATCAGTGGCCTATAAACAATCCATTGGGCATGGGGTCATCAAAAATCAAAATTCTCATAGGGAGGCAAAACTTGTGCACAGGCACTTCTTGAAAAGCAAGAAACTAACCTAGAAAATAGGGAAAGAAAGTAGGGGAAAACATATTTACAAGAATTTACAGAGAGGGATTAACCTCAAAGCAAGGCTTCAAGTGGAATCCATTGACTGAGATTGGCAAGGAAACTCCTTCAAGATTTGATAGCTGGAAAGCATTGGATCCCTTGCACTCTATTATAACAAATGGTCCACCCCAAAATGAATCAAATTTGGTATGTCTGCTAGGCCTAGATCTAAACTCATCCCACTTGAGGACTACATCCCCAACTTTGAAATCTTTGATCCTGGCTCTTTTATCAAAGTTCTTCTTTGTTTGGATCTGATGGAATTCCATATCCTACATTGACTTGTCTCTGATTTCCTCTAACTCCATAAGCTGAACATACCTAATTTGTAAGGGATCCCCTTCTTCAAATAGGGCATATTGAGTGGCTAAGTCTAGGGCTGGTAACTCAGTTGAAATGCAACTTAGCCTCTTTTCCATACACTAACACATAAGGAGACTTCCCAATGATCTTCTTTGGGGTAATTCTATCTAACCATAAGGCAGATTTCAACTTTGTATGCCAATCCCTCTGGTTGTCTTGCAGAATCTTCTTGATTATCCTAATCAAGTTCTTATTCATTGATTCTACCAAGCCATTTCCCTAAGGATAATAATTTGAACTGGTATTTAGATAGATGCCATTCTTGACTGCCCACTCTAAAACTTTGAGGCCTGTGAATGCTAATGCATTATTTGATATTATTGAATCTAGAATGCCAAATCTATGAATCATGTCATCATAAAAACTCAACATAGCATTCTCATTGGCCTCTTTTAATGCAACTGCCTTTGTCCATCTAGTGAAATAATCAGTTGCAGTAATTATCCATTTGTGTCCTGCACTAGATGGAGGATTGATCATGCCAATGAAGTCTATACCCCACTTCATGCAGGGTTGCTCTGTTCTGACTGGTTGTAGGGGCAAGGCTGTCAACCTTTCTTTTCCTACAAACATGGCACACTTGATGCATTTTCTCACATGCTCATGACTATCCTTAAAGATAGATGGCCAATAGTATCTAGCCCTCATGATTTTAAAAGTAGTAGTCCTAGGAGAGAAATGACCTCGAGAAGGTCCATCATGAAACTCAAATAGGATGTCTGCTACCTCTTCTGAATCTATGCATCTTAAAAGGACACCATTGTGATCCTTTTTGAAAAGAACTTCATTTATCAGCACAAAAGGAACATATCGTAACCTATAATACCTCCTTTTTGTTGAATCTAGGCCTGCAGGACATTGTCCTGTCTTCAAATAATTGATCATATTAGGCAACCAGCTTGTTGCCTTGGCTTGTTCTTCTATAGAATGCACCACCAAAGATGCATCTATTTGCTCTGATTTCTTTGAACTCTCTTCTGATGTCAAATGCTCACAAACACCTCTTCCTCTAACCAACTTGGTAGTTTGAATATCTATGTCATATTCCATCACCTTGGTGATCCAACCAACTCTTTTCTCATTTAGGTCTTTGGAAAGAAAAAAATCATTGACACTTGGATGAGTAACCTTCAAGTGTACCTTACTATGAGTCAACAAATATCTAAACTTTTTAAGGCTCTTTACCATAGCAAGTACATGTTTCTCTACAAAAGAGTATCTCTATTCATATTCTTCTAAACCTTTGCTAAAGAAAGCAATAGGCTGCTCCAATCCATCTGAATTTTCTTGGGTCAACACTGCAGATATAGCATCATGACCTCCATAAGCATAAAGGATAAAATCCTTACTGAAATTTGGATTTAGGAGGGCAGGGGCTTCTGTTAAGGCCTCTTTGAAAGATTGGAAATTAACTCTCCCTTCTTTAGTCCAACTAAAAGTTGAACTCTTCTTTAACATGGATGTCAAAGGATTTAGTAAATCTGCAATGTTAGGCAAGAACCTCCTAACAAAATTAATCTTTCCTATGAAAGATTGGAGACTTTTCTTATGGTGTGGTAAGGGTAGCTCTAAGATGGCTGCAATTCTCTTAGGATCTACTATGATCCCTTCTTTTGATACTACATATCCTAATAATTTTCCTTCATGGACTGCAAACACACACTTCTTGGGATTAAGAGATATCCCAAATTATCTACATCTTTCAAAGATCTTCCTCAAATGTTTGATGTGATCTACTGTATGCTTTGAATAGATAGTTATGTCATCTAAGTAGACTAACACAAACTTGTACATGAGGCTCTTAAAGGCCATATCCATTTCCTTTTGAAATGTAGCACCTGCATTTGACAAACCAAAGGGCATCTTTTGATAAGCCATGGTTCCCCACTTGGTTGTATATGCAGTCTTGTATTGATCCTCTTCATTCACTAAAATCTGATTGTATCCTGAATAGCCATCCAATAATGAAAATCTCTCGAATCCAGAGACACATTGTAAAATTTGTTCCATTGAGGGTAATGGATGGTGGTCCTTTAAAGAGGCCCTATTAAGATCCTTGAAGTCAACACATAACCTCAATTCCCCATTCTTCTTCCTGACAGGAACAAGGTTGGAAACCCAACTAGTATGCTTAATGGTGTAGATGATACCACTTTCTATTAATTTGAGCACCTCTTTATGTATGAGTGGCTCAAGCTTGGGATTAACAGGCCTTTGTTTCTATCTTACTAGTTTGGCATTAGGTTCTAATTCAATAGTGTGTTGAGAAAAAGCAGGATCAAAACCTTTAAGGTACTCATATTTCCATGCAAATACATCACTAAATTCTTTGAAAAGTTGTGTGTAATCTTTCTTTTCCAAATTAGTATTCACTTTTCCAAATTGTAGGCTCTTACCTGGTTCCAACTCTAGTTCAACACAATGTTCTTGTTGGACTACTAGGCCAGCTTTTCTTTTCTTGACTTGATCATCCTTGTTGAAGACAGTCTCTAAGGTGACAAGACCTCTAGGCATCTTATTAGACTTAAGTTGTATCACTTGATCACCATAATTTTGTGATAGCCTATCTTGATTATGCTTTGAAAAGACATCTTCTTCAAAAAAGAACTGCATAATTTGTTCATCATTGTCAAACACTTGCCAATTGACATCATTATCAGGAATAGAGGGTCTGACAATCACTTTAATATGTTGTTGGTCTACCTCTTTTGAAATGCTATTTGGGATATCATACTGAGATCCAACAGCAACTAACCTATCTGCATTTTGATTTAGCTTTCTAGGGATAGCAACAATATTGAAAGCATGGAAATCTTTGATTGCATCCCAAAATCTATGTTTGTATGCTTTCATGGTGTCATTCTTGGTTGCACTCATCCCTCTCACTTGGATAACAACTAACTCACTATCACCATAAAATTTTAGGGCCTTAAGCCCTCTTCTTCTAGCCCACTCTAGTCCATTGACTAGACTTTCATACTCTGCAGTGTTGCTAGTGCAGGAGAAACTGAATCTAAAGGTAGTATAATACCTTTATCCTTTTGTGGACACTAGCATAGCACCACCACCAGAACCATGTCTACTTCTAGCTCCATCAAAAAATAGTTCCCAAACCTGATTGCTCTGATTCTCTAAATCAGTGTCTTCTTTGAGAAGGCTTGACTCTATGGATCCACTTTCTTGTATTAAATAACTTGCCAAACCAAAATCCCAAACTAGATTTTCTTGGGCCTCTGAAACTCTTTCATCTAGAAGAATATCAGGGATACTTTCTATCCTTGTGCTTGTTTCACTAATGGTTTGGAAGTCATTGTCATCAAATATAGGGCAGTTAACATTGATGGTATTGGACACATATGGTTCTATATGGTGTGCTGCTAATGGTTCTGATTTAATGGTGACCTTGGTCCCATACCTTTTATGAAATAACATGTGAGACCAGTCAGAAGATAGGTAGCCTCCTATCTTGGCTGTAAACTCTCTTGAAAGACATATACCAAATAATGTAGGGAGATCTATGATATATATATATATATATCAAGGAGGATGGAAAAATTAGGACTAGCATGTAGGATTAGACTAGTATCCTTGGCCACACCTATAGTATTGACTGAGGATCCATCAAGTTGGGTAACCTTCTTTTGAAAGGGCTCATATTTCAGTCCTAATTGGTCAACCACTTTCTTGGGCATTACAGTGCTAGTAGCTCCACTATCTACCATACAATTATTTACTAAAGATTTTCCAATGATTAAAGATACATAAAAGGGAGGTGGCTTTGAGTTCCTACCTTGCACGGCATTGACCTTGGAGTTGCTACTTGGAGCCCCCTTTTCTTCATCAGTGTTAACCAACACTGGCTTTGCAACTTCTTTTGTAGGCTGAGGAGTTGTCACTTCTGTCATGGCCTTCTTCAAGATTTCAGGTTGTCTTGGAAGAGCCAAAGAGTCCCACATGGACATGGTAACAGTCACCTTCTTCATGTTGTCTATGATATTAAAAGGTGTCATAGTGTGCACTCTTTGTTGTGCTTTCACTATGATGGGCTCCACTTCTTTGAAAGTCTAGACCTCTTTACTTGTAATGGCAAGAGTCTCCTTAGAGGTGATGGGAGTAGCTTGCTGCACTGGTTTTGCTGATGTAGTGGCTTTGGCATTGGAATCTACTCACTCCATGTCTTGAGCTCTTCTCTTTGCTCTTGTAAAGGCAACAAAAGAAATTCATCATTGACTCCATTGAAGTCTTGTTGCTCCCAATTAACGAGAGTAGTCTCAATCTCTTGTGATTATTGTTGAGGCACTGACCCACTGGATGAAGCCTCTGATTGAGCTTGTGAGGCATTCTAAACCATTAGAGCTTGGTTCATCCATCCATTTGAACATGTAGCCTAATTATGAGGCTGATTACAAGGAAAACACCATTCATTATCCATAGCCATATTGTTTTGACTAGGAACCATATCCCTCACTAGATTTGCAGAATTTAGAGGTGCAGGGTTATATGGTTGGAATGGTGTTTGATTAAAACATTGTCTCTATCCTTGATAAACTCCTTGATATGGTGGCCTATTTTGTTGATAAGGTTGTCCTTGATTCTGATATTGCTGACTAGGACTTTGGCCTTGTGGCTGGAAGAGTGGTCTGATTCCTTGACCTTGTTTCTTTAGATTTGTGACCTCCTTAGTCAAGGTCTGCAACAAATTTATCATCTCTTGCTGACTGCTCTATTGGCTATTCTTTATTTCTTGTAGCTCTTGAGAGAAACTAGCTATTAGCTCTTGACCATTGGTACTAGCCTGAGATGCTAATATGGTGCGAATAGGGGTAAATGGGGGTACTTGGGCAGGTGCAATGGGTTGAAGGCTAGGAAAGATGGGCATTGGTGGCCTTATAGCAATCATGCCTACTTGGATTAAACAATTTTCAGCCTTGACAGCTATGTTAAAGGCTTGGGGTAAAGAAGTACCACCCATAGATTGGATCATGACAGAAATTTGACCATTTAGACTTTGTAAGTAATAAAGGAAAGCAGGATCAGCTGATGGCCTTACAGAGACCGGAATTCTATTCCATGTCTTGAGGAATCTAATATTGTAATCTGTCATTTGCTCTTGAGGGTCTCTCTTAATAGTTGTTAACTACTCAACTAGAGACAAGTTATCTGATTTATCTTCAAAATGCTTACTTAATGCATCCCCTAACTCATCTCATGAAGTAATAGAACCAACGGTTAGAGTTCTAAACCATTCAAGAGCCTTACCTTTTAGAGAGGCTGCTAATAATTTTGTGGCCACATCCTCTTGAGTTATGTTGTGTATACTGCAGATGGTGGTCACATCTCTTATGTGCTCAAAAGTAGTTGTTTTCCCTTCTGAAGATTAACAAATATATGAGCTGTATTTGCTACTGGATTTGAATCTTCCTCTAGATCTCTGGTTAGAGATCTGCCTCTTCTTCTGGAATGAAAGGGAAAAGGTCTCCTTTCTAAAGTATCAGGAGGTGTTGACTAAATTCTCCTTGTAGGGGATATTCTCTGAGTTGTTCTAACTTTATCACTTCTCTTTGAGGGAAACTCTAAAAATTTAGTGGGCCTTGAGCTCCTAGTCTCAATCTTTCTCATAAACCTTGAACAAGGTTGGCCAAGATCTTTGAAATCAGTGGAGTTACCAGATATACTTGATAGAATGACTTCTAAAAGCCAATTTTATGAAATCTGTATATCAGAGATAACATATCTTTCAAACAATGAACTTCTTGTGTAGTCCCATCGGGCACGCCAGAATTGTCATACACTAAGTTTGCACCCTTGTCTCAAGCTCTCATAGTCTTGATAACCTAGTATAACATGGGAATCATCTCCAGGTGTGAGACCTATGCTAACTGAGATGAGACCTCCAAGTTCTACACTGGTTCCTCTTGGATAATCACCTTAATTTGCTTCAAGACAAGAAAAGTAAATCTTTTGACCAAAAGGGATAGAAAGAATGCTTGTAAAGGGAAATGACTGAAAGCAAACTACCTACTAGGTGATACACTAAAAATAGGGTTTGGATCTCAGTATAGATAAATGGAATCAATGAAAGGCTTAGGTCTAGTAGGTCACAACTTACTGAATAGGCTTACATAAGTGTTTCATAGGAGGGTCTAAACATAAGACACAACCTATGACCTGCAAGCAGACATTCACTTCTGCCACTCGGTGTAGGATTGAGACAAGACTGTTAGGGGGCTGAAGTATACCCACAAAAACATCTAAATCAGATCAAACATAGTAACACACACAATTAAAGAAAGTAAGAGGGATCAGGAACCCTAAGTTGTCACTAAGAACATCATATACTTTGATTCAATAAAAGATAATTTAGACCAGGAAGCATAAGGACAGAAAAGATGTCACAAAATACCTCTGCAATATCTGAATCATCAATGAAAGATTTACAACTGTATAAGCCAGAGGGTAGAAATGATACCATAGATGACCTTTTAGAAAAGTGAAATTCTCTTACAATTGTCCAACTCTCCTTTTACTAAGGCTCCAAAAAGAACTATATACCTCTCACTGCACGCAGGCAGGAGTCAAAACTAACCTAACTAGGGTTATGGATTTTACAATGATATCAAACCCTAGGGTACTGATCACCTATTATGAAAATCTCTGAGAACACCAGTGATCCAATCATATCTTTCTTTGCATGTTGATCCTTCTGAACTGAAAATGCCTACATACACAACAACCTCGACCTGCCAACCCACCTGCAACTCCACTAAGCCATGAAGGCTCCAAATCTGATTATATTTCCCTGGGAGCGGTACTGTTCAAAAGGTGGTGCCAACTCTTTCTAGCACCTCCTATCATGAAAATGTGGCAAAGGACCCTACAACGCTGGCCAACAGTCACTTCTATCATCTTCACAACCACAACTATCTTGAGACTTTATTTCCTGAGCTACCCGACGTCATGCATGGCCGAAAGAGTAGAAGAATAGAAAAACCCTCGCAGATATATTCAAATTCAAATTATAACGGCTAGCGGCAAATTTTCAAAATGTAACTATCGATGAGAAACCCTTCCCAATAGATGAATGGCTACGATGCACTAGAAAATAGCTTTAAAACCCTTCTAACAAGTCAAAACCACCATGGAAGTCAACGGCCAATGAGAAATGAGCACGTCGACACACTTGTCACTTTGGCCCCACCTCCAGCTTTTTTCTTTTTAAGTCATTCAGCGACTATGCGATCGAAGACCTTTTATCTAAGTCACGAAGAACCTCTTATAACCTTGGTCTGGTTAAGCGACTACGTGAACAAAGCGGTTGCTAAATTTTTAAGTCATTTGGCTAACCCTGGTTAAATCCAGCGAACAAGAGAGAACCCCTAGTCATTGATTCGTGGAAGCTCTGCTAACCCTGAGCCCATTTGCCACCTAGAAATCTTTCATTCGCCCTGACTACTTTGTCATCAAACACCTTGGCAGGCTCTGACAACGGACCCATAGAGAACCGGATTCCAATCTAACGGTGGGCGCATGATCTCATGGCCCCCGAATATTCTTTTAGATCATGCACTGGCCATAGATCCTTTTAGAACTGGGACCCCACAACACATCAGACTGACAGATGAGCCCCTATCATCAAACAGTAGCCAATCATATGCGAGCACATCAGTGTCAGGTAACACATCAAACCTATGACCCAGAGATTCTCATCAGATGATTGTCGCATGATCTCATAGGGTCAGAAGATTCTATGAGATCATACGACCACTGTAGATCTTTTCCTTTCTGATACATCCTCATACCTTTTGACACGGTCCCACTGATACATCCTAGCTATTGTCTGGTCAACCAATAATGAATGAGCACGTCAGAAATCGAGGACCCACCTGACAGAGCCCGGAGATAAAACAGGATCAACGGTTGTCGCATGATTGCAAGGAATATTTTGGGCCCTTGTGATCATGTGACCACCGTTGGATTGAGAGGAAAGGTAGCCCGCTAGGCCCCTGCCGACCTATCTCCACATCCCGCTAATCAAATGCCACCAAATTGGATGAGGTGGCACCAATCCCACTGACAAGATACTGCGATAGAGGAAAAGGAAGATGGACAATCATTGCAAGATCTCATGGAATCTTTCGAGGCCATGAGATCATGCAACAACCATAGATCTTAGAATCTTGATCTAGCCGCTGAACCAAGACCGCCAACCGAAACGGTAACCACTTGCTGAATCGCAAAGTGTTAAGGGGTTAACTGCCGGGAATCAAAACTTTGGCGACTAAAGGATTTTAAAATGCACATGCGAAATGAAGGGACTTAAGTGGCTGAGATAAAGCACATGAAAATAGAAACTGGCCTAGGGCTCTTTAGGGTTTTAAGGGTCCAACGGCTATTTTTATGAATTTTTTACCTGCAGACCAAAGAGTTTAAAGGATTGTAGAGGCCAGAGGGTTTGCAATGAAGCCATGAAATTTTGTAGAGTGCTTGGCAGGGTTAAAACAAGGACCTGGGGATAGATATTAGCCAAATTTGCATGCACAGGAAAATTAAGGTAATAGTTGGTTGAGTAGAGATATATGGCAGTGATTTTTTAACAACATTTTAATAGGTGCAAAGGAGACTCCATTGTAGGTATGAATGAGGATTATAGATGTTATATCCATATTTTTTTTATCTGAGAGGATTTGAGATAACCATTTGTAATTAATTCCTTCAAATGGAACCTCTCAAGGCTTAAATAATAATAATTTATTAAAAATGTGTTATTTCAACAAAAATTAGCATGTCTAAAAAAGTGTAACCCACTATTGTGGGGTCACCCTGGCATGATGTTAGAAGTTTTATCTACATCAAGGAAAGGGTATTTTTCCCTAAGATATAATGCATGTTGAATGGGCACACGATGTCTTTGCATCATAGTGGTATAAGAGAATGGAATTAGGTCCTTGCAATTTGGTTATTGAATATTGAGAAGTGGGAGTTCAAGCCATCATGGAAGAAGATGAAGGAATGACGAAAAGGTATACTCAAAGGCACTTCATATTTAGGAAAAGATACAATACAAAGGTAAGTTGTGTAATTTTTTTTTTAGTAGTGGTTCCTTTGATAACATAGTTTCAACAGATATGGTTGAAAATTGAACTTTCCAAGGATACCTCATGAAACACCTTACAAAAAATATTAGATAAATGATGATCAATATGTTGATGTTAGAGAATAGGCATTTGTGGATTTCCAAATTGGTTCATATTATGATACCGTACCTTGTGATATTATGCCTTCGATGGATTTTCATTTTATTTTGGGTCGAGTTTCGCAATTTCATAAACATGCATTACATGATGGTTAGAAAAATACATATACTATTAACAAGGATGGAGAAAGGTTTTTATTGAATCCATTGCAAGATGTTGAGATACCAATGAAGGTGGCAAGGATAATTTTGATGGGAAGAAGAGAGTTTATAGGGCATGAGGAATATGAAGATGAAGATAAAGAGAAAGTGTGGGATTATTTGATGAAGGATGATGGTGCATTGGAGTAGGAAACCATCAAGAGTACATGTGTACATAAAGTTGGGGCATAAATTCCAAAAAATAAAGTTGATAAATATGCCAAGGCTGAGGTAAGTTGTCCATTTCAAGGACAAGAGAACAAGGTGCAAGAGATAAGTGTTGAAGAGGATGTTGAACCTAAGGATAAATATGTTCAAGATGTTGAGACAGAGGTAAAGGATAGAGGTGCTAATGAAGACAATAGAGAATCAATTCTTGGAGGGCTGAAGATGAGGAAATGATTCTAATTAGGACTATGATGTGTCCACTAAAAATGGGAGAGGGTATAGGGAAAATTATTCCCCTAAGACAACAAGGTGTGAGGATAATGATGTAGCCATGGAATTGAGTAATGAGTTGGTTTGCCAAGAGGAATGACACAAGGAAAAGGATTGGTTGGTGAAGCTTGAGTCAAGGTCTCAAAGGAAGAAGGGATTGGGAATGGGTTTATTATGGTGATTGGCCATGAAAGGGCTTAGGGGATTCTATATTCTCCAAGAATGAAGATATGGTATGTTGATGGTGTCAAGGAAGAGGAATGTACTTGGAAAGTGCAGTTTTTGAAGTTATAGGTGTACACAACATTGAAGGTTTAGACCATGATGATGAAGTTGTTGATGGAAAGAAAAGAGAAGAAGATGGTGTTAATGTTTCCAAGGAAAATAAAGCCAAAAGTCAAGATGAAGGACACATGACACATCCAAGTAATAGAAGGAAAATCATGGATGAGGTTTCATAAAGAAGACAAGTAAAAGAAAAAGGTTAAGATGAAGACATGTTTTTCTTCTCTAATGTTTTATTTTTGTAGGTGTTTCCAAGGGACTTGGAAACTTTTTAAAGGTGGGGGAGTATGGTGCTTGAGAACCTAGAGACCAAGGTTCACCATGAGGCCACATGGAGTATTCATGAAGAATATTAAGTTATAAGGTCAAAATGACCATTTACTGGTGTATTTGAGGCTATTAAAGCTATATTTGTTCACGATTGAATTAATTGTAACTAAATTGTCAAATATTTCCAAGTTGGGAAAATAGGCCTAAAAGGCTATGCAATGGGCTTGAGCAGTATATTAGGAGTTTCTTTAGTGTTTTATATTTCATAAGGTCTCATTAGACCATGTTAATGTAATAAAGATGATAATTAATTTCCTAGTACAATAAAAGTTCCAAAGTTGTAAGATTGTCAAGAATGACAATATGTTAATAATCATAATTAAGGGGATACCAATTACCAAAAGTTAGTTCTTGTTGGCAGTGGGCCAATGTCCCTCATAGGGTTTGTGACATGGCTTAACCGCCTACTATGTCTTCTATAAGTCTAGTGGTTGTATCGAGCATTAACAAATCAATCTTTTGGTGCAACAATAACCCTAGCGATTAACAAGTGGTATCAGAGCTTGGTCAGAGGTTTGAATCCATGCAGTCCATAGCAAGTGACACTGGGAGGGAGATTGTTGGCAGTGGGCCAACATCCCTCGCAGGGTTTGCGACATGGCTTAACCGCCTCATGTGTCTTCTATAAGTCTAGTGGTTGTATCGAGCATTAACAGGTCGCTCTTTTGGTACAACAAAAACCCTAGTGGTTAATAGTTATAAGGTATTTAATGGTTCGTTTCAGTAAAAATTTTATTGAAACAAATTTAATATGATGTAAGACCTTAAAATGGGTGAGGAAGTAAGTGTACTAAGTTTCTCAATAAGAGAAAGTGGTTTTCTGCATTTTTTTCCTTATGTTATTGTGAGAACAATCTAATTACAGACATATCTCATCATAAATAATTTGGTATTTCATTCAACCACCTATTAGAACATATGGAAGCCTAAATCCACATCATTTTGGCTTTTGAATCACCTAGATTTGTTAATAATTGACAAAGTTATTCAATTTTTAGTGGAAGGTTGACAAAACCCTCATTAGGGTAACCCAAGAGGCATCAACATGTAATAAACTTTCATGTTTTTGGGAATCCAAGCCCCAAACTAGGTAGGACGATGGGGGATAATGATTAAATTAACACTGTAAAGTTACGGATCACCATGCATTGGGATGCACATGCATTGAACTAGAAATTATAGGTTTGAGTGGGTTGTCTCAGTTTGGACAGAACTGTAGATTGTTGAGTGTAATTAAAACTTTGAATATAGAGATGCCCTTCTATGGAAAGTTATGGTTAAGGAAGGTGTAAGGTAGAGTGGGAGAGTTTCCAAGTGTTTGGGAACAAGGGCACTTAGGAAGATTCATGTGGGGTGATTGTCCCAATGGGAAGTGTTTAAATTATCATTGTTTGATAGTTAGAGGAATAGGGGTTACTTGAAGCGATTGATCTATCACATTTGGTGGGATTAGATGTCAGGGAAAGTTAAAGGAATTTTGATGATAGCCAGCGTTCTATGGTTGATAAATGGATCCAATTTAGGGGTCTATGAAAGGAACATTGTGTATTTGGGACACTCACATAATGACTAAATATTATGACAGAGTTGATTGGGCAATCTAGAAGCCTTAAGAATGAAGGGTGTTTGGATGAGATTAGAGAGAGTGAGAGATCCTAATTTTTCTTAGTGAAGGATAAGATGAATATTTTTGTCATAGGGAATAAGTGAAGAGTATGAAATTAGACTTGAAAGATATGCAATTAGATTAGAATGTGATCAGTGAGTTGTTGAGGACAGAGGTTTGGTAAGAGGTTGAGTGAGTGAGTGTATAGAGGCTTGTGGGAGAGGTAGTCTAATGCTTAGGCCTGACCATTAAAATGTAAACATTTGGAAGAGACAAGGAGGGTTGTGATTAGCTTTTGTGAGTTGATCCTATTGGAGGTTGAGTATAGGGATATTGTAGTTTGCATGATGTTAGAAGTTGTAGCTACATCAAGGAAAGGGAATTTTGTTCTAAGAGACAATGCATGGTGAATGGGGCCATGTTGCCTTTGCATAAAAATGTAGACTTGCAGGAAAAAAAAATACACAACCCTCATCTACATATTCTCTCCACACTCGTGCTTAAAACAAGATCTATGTAACAGCGTATAGACATTCATCACCACAAAATGAGGGGGACTTCTTTTTGGAAAAGTGGAAATTATGGAAAAATTTCAATATAGGACTTCCGGTTACACCATGTACAATTTTTAATTCTATTTTGTATATCCTCAAAAAGACAATGATGAAGGCATTTGGTTGTATGAGTTGAATGCATTCATGAGTTGTTATTATCATTTTTTTGTATGCCAAGCTACTAATCATTTTATGTACTAGTGAAATCTAATTATTATTCTAACCTATGCAATTGAAGGGACAAAATGCATTTATTTCTTGGTATCTTGATGTGAGTGTGCTAGAATAACCTATCTTTTCATATGTCAAGGCTTGTTATCTTTGTTTTTTTCATCTTTTCAACTATGTTTAAACCCCTTCATAATCATCATCCTTACGAATCTCAACTGGTATTTGTATGTCTACAGTTGGGGTACATGTTATACATTTCCTTTAGTTCTATTTTGTCTCCTTTTGTAAGTTTAGGTGAAAAGTGCACCAAAATACCAAATGCGCCCATCATATGAGGGAGTTGCTTCTCTCAAATGTAGAGGAAGATTGTGACATATCATTATTAGGTCACAATATCTCCAACTATTGGCACCATTGTCACTGCTTATAGGGTGAACGACGTCACTCTAAAGAAAGCATTCGCACTGAAGAATTTGTTTACCAACATATATCATCTAGTTGTTAAGACACAATATGAGTTTTTGCCAACAAATATCATCTATTTGCCTCTACTAGAATGTGAGTTTTTTCTTTTAGTTCACGACTCTTTTTAAGTATTTGCATCACATATCTAGAAGCAAATTCTTTAACCTCATGATATTCGTTTTTACAAACGAAATCTTTTTAGATACTAGACATAGCTTTCAAATAATTTTATAGAAAAAAATTTTATTTTATTTTTAATCTTTAAAGTTGTAGAATACATCTACTAGATATATCTATTTAAGAAGAAAAACATCTTTAGTAATTTTAAAAACATCTTGAAAAAACAATATGAAGACTTTGATAAAGATTAAGATATTTAGTATGAACAGCATTTGAAATTTGATTTGCTTTCCCTCATGGGTGGGACATGCCAAGTGCTGACTGTTAGCGCGAGTGAATGCTGGAACAGAAATTGGTACGAAAAGGGAAGGAGATAAGGGGCCCACACCTCAGCATTTAGAATATGCTGGGTAAGCTCAGATCTTTTGTTGTTATTGGTATTTTCATTACCCTTGGCCAAATTCAACTGATTCTAACGATACTCAAAGAATATCAGCAGAATGAACGTATAAGGGACAACCTTGCCTGAGAGATCGATGCAAACGAAAGGATCAGACAATTAATTATTAATAACGAGTTGAACAGTGGGTCATTGAATAAATTAACTCCCGTTTTCTCGTTACCCGCTTATTTATATTGTGTGAATATTCACGTCTCCTTAATTTATTTTATGCTGTCACGACGGATCTACCAAGATACAAATACAAAATACGACAAATGTAGCTAATTAGAAACATTCGAAAAAAACGGAAATATAATGGAGCGGGAATCCAGTTAGTTAAATATTAATGAATGGAAATGGAACGGAATACGAAAACGATCATTTTTAAGCGGGGCCACTGGAGACAGCTCACATTATTTGGCTGTTTAAACCCATCCGTATTCATTGGCTTTAGATATAATTCCACGGATGAGATTTTGTGTTCTCAGGCTGATTCTATAGAGAGGATGGGCGAGAGGTGTAAAACAAACATTAAAGAAATTTCGATATACACATCGGTCTCGTCTCCCCACTATAAATTAAGTCCTCCTGGCCACACAATATCATGCGTTCAATTAATTCTGTGTTTTTTTCTTCTGACTAACTGCTATGGAAATACTGACTCATCTGTGCGTTGTTACTTTAATCTCAAACGTGTATTGCTCTTCTCTCTGCTCGATTCATTCTTATTTCGATCCCAAAAGTGCTATGCCTTTCTCTCTGTGTCTCGCTGCCTTTCAAAACAATCATGTCTATGTGCATGCTTACAATAATCACAACTGTGCTCTACTTCCTTCTCTCTTCCACGAAAACAGCGAGTTTGTGTATTCTTTATTGCTTCGAAGATATAATGTATTTCTTAACCATCGTGGGATAGATGTGAAAGAAAGCGTAGCAAGTCTTATATTTCATAATCTTCAGAACAAGGGATTTTAAGTGTTTTTTTGCAAAGAAGTCGATTCAAGTTGGGGACAACATACCTCGATCAATAGAAGAAGCTATTCACTCAGCATCTGTGCATGTTGTTATATTTTCTGTTAATTATGCACAGTCCATTTGGTGCTTGAAAGAACTCCAGCTGATTGTCAAAAGTGGAGCCCCCATTATACCAATATTTTATGGAGTTGAGACTTCGGCGCTTCGAATGAGAGACGAAATTGGGGTGTTTGCTCAAGCCTTCCGTATGCATGAGCACATTAGAAATTTTGAGCCAGAAACGCTAGAGGAATGAAAGAAGTCACTTTACCAAGTTTCATATATAAAGGATTCCATTTTACAGGGTAAACTATATATATTATCCTTTATCTTGATTATTTAAATGATTTTTGTGTCTTATATACAAAGAATGTTCAGTAGACTGCTCATGATTTAAATAGAATGAACTATATTTATTGTAAATTGATTTATTGAATTATATAATTAAATTTTTTATTATAAAATTACTGTGCATACAGTGATCAGGGAGAGTTGTTGGAAGAAATTGCTAGAAATGTGGTGAAATTTCAATCAAGACCAGACATGAAAGGAAGAAATTGTCCTATCTATAATGTTGAAGGTAGAGATGAATGGAATGATTGTAGAACACATCCACGCAATGTATAAAACAGCAGTTAATTTGCAGAATTTTATGAGATCTGAACCTGATCTTGAAGATCAGAATTAACTGATACTACATATAATTCGATTTTCAAAAACCTATCTTCATATTATTGTTATATTTTAATTTTGGAACTTTGCAATTAGTTTTGTTTCGTTCTCTATATTTTTATTTTCTACTCTGTTTTTATCAATTAAAACAGTATTGTTGTAGATAAAATTGATATAGCTGTCCAAATGTTCAATCATGCTACAGCTAGCATACAGCTGGAATTTATATATTGCTTTTTAACTGTATTTTACTTGTGATAAATCAATCCATTTCATCGCAATTTCAATTTTATTTGGATTTTATTAATTAATTAATTATTAAGCTGATAGTTATTAATTATTAAGCTGATAGGCTTTATGTGGGAGCAAATGCCCTCTTACCAGAAGATTTTGCTTTTCTGGCATTGGAAAGCACTTTAGATTTTTATAGCAACTAAATTTATTTTTCCTTAAAATTTCTTTTCTGACTATAAAAAATATTTCATTTTTTTCCCATGATTTTTAGTTCTGAAATTAGAATTATATTTAGAACATTCATATTCACTGATTTGTAATATATACAATGCAAATTGTCTCTTGATTTATCCTAATGAAAATAAAAGAAAGTTTCTATTTTGTAAACTATTTTTATTTTCTATATATATGAATATCACCAATTACCTAAAATCAGTGTAAATTGATTTTTGAGATTAAATTCAAGAAGTGTAAAAACATTTTATTTTAATTTCACAGGTAACAGACCATAATGTTGAGGATTTTGAGGGTTCAGTGAATTGGTCTCATTTATAGTTTGATCGAACTTCTTATACCAGCTTTGTACAATGCATGGAGGGTTTCTAGGGTTTATTAAAAATGTGAATATTCAGCATTGTAATATGCACAATAATAATTCTGTAATGAGTTAATACTTTTTTCTTTGTTCGCATGTATAGTTTTTTCGTTTTATTTGTAAGTTATAAATAACTCATAGCGTGCTCATGTTTGTTCAATTGGATTTTTGTTTTCACGTATAAATATGTGTTTTGACTGATTTTTTTGTTTGGTTGTGATGGGTAGAATGTCTGAATCTCAAGAGAAACAAACTTGGATGGGTTTTTTCTTTTATAGTTTATTCTTGGAGAGGAGCTTGAATTTCTTTGTCTTGATATTTACTTTAGCTGGTTTAGTAGTGTGATAATATCTTGGAAATTTTAGATCTTAAAAATTGAGAATTTCTAGGGGTAAACAAAGACGATTTCTTAAGCTAGATCGATTTAGAAAAATGAATTGGGTACGTTTAATGTCACTTTCAAACATATTATATAGAGTCATTAGAGTAATGATTACTCATTGAAGTAGTCTTGATATAACTAAATAGTTAAAAACTATGTTATTTTCTATTTTCAACATTCTAAGAAATACATATGGGTTTATTTCTTATTGTTTCTTAAAAATTTATCAATATTATGAAAAAAAAACTAACATATTTGACACTTGAGAGAACAAATTTAAATTGCAATAAAACATTATGAACTAGCGATTGTCAAATGTCATTTTAGAAAATTCCTTCTACATACAATTAATGAGCAATTTTTCATATCCTACAAGAACAATCACTTCTCTAAAAATTAAAAACCTATCGGCTTATCGTTGCATGTACAAAAATGTGCAACTACTAGTTATTATTTGTGTCACAGGTTGAGTATGGCTGCTCTATGTTCATTCGTGAGTAGATGTACGAGGGATTGGAATTAGGTTTTGCAAATCAAAATATGTTTCAGGACGGTTGTATAAGTTTTATCATTCAAACTTGTGGATGGGAATGGATGATCCCAAAATTTAGTATTATTTTTTCAAATCATAGGTACTTATAGTGGTAGTCAAGGGTGAGACGTGGATATATTAGTTAAAAAATTATTAATATAAAATTTAAATATAAAATAATTATTAAATGAATAAAATTAAATAAAATATTTTTTAATAAATATATTAATTGTAAAATAAATTTATAATAAATAAAATAATTTTTCTATTAATATAAATGTTTCATAAATATAAAATACAAATATAATTTCAATTTTAAATATAATGTTTCATAGGATAGAAGAAAGCCAAAGACTTTATATATACCGAGAAGATGTTGTCCTCTAAGCTACGATCTGCTGAATTATACATTCAAGCCAATCCCTCTGACTGTAACCTTAGTCCTTTTTTCTACAAGGCTAGGGAAGCCCTTAGACAACACCAATAGGTTAGAATTAGAGGAGCTAAAATCAGGTCTCGTGCTCACTGGCTCCAACATGGAGATAGGGGCTCAAAATTCTTCTTTAACCTCATTAAACAAAAGCAGTCTAATAAGACCATTTATCAAGATTGTGGTCAATAACATTGAAACTATTGATGTTAATAAAATTAAAGAAGTCTTTGCCACATTCTACCAAAAAAAATTTACCTCTGAAGATACTGAGGAGGCTAAATCCCTCAGAAACAAGTACAGAACTCTCATTCCCAATAGAATATACAATCAGGATGCTACCCTTCTCAGTAAAGACATATCTATAGAGGAAATTGAAAAAGCTATTAATTCCCTAAAGAATGATAAGGCTCATGGACCCGGTGGTTTGCCTGTGGAATTCTATAAGGCAAACATAAGTTGGATATATGCAAAGGCCTCTATGACATATACTCTGAAGCTCTTACCAAAGGCACCCTGGGCAAATTTATCAATAGAGGTATCATAAAACTGATCCCTAAGGATGGGAACAAGGCCCTTTTAAAAAACTAGCGACCCATTACTCTCCTTAATGTTTCTTATAAAATTCTTGCTAAAATTATTGCTCTGAGACTTGAAAATATCTTGCCGAAATTCATTTGCTCTACCCAAACTGGTTTTATTAAGGGTAGGTTTATTCTTGAGAACTTGATCACCAGCTGGGAAACCATGAACTGGTCTAAGCACTCCCACCAAAATATTGCTATGTTATTGTTGGACTTGGAGAAGGTTTACGACATGGTTGAATGGGATTTTATCTCCATGATGCTTGAGGCCTTTGGTTTTCCTGCTACTTTTTATACTTTTTTTAACTTCTACTGAATGATGCTTCTACTCAAGTCAATGTTAATGGCTCGCTCTCTGATCCCTTTTCCCTTGGAAGATCCATCAGGAAAGTCTACCCCCTTGCCCCTGGTCTTTTTATTATTGCCTTTGATTCCCTCACTTACATTCTTAGGGACACTTCCCTTTCCCTTGCTATCAAAGGCATCACCTTGCTTGATTATTTTGAGCTTATTAATTGTCAATTTGTTGATGACACCTCTAGTTTTTTTAAGCTTCTGAAGATAATTTTGATGCTCTTCACAATAAACTCAACTCCTATTTTATTTTTGCTTCTCACCTATCAGACAGTCTAAATCTATTTGTCTTGGTTGGGATGATCAACCTCATGACTAGTTTAACAAATTTGATTTTCAATTGGGTGGTCCTCAAAAAATTGTTCGGTATCTTGGTATCCCCTTCTCTATATAACCCTCCCTTAAGGATATGTGGTTCTAGGTGAAGGATAAGATTTCTAAAAAGCTTAATAAATGGCATAACATATCCCTCTCCTTGGCTGGTAGAGTTTAGGTGTGCCAAAAGATCCCTTCTTCCTATAATAGATACTACTCCTCCGCTTTAATTTTTAATAACTATTAAATTTTGGAAATTCAGAAGGCCATTAGGAATTTTTTTTGGTCTGATGGAAAAAGAAATAAGAAATTCCATTCCATGAAATGGGAATGGTGTCACACTGACAAGCTTCTTGGGGGATTGGGATTAAAGGACCTTAAGACTCAAGGGATTGCCCTTGCTGCCAAATGGGTCTTCCACTCTCTAGATGGTGATGAACTATGGAAGGTCCTCATTAGATGTGATATTGAAAGAGGTCTCCCTTGGAAGGCTAAGTCATGGAAGAATCTTCCTCTCTGTGACATCATTGAAGGAAACTTTCGTATCCTTGTCCAAGGCTCTATGGTTTTTAAAACTATTTGGAAAGCCTGGGATCATATTAAATAGTTTATTCCTAATGTGACCTTCTTTTATCATAACCATCTATATGGTGAAAGATCAATTTGGTGGAACCTTCACCTCTTAGGTAAGCCTCTTTCCCTCTCCCAAGGTTGCTCTGATAAACTATGGAATAACCTCGACATCTCTCAACTTATCTATCTTTTTTATCATGACAACCTTATTAGATGGGAGGACCTCAGGTCCAAATTCAACATCCCTATGTCCCAAAAGAAGACCTATAATATGATTTTCAAAGCCTGTAAGGACCTCCCCACTACTTTTCATGTTGATTCTCATAGGTTTCTAAATCTTAAATGTTGTGATGGTACTATTGTGACTAAAATCAAAGCCAAAAATATATACAAAATCATTGATTCTAATGATGTTATCATTAAGCATGTCAATAAGCTTTGGTATACTGACTTGGATACTAATATATGGAAAAATAACTTTGATAAACATTGGAAATCTTTTGTTGACCCAAAGATCAAGTGCTTCAAGTGGCTTATGTTACTTGACAAACTCCCTTTAAGGAAATATCATGCTTCTTATGAAATCTATAGCAATTGTAGAATTCCTAATTCCTGTAGACATATCTTATTCAATTGTACTTTTTCTAGAGAAATGTGGCTTATGTTTGGTATCACTTATCCTAATTATGTGAATATTTTTGAAATTATCACTAGTTACATCCATGGTTTAAATAAGGATACTAATCTATTTTGGAGGATTATGTCTGCTAACATTCTTTGGCAGGTTTGGAAATATAGAAATGAAGAAAGGTATCAAGATGCTCCCAAGACCCTTACTAAGTCTTTTCAAAAACTAACGTATTTTAAAATCTCCTTGCAAGCTATCATAAACATGCTGGTTGAAAGGAAGAAGCTGAAAAGATTCCTTCAAATGGGGCACTCCGTCATGTTCATTTTTTAGATGAAAGATGGTTATGAGTGGAGAAGAGACATCCAGACAACCTTGCTATATTTGAGGAGACTTTGAAGAAGCTCAAGCAAGAGATTAATAAGAACAAGAATGTTGTGGATGACCAAATCAACATGCTAGCCCAAATCCAAGAGAAGAAGAGCATTGTCTAGATGGAAGGCCCCTTGGGTTAGACTACCTGGGTTGAGTCCTATGATGATATTCTTCACTAGTTTTTTATCGCCTTTAAATGTTGTTCTATTTTGAATATGTATTGTCATTAAAACTTTGCTACTCTAATTTTCTCAGGTTGAGGCTTGACCTCTTTCTATACATTTTGATGTAATTTTTTTTATCCCCTTATAGTTAATATGAAAACTCTAAATATCAGAAATGATATTCACATAAATAATAAAATAACTCATAAAATAAAAATTATAGTAATTTTTAGTTTTATGTAACATGTTTATATTTATTATTATTGAAAAATAAAATAATTTTTTTTTTAAAATATGAAATAAATAATTTGGAGAAAAATCTTATTTAAATTTTAAAATGACAACTTTTTAAATTAAAAGTAAATACAATTAAAATAGTTACTTCTATTAGTGTATTGTACACATCTTTTCTAAAGATAGGTATGCTAGTATAATTTTAATTATTAAATAGAGTGCTCTTTATAACTAAATAATTTGTTGGACTTTTAAAGAAAAACTAATTAGTCAAAACCATCCACACATGATAAAAAGTGAAGATTACATCCACATAATAATCAAGGAAGGCACTTAAGGTAAGGGGGATAAGACTTCATAATTAAAGTTGAGTGGGAAAATCTTATTTTTATTCAAAATCTTGTAGGACTAAATTTTTTTTATTCAATATTTTTTAAATAAACAAGAAAATGAATTATATTTTTCAAAAATATGAGAAAAGTGGAATTAGATGAAAAAATAAAAATGAAACTAATAATTTTAGTAGTATAAAATCTAAACTAACATTTTGAATTGAAAAATTTTCAATTATGAGTTATTGTTGATATCAAAACCTACTTTATGTATATATAGAACTGACATTTGGTGAGGATTCATGAATACATGATAAATTTAAGGCGCAATGAATTTATGATGTTGACCCATAATTTTAACCTAATCTAATCTCTTACACTAGTGGTTGCTAGATCCAACCAACTCTACTAAAAATAGAAAATCAACTTGAAATTATTTTAAAAAATCTAAAAATATGTGAACACACACATGAAGAAACACACACACACACACACATGCGCACGTGCACACATACAACGTCATAAATTGGAACCATTTATAATTTTATACTCCTTTTATCACCATTGAGTTATCTCTCTCACAGCTCATTCGAAAACTATTTATTACCAATTCAAAACCAAATCATCATTATTTTCTTATTTGGTGACTAGATATTATTTCTCGGGACCTTCTATTCTACAATCATCCATCTTCACTCCCTTTTTGGGTGGGATAGGTCTCCTAGTAGAGTGGAATAGGGTGCATAATGTCTAGTCTTTCAAAAAAGAGCACAAAATCAAATGTGGATGAGTGTCAATTCTTGTCATTTGTTATCAAATCATGATATGATAGTTAGAAGTAAGTCAATCACCTTGTTAACCCTTTATAAAGGCATTATATCTGTAATTCATTTTATCGAATCTAGAAAGTTCATGAGTTACACATTACATGATTTTCCTAATCCTCACTAGACATTGAATCTATTTATCTTTCATGATACTTTTTCAATAAGGACCATACATCTACTAATATTGTATTTCACGCTATAACATTAAAACTTATGGACATACCTATTTGTGCATTTTGGGCTTGTACTACATGGTTATTTTGGTAGTGAAATTCATGAGTAATAACAATAATAATTTCTATCATGGGTTTTCCATCTCATCTTTCTTGATGATATAAGTGAGGGTCCATAGAGATCCTCCTCATAGGTACCTAACCTATTAGACTTAAAATAGGCTCTTTAATGCAGAAGCTTCTTCTTTGATGCCTCGTTCAACTATCAACTATCAAAACTATGGAGAAATTTGAAGGGAACTATTTTACACTACCATTCCCTTGAGGTTTTTCTAGTGGTTCTCTTTGTATTATGAAGATCCTTAGCATATGCCAAAAAAAAGGTAACAAAAGCATATTACAATAATATATTTGTTATGTATGTGGAGCCTAATCAGACTTATCCATGGGGTCAAGGGGCGGAGCCCCTAATGGGGTCAAGGTGCAGTGCCCCTTGTGGGGGCAGGGTCGAGGGGTAGCACCCCTCAATGCTAAGAATGACTTAATAATATTGTAAAGTGTCGGCCATCTATTTTCTGTTAGTCGGAGTATTTTTTGCCCTAATTTCGTTATGTCAAAAATACTTGTAAAAGGGCTTAGGGTTTGACATTCATGGTATGAGGTATTATTGTAGCTTCCTGTGGCAGTATTGAGTTGCAGGTTTCAGATTGTAATCGCTAGATAATAATAAAGATATTGGACTCGCTGTTGGTGGATGTAGCCCAGGGATTGGGTGAACCACGTTAAATTCTATGTTATTGTGTTCTCTCTTGTTTGTTAATATTTGCATTTTCTGCTTATTATCCTAACAATATTCAAGGAATCACATTAACTTGGTATAGATCTTCAATCCTATGTCTCAAGACCTTAATCTCATACCCATGAAATGTATAATTTGTACAAATATAAAAAGATTCATTTGAATTAATATGAAAAATATAGACTGGGGTTTCAATTTATTCACCCATGAAAAGATTGCATCTTGTTAAAGTCAATTTGGTGGAGGCTTTATATGAAAATCTAAAATAACTAAAGGGAAACTCAAATTTTGTTGAGGTCAAAGAATTAACCTTGATAATAATATCCCCACTTGTAGGGTAAGTATAAATATAACTTCCCTTTAAATAAAATACATTTGAAATAAAGCCAAAAAGCCAAACAAAAATAAATAAGATAGCATTACTCATCTACAAAGAATATCTCAACACCAATGGAGTAATATATTCCTACCGTTGATGAGCCAAAAACCCTCACACCATTAATGGAATAAATCTTGCCCTTGGTAAATAGAACCCTTATTATGATCTTGTACTAGAAAAATTCAACAGGTATTCAAATTAAGAAGTTCTAAGCTTTCCTAACTGACTATCATGGAATTATAAATGAAATAATTGAACTTAAAAATAATTTATTCTTTTCCAAATAGATCATTTTTTTCTCTACCAACTCACTTCTGATTAAACATCTAGATTGATTTCCATATCTACCACCTCTATATTCTTATCCATTTTGTTGATTTCTAGTTTGACCCATTATTATCTTTCTTGGTGTAGTGTCATGAATTGCAATTTCATACTCCTTTTTTGGCCCTTACTTTAGTGTACTATCCCTATCTAGATATTTTTTAGCCTATTTGGTCTTATCTCGTCTAAAATTTAATATGCTAATAAAGTGACTTTATCCAATGTACTTGACTTGTGCACTCTACAACTACCTTTAGTCTATATCCCATTTTGGGTGGACTATGGAACCTATTGCCATAGTACACTCTAAATGGGCCAGAATTTAAATATGTTTGTGTATTGGCTTCTTTGATTAACAATTGGATCCTAATATTTTAATATGACTCTTCGAAGTCATCCTAAGTGAAAAAAAACCTTGAGAACCCTATATACTAGAATCATTCCTAATTCATTTGAATATCACACAAATATCATACTTCCTAAGTAAGCATTATTGAGAAGATTTATTCAAATCCAAGTACAAGGAGCAACAATGTTTCAAAAAAATATCTTTAATTATGGTTTCATGATAGATTTTGCGATGATTTATCATGTTATTACATAAACACTTGGAGGACATTTCTAAATATAATTTCATCATCACCATTATCAATCCAATGGTATAATCCTTTCAATTCAATATTTCATTTTAGATTTCACCTATGCCCTACCAAAAGTAAGCACATTTTTCTAACTAATCATAGTTTTAGTGGAGGTTAATACCTACTTAGGGTTTGACTTAGACAACCCCCTTACAAAAAAACCATTTAACACTCATTTTTGTGTTTAGGCTACAAATCCGATAGTAGAGAGTTGTAGAGTTTCATAACAAAAAATAAGATACACAGTTCTAGATTTTTGATAGGAAAAAATACCGAGTCAATGTTAATTAGTTCCACATTCCTACTAGTTTTCTCTCAATCTTGGAGGATTTTCATTTTCGATGTTCTCCGTTGTAGATATAACTCCTATTTTCACCCAAACAGTTATTTAGAATATGGTTCTTAGCTCCATAGTCAAACTATTTTAGGCCCAACATTTAGACACATTTTCCTCTTAGCATATAAAATCCATATTTGAACTCAATTTTTTTTTAATTTTTAATTTTTCTTGTTATATAGAATATTATCAATTTTTGGCCCATCATTCAACCTAGTCCTTGTTTCTTCAATCTAATCACATTCAATCAACATTTAGAAGGGAAAAACTAGGCAGTGTTCACCTCTCCTATAAGACTTAAGTTGAACTCAATGGGTTGCTCCCCAATGAAAGAGTTTGCAAATGGTTCCTAGTTTATATTCTTAGGCTATTTTCCATCTTCATGGATTTAAATTTTGTAAACCCAACATGCCTTATAGTTGTAAAACTTCTTATTTTTAATTTAAAACATAACTTATTCATTATAATTTCTAGATTTATATGCATTAATTTATAAAGTTATCATTTATGTTGAACTGCATTAGTTAAATAGTTATAGACATACACACTGTTATTAGTTATATCATATGTTTAACATGTATTGTCATTTAAAAAGTAAATAAAATTGGTTTCATTATTCTTTCAATTAGTTAGTCTCATAGTGCACATACTTAATAGATATGACAGTGTCGTAGACTCTCTTGTATCATTATATATTCCTCTCATAAAGATCATCTTATACATTAAGTTAATTTGAGGCAAAAAGATGATAACACTCATACTTGTCTCAATTCTCTCCATTATAAGGATGAACCATCAATTTAATGAATCACACACTTATTTGTCTCCCATGGGGATATTTAAGTGTAAGGGGGAAATATTGTAAACACTTTCCATAATGTCACTTTACCTTCTATGCACCTAAAGTACATCTCTTCTAGATATGAATAATTGATAAGTCTTTCTAATCCATCTCCTAAAGTTTTTGCCACTGATGAGGATATCTTGGAGTAGGGGGGTGATATCATTATCACTTTTTTTTAATTCTCTCTCTTGTAAAGATGAATCCTTGTAGACAAAAGAGACTAATAAAAAAAAATTCAATACATTTTTTGTTTTGATCATACAAATGAAAATGTGAAGTCTATATAATTTTTTTTCATCTTTATCAAGACATGTCTCAACCTCAAACCAAATAGACCTCCTAGTAACATGTTAAACTTTGTGAGAAAGCTCATTCAAAGAGAAAGGATAAATAGACCAATGTTGTGCACCAAAATAGTTATCATGCAGTGGCTTAGTCATATAAACAATATTCTTCTCACTTCTCAACCTATCTTCCTCCTCCCCTCTCATTTTTCTTAACATGTTGGTAGGGATCCTAATCTTATTGACCAATTTCACACTACTCTAGCTAAGCTCTCCCTTTGGGATTTGGTTTAGATTTGACCCACATACCATAGATTGATCTAATAAGCCTTATAAAAGGTAGTTATCTCTCATTATGTTAGATCAAATGATATATAAAATGATACTCCTAAGATTTAATTTTTTTTTCATTAGTTATATGGATGTCGTTATGTTTTCAAAGTTATTCGATAAGAAGAAAAGATGATTCGGTAAGGTAAAGAAGGTAATTCGTAAAAGGAATAATTCATTAAGGAAGTTAAGTAAATAGAAAGAAAGTATAGACACCAAGAAAGGTATAACTAAGAACGAGCACTGAGATAGAGAAAATGTATTACTGAGTAGAGCAAGCCGACACCAGATAAGATCTAGGTACATTGAACCTCAACACTAATCAAAAAATGGTTTACATATTTGGAGGAGATCGAATAACATAATATTGGAGATCGAAATCTAATGATTAGACATGATTACAAAGTGAGTTCAACCAATGATAATTAAGGATGAATATGCACTAGAAGTGTACCCAATGCTATCACCACTTAAAGGAGAAGATTCTTGAATATGTATCACCACCTAAAATTGTATATAGGAATATGAGAGTATGAAGATCAATATGGTGGCATATGCATGTGTGAAGAGCACTTGGAGATTGCAGATCGGAGAAAAATAGGAATGAGCAGTAAGGCTACCAAGTATCATAATATTGAGGAAGAGATTCAAAATCAAGCTACTAAGTACTGAGTTGGTTAGTATGATGGATACACAGTATGAGGTAATGGATTGATGAGCATATAGAGTCTGATAAGAATTTGTTGATGCACATTTGACAGACATTTTTGTGTTACTAATTAAGTAGTAATCAAAATTGTATAAGTCTCTTAACCAAGAAGATCTTAAAAGACCTTGTGAATAAATCCTCTAACTAGGTACAATTCTTAGATTAGAGTTTCAAATCTCTTAGCAGAGTAGAATTTAAAGTTTTGAAACTCTTAACCAGGTTAATACCTTTAACAGGGTAAGCTATCAGAAATAGCTAAGAATTGTAGCTCTAATTGAGCAACTTTATTCTTGCAGTAATGGAGTGTTTTGGGTGTCATCCCCATCATAGTGTTTATCCTCTAAAAAGGATTTCTACGATACCAAAATCAATGTGTAATGTGTGATGTTTATTATATATTTTATTTTCATCTAATACATGAAAAGTTTAAGTAATAAGTTAATGAATGTGAAGAAGTTCATAAAAAATTTAAAGTGATTTTAAGTACTAATTCATCCCTCACCTCTCATTACTTACCTTTCCACACCTTAATCCAACAATTGGTATCAGAACTTAGTATCTTATTAAGGAGTTTACTCACTTGTGAGGAAAGATCTTGAAGGATGGAAAGATACAAGTACAAAATAATAATTGATAGTATGGAAACAAAACTAAAGATGGCTAGTGAAAAAATTGAAGAACTGAGCTAAAAGTTGAAATATTCAATCAGAAAAGGAAAGACCTTGCATTGCAATTGAAGGAAAGTCAAGATCATGTAGAGGACATTGAAGAACAATCTGAGGGAAGCATTCCTAATGAACTTAATGCACTCATATGAGAACTATCTTAAAATAAGAAGAATCTAGTTGATCAGGTCAAAACACTAAAAAGAGAACAAGATCCGCAGTCGGTAAGGATGTGTGAGATCATGGAACAAAAGGAAAAATATGAGGATGAAAAAAGAACTACAGAAGATGAAAGAAGACAAATGAACACTAGACTTGATGAGAAATATAGATAAATCATGAGGTTGACACAGACACACTATAACTTGATAGATCAACTTGTTAAGGGGTAAAAGCACAAAGTTGTGTCACGTTTCAGGACAACTTATCAACACACCTGAATTTGAGTATTTCTAACTAAAATTATTTTTTGTCAAACATATGGTCTAGCTAAATTTATTCTAGCTAAGTTAGATAAGTTCTTCACCTTTTCCAATTGGAAATATCTATTAAATGCATGTTTTATTACAATTACTAAAGAGATAATATTATTTCAGAAAAGTGATGTTTCAATAACTCTTACTCTTTTTAATGATATTTTTTTACAAATATAAAAATACCCTTTTTTAGAGCACAGAGTCAAGATTATCATCATATAATTTTTATAGTATTTTAATTAGATCTAACATATTATAATTTCAAAATACTACAAGTAGGTATTTTAACATTTGAGAACAAGATGCTTCAAAAATAGAAAAAAATAGTAAAGCTTATCAAAAAAATTGAAAATTTATATTTAACACTAGAGGAGAGAGTTAGCTTCAAGAGTGTGTAATTTATTTTTTGAATGGTGTAGATTTGATAGGGGAAATTTGACGTGAGATGAAAACTATCGATTTCAGGTATGTTCAACTTTGAGTAGTAATAACAGAGAAAATATACATTAAAAACTAATTTTTCTTCCTTTCTGCACTAGCTATACATTTTATCTATGAAATATTTTGAAATCAAAGGAAAAAAAGATTATTTGCATATACTTTTTTGGTGCGAACAAGACCCTCATTTTTTAGCATTTTTCAGCAAGTAAAAATTGGACTTAAAAATTTTTAAAACTATGTGAATTCTTGTTCAAAAAAAATTTAAAAAATTATAGCCATAAACTTCATCCACTTTTACACATTTCATTAGTTTACATCATCTCCAAATTTTAAACATAAATGCCATTTTTATGTCATTAAAGTTAAAAATTTTGTGTGTTGTTGACCTCTTCCTTTATAAAAGTGTGACACAACTTTGTACTTTTACCCTAAGGAAAATCATGATGTTTCTAGGAAAGTCGGTGAGATTGTAGAATTGTGATCTGAGAATGAACAATTGAAGAATTGTTTGAAAGCTAAGAAAGATGTCAATGAAATATTGAAGAGAAATGAAGAAGAATGAAATATTTTGGATGAACAACTAAGAAATCAAAGACAACCAAATGACACTTCTGGACTCAGCTATAATGCAGATAGTACTAGCAAGAAGGATGAGTCATCGAATCAAGAAGCCAACTAAGTTAACGCTACCAATCTACCAAATTCAAAGAAACCTATATGTTATCACTGTGGAAAACCAAGTCATACAACTAATGTCTACAAAATAAAAAGAGGTAATTCATTGAATATTCCTAAGTTTAAAGGCCATTGTTATAATTGCAATAAGTATGGACATAAGGGATTTGAGTGTAGATCAAGAGTTGGTAACCGTCCAAGGAAGTAAAGATTTGATGGTTACTGCAACAACTCTAAGAATTATGGTCACAAATCTAGAGAATGCAAGTCACAAAGAAGAAATGAGAAATGGGTCCCTAGCCAACAAAATGTTGACAAAAACCAAAAAGGTCCTACAATACCATGGGATTACAATACAAGGATTGCTTGTACTACATGTGGAAGATTTGGTCACATTGATGCAAATTGTTTTAGGATGTATGGAATGAATAATAGGTTCAGTCATGGAGAAACACTAGAATGGCTTATTTCCATTTCCATAGAGTGGGTCACCTTGGTAAGGACTATAGGTACTGAAATAAGGATTCTGCTGAGGATAAACTAAATGAAAAGACTCCAGTAAATGTTGATGAAATCTGAGAACATATGAACAAGACTTGGAGAAGTAAGTCACAAGATGATGGAATAGAAATAGGATCATCTAATGGCAGCACATCCTCTAGATCAGGTGCACCTATCTTCACCTAATCAGTCAAGGTATGAATAAGAGTTGATAACTTAAAGATTATCTTAAATCGGTTCCTAGATTTAGCACTAAGATCCATATCAACATACTAAGATGCATTTGGATAATTATTTTGAAGTTATGATTTCATATGTGGATCGGTGAAGAATTAGAGTTATTCTATTTCATTCGGTAAAGAAAAGAACAATTCAGTTCAACAATAATGTAAAGTTAGGTAAAGAAGTATTTAATGCATATTCTAGCCATTGGAAGCCCTAACCTAAAAGGAAATCTATAAATAGAGGTTGAGATATATCATTTTTACTTTACATTCTTGCAAGAAAATTTGAGCTATAATAGATACGAGATCAAAGAGCCAATACCAAGCACTCAATCGAGCATTCTGAGCACATTTCAAGATCATTTAAGGTATTTATAGTGTTGACCGCATTATTTAAAAGATTATATTGCTATTTCATTTAAACCCTAGAATTTGTTGAGATATTTTTGAAGATCAAATTGAACCCAAGACACAAAAGCTAGTCATTTTTGAGAAGATTGACCCAGTCAATCCAAAATACAAACTTCATTAGTCATTGCTGTAGAAATAGACAAAAATGGATCCCTATCCCTAACCCCTCCAAGAGTCCTTTTGATTGAAGATGTTTGTACCTCCATCCATTGTAAGATTGAGGATATTTTTTAGGCATAGATTGATGCATTGTACAATAAGTTGTGTAATAATAGGAAATTAAAGAATAATTACATTCACCTATAGTCGAAGGGTTTAGTTCATGCAATGCATGTACCGACAGTATTCAAACATGAATGGATAAGAATTGTCTTGAGAAAAGTTCAAAATAGATTTATGTAGCCAAGTGGGCTAGTGAAAATAATGAAGGATGTGTTGCATATAGTTATTGAATTTCCAGTTGCTAATAGACCAAAAGCTTACAAACAGACCAATAAGAAAAAACTTTGTGAACTAACAAAAGAAAAATGGGATGAAAGAGGTTTGAAGCTTTCTACAATTGAAGATTCTGAGCTAAAGTATGCATCAAACATAATATATTATAGGATATTCCAATCATCCAAGGTAGACAATGTATCATGTGGAGTAGTACATATTGCTTATAAAATGGAAAAGAAAGATATGAAGATTGACTTGCGTGAGGTATTTTTGAAGCAATTAGATGACAACTTGAATACAATTCAGAAGGCCAAGTCAAACACTTTGAAGTTTGGTCAATTATTGATATGTATATTTTTCTATTTTCAAAATTCATTTCCAACAGTCAGTGAGGTCACATGGAGTGCTGACAAACCAATAGTTTATCAAATCAGTAATTACATTCAAAGCATGGGTGATAACTTTAACGTTATTATGGATGATTATTTCATGAAATTTCAAGCTAGGATGCATAAGCGATATAGAATTCCACCATAATTAGTGGGTGGCTGGAAGAAGTTGAGTCCCACGTTTGGTCAAAAAGTGGAAGTGTTTTCCATTTTTTTAAAATTTCCTATCAATTGATGTCTAAATTTGAGGCATGTAGAGATTCAATCTCAAATAAATTTAGTAATAGAAAATGTAGGAGTCTACTTTTCAAATATGTAATTTATTTAAATATCGGCATGGAATAAATTACTTTTTAGTAGGAATTTTTAAAAATCATTTTTTCAAAATGCCTGTTTCGGGACAATACCATAGCAGTGTACAACCACCATATTTTGATGTAAATAAATGAATTTTGCAAATCCTTCTTGGGAAATATACCTAAGACACCAAATATTGATGAGGATATTTTTTCTTATTTTTTTTATTGAATATATATTTTTTAATTAATTTTTAGTTGACTATAAAAGACATTTTCAAAACCTCTGGTGTACGACCACCATAATTTGATGAAAATTTCATATTTTTCAAAATTCTTTTTTTATCTTCAAAAGAATTGTATGTAGATTGATGTCATATAATTTATTTTCCAAAAAACTTAAAAAAAAAGTTATTAAAGTTTTAGTGAACCTCGCTATTTTACATTTAGGTACCACTTTTAACTAATAAATAATGCAAAAATAGTAAAAATAATCACTTCACTATGAAATTTACATTTTTGAAATCATGACAGTGAGAAATCTAATGGGTTTTTGTTTCATAACAAAATACGATTAGGAAGGCCCTCAAAAAATTACAAGATAGAAATTTGGCTTTCCAGTGCCTTAACGAAATTTTTGGAGGTCAAGCCATAGTCTTGGTTCTACCAAGCCTAAACCAAACCTATTTTGGAATGAAATCTGAGGCAAATGTGCGCTTCCCGCTCATGTCTTAAGAAATAGCCACCCATTATTTAAATTCAAAAAAAGGGCACCCATTTTTTTAAAAAAAATATTGAAGTGTTAAAATGCATTTTTAGGCATTAAAAATAATAATTTAGAAATGGGCACCCATTTTTTGAATTTTGGATTGGGCATTTAAACCTAAAGCAGGTGCCCATTTTTTGAAAATGGGTGCCATTTTGAGTGACATCTTTCAATTCTACAAGACTTCCACCGAATTAGCACCCAACTTATTACACTTACCCTAGTAGAAGAATTGAAGGATGAGTTATATTTTGAAGTGGATACTGATGTATTAATAATAAGCAAAGTCCAACGTAGAATAGAGTGGATACCCCCTATGGGTTACAAAATGAATATTGATGCAGTCATAGCGTAGATTAAAGGACTTTTGGAGAAGCCAAAAGATACAATGGAAACTCGGAATGACACCTATGAAGAGGTGAAGGAGAAAATTAGAATCGGTATATTGATACTGAAGGCCATAAGGAAGATAGATAAGATGATTAAAGATTTATCTGATAAATTAGGAAGTTTTGATGTTGATGAAGCTAAGGAAGATGTTGGTGAGCCTTCACCAATAAAGGGGAAGAAGAAAATGAATATCAAGAAGAAAACCCCTAGTCATGTTGGTGTAAGACCATCTACTTAGTCTACTTCTACACCGAAAGGAAAGAAAAAAGTTGAAGATGAATCTATGAAATCCAAGACCTATGTCGAGAAAACCAAGGCTCCTAGAAGGCCTAGAAGAAAACTGAAATAACAAGAGGAAAGTGACACTGAGTCAAATGACTTGTCACAATTTAAAGTAGCACTGAGAAAGAAGAACATGAGTCTCAATGAAAAATTTAAAACATTGGAGAAGTACATGGAGCATACTCTATCATGAAATAATTGAAGTTTGACACTAGGACAGATGAGGAGAAAGATAAAATTGAAGAAACATTAATCACCACTTTGCACAAATTCAAAACTCTACCAGTACAAGTAGTTGAACATATTGACAAGGAGCTATAAAAGAAATTGATGCCAAATGAAAGTATGCACTTGCTACTGAAAAGGAGACGAGAGAAAGATCTCTAGCTATCACAATTCCAAGCCTCACAAAGAGAGGAATAAAGAATACACTTAAGGAATACTCATACAGTCTCAAAGTAAAGGAAAGATCCTTAAGTCTATCGGTTGGTCACTTGTAGGAAGTACAAAAAGATACTTGTGATCTTTGGAGAAAGATCTTTTCAATTGAACAACTGACAATCCAAGGTATAACTGCCAAAGAAGATGAATCCAAGCCAGTAGGATTGATAACTAGTCAGGGAGAGGTAATAATAGAAGACATTACCAAGAAAGACCCCAATAAATCAGTCAAAGAAGATGAATATGTCATGAAAAATGAGGCCATAAAATCAGAGGGATATTGATGACTCGACAATTGGAAGATTGTTGACAATAAGTGAGCCAGTACATCTACAAGTTATGGACTTTCCTGAGATAGAAGCAGTTATCTCAAAGATTAAAAGACAAGAACCTATTGTTGTTGATGCTCCTACCGAGCCAACAAAAGAGAATTCAACCAAAAGAAACCGAAGAGAATACCACTAAGAAAGAGACCAATCAAGGTCAAAATACAAAGTCAGTGACCCACACTGAGACTACAAGTTAATAGAAACAAGAGAAAGAAAATAAATAGGTAATTGAGACAGAAAAGGTAGAAGAAAAGAAAGAGGACAAACAAGAAAAGTAGGGATATCAAAAGAGAAGAAAGAATAGAAAAAATAAGAGGAAAAGAAGAAGGAAAAGGAAGATAAGACAGAAGCTACTTTGACACAATCTAATGCAAAGATGGAATCTTTTTCCAAGAGAAAATCTAAGAAGTGAAATGTTGAAAAAGAGGTATATATCAATGAAGTGATAGTCATACCGAAGGTTGACTATACTACTATGAGCCCCAAAGAACTTTCAGAGTTCAATGATTTGTTGAAAAGAAAAGATGGACAAGATAAGCTTATAGATAACAAGCAGAAAACTAATGTATTCGAACAAATCAAGATCATATTGAATGAGATTATTCCCGAGGCTACAATAAATGAGAAGGTAGATATTTATAGTCAGTTAAAGGAATTGGTTAGTCAAATCAATCAGTAAGGAACTGACACAACTGAATATCACATGAAAGTACACAAGAAAGATATGGAGACTAAGGTGATTAAAGAGGTTCTTCAATCAATAGCATAGGACAAGGTAACTCTCTTAGAGTTAGTCAATGCATTAGAGAAAGAATTGCAACATATTCTTTCTATATTTCAAAAGATTTGTTTATTTTCAAACTTTAAAAAGGAGATTAAGGATAAAGATGCAAATATGGAAAAAGATCTTACCAAACTACTCTCAAAGATTTCCACCGAGCCCAAAACAATAACCGAATACTATGAGAAGATCAAGCACTTAATGGGAGTGAAATTTGAACTAAGAAAGGGGGAGAACCAAATAAGGATGGAACTTCTAGAACTCCAAATAGTTTTTCTACCAACTATTGAATCATTGCAGAGGTAGATACAAAAGGCAAAAGATCTAGTGAGCACACCAGATGTCAGTGCCATGAACAACATGGTGAGTCTAACTATAGATATCAGTGAGAATATTATAGCACTCCAAACACTACATGACACCTACAAGGCATCATTAAAGGATGGACATGACAAATATAAAGGTATTTTTTATAAGATCCCCAAACTGGATAGTAAGTAAGCAATTTTTGGTCTTTTCTTTAAAAATGGGAGAAATAAATAAGACATTTTTGCTAAGTAAAATAGGAGAATATACATCTAAGTTGAATTTAAGGGAAAATTACATATACAAGGGATAATATATAGAAGATTGTATATAGTATGGAGATGTGCCATAATTATTACTTTAGGGGGAGTAATAAGTTTTACCGAGGAAGAAGAGATACAGGTCAGGACAACATTTTGATATATGACTTTGAAGGTATAGAAGATTTTTAAAAACATACCAAACTAATGCCAAAGGGGGATATTGATACTCCTAAGAGTTAATTTTATTGTCATTAGTTATATGGAAGTCATTATGTTTCTCAAAGTCAATCGGTAAGGTAAAGAAGGTAATCGGTAAAAGGAATAAGTCACAAAGGAATTTCGGTAAAGAGAAAGTAAGTATAGACACCGAGTGAGGTATACACTAGTAGAATTTGGCAAATAAATGACTACATGACTAAAACTGATCAAATTCTACTAATTATTTGCAATTCACAAGTATAAATGACTAAATAAATGACTAATTTGGTCATTGGATAAATTCACAAGGTTAGACAACTATAAATGACTAAAAAATTAGTCACTAATAATTAGTCACCCAAATAAAAATGACTAAATAAATGACTAAATAATTAGTCATCCAAACAAAAATGACTAAATGAATTATTATTACTCCTTTATAATAGCATTTGATAATATCATAGAATTATATACTTAGAAGTTTCATTTCACCAGTAATGCTTGTTCATCTATAGGATTATTGCGTGAGCAATCCATCTACACCTATCTCATGCTAGAAATCTAGCTTTCAGGTGATTTCAAAATTGATTGATAAACAATATTTAGAGATAGAATCACAAGGAATAGTTACCATCAAACAAATTTTTACTCATGGTTTATTATTTTGAATTATTTATTTATAGAAGCAATTAGATTTAATTTACAATATGGATTGTAGAAACGCAATGGTCGAGTCTACCGAAAACAAACTTGCATTACAAATGGATTGTGGAAATATGATAATGTTAAACACTAGCAAAGTAAAAAACTTATTTCTTATATAGAGGGAATACAAAATCTTGATTTTATTTACTTAGATCTCATGCTTCTACTAGAATTAGGAACTTGAATTTTGAATATTCAACCTGATATGGGATTTTTGTTTTATGTGGAACTATTTTCTTATAAAAAGTGAATTCCAACATAATAAGAACAAACCTTGTTTCATTTCATTTGTGTGAGAATAAATTCTTGACATGTATTCTACATGTTAATAGTTATGGTTCCTGACCCAAACTTGGACTCCAGTTTATGTCAAGGAGCAGATCAGGTTGTTGGCTCATTGATATAGTGCCAAGAGACTAGGGTTTACTAGAATATGTGGAGCAGTGAGAAAAATATCTCAATTTGGAGATGATTTCCTGTACCAAATAAGGAGTGTACTACAATGACTAGATGACATTTGAGTAAATCACAAATATTTGTCAAATCAGTCACAAGTTATTAAAAAATCCACAATTGGTCTGTTAAGATGAATTTAATCATCAAATTTCTTAGTATGAATTATTAAGGAATCCGTTGAAATAAATAATTTGCACGTTCATGTTAGCAATGTTTAAGTTTGGTCTGGATCATTTATATCTCTTTTTAGCCCTACAAAATCTGCTGAGCGACTTGTGAATCTCACCAAATTTTTGATGAATGCCTTTGCTAGGTTTTTATTTGGTCCTCTTTATGATCACGACATCAATGAATAATAGACACTACAATAAAGTCACTATCAGGAACTGGAATAACACCAATTATTTTAAATTCTAATATTTTGGAATTTTTTGTAAGATGCTGGTATGTAATTGATTTGCATAGATAATGATATGATATGTGGGAGTGCAAACATTTGTTTGTGTATTGATTGCCTCACTAACTCTAATAAAATACTAAATGGACATGTTCGTCTTGCTAGCAGTTGCAATCGGGGCAATTTTCATTGATTGGTTTTGTACGTGTTAATGTCATTATTGTGGACAAGAGCTGTGATCAAAGAAACTTCATATTTTATTATATGGTTGATGGAAATGAGTGTGTTATGCACATAGTTTGATATTTGTGTAGTAAAATCATAAAGGACCATTGTAAAGGCTATAGACCCTACCCTTTGTGTCAACCTATAAGAATGGTTCAAATATTTTTAATTTTTTGTGGCCACGGATGTGTTATAAATATTAATAATATTAATATAGATTAATATTGATTAGTAATGATATTAGTATTATTGATTTATATTATACCAATTAATTATAATTTAATATTAAATTTTATTTTGGAAGGGGATGTCACATCTTGCTAGGCAAAATTTGATATTAATTTAGGGAATCTTCAATGCCTTAGAACTTTTTTACAATTCTCCAAACCCTAGGTCTTCACTTGTGAAACCCCTTGATACTTGGCCAAATCTCATTCTTCAAACCCTAGACATGCAGATTTACTTTAGTTTATAAACATATAATCTTATGACCAGACATTATAAGTGCTAGGCAAAACTTGATATTAATTTAGGGAATCTTCAATGCCTTAGAACTTTTTTACAATTCTCCAAACCCTAGGTCTTCACTTGTGAAACCCCTTGACACTTGGCCAAATCTCATTCTTCAAACCCTAGACATGTAGATTTACTTTAGTTTATAAACATATAATCTTATGACCAGACATTATAAGTTCAAGTCATCCTTAAAGTCCTTATAACCTTTTAGACTTCTGATGACTTTTTTTTTATAATCACATTCTAAAATAAACTAAAAATAATTTTATTTTTCTATTCAACTACCTTTAAATCAAATTTATTACGCCGAAAGCGTTTCTTATATCAAACGCATATGGCCGGGTTAATGCGATGGACGACTGTCTAGCATGTCGTACACATGCAAGATGATTCAATGCATCTGAATCTGAATCGTCTGCACCTTTTCAAGAAAACATGAAACTGTTAAATTTTGTAAGTGTGAACGTGACTATAGAGCTATTTTTTAACTCACGCTCAGTCGGGGTTAGCTCTGCGGTTTGCTTTATGCAGCGCTGAAAAATTTGTCAGAAGTGACAGATGCTCTAACAAATTCGTCAGAAGTGACAGGCTATTATTCAAAAATCTCATCCGCAGACACCCTTGGGGAAAATGGAAAACAGGATGATGTCTCATCGGATTTTGCAGGGAACAACGGAGCAAGTGCGATTTGGTGTGAAAATGGCATTTGTTGGGTGAGCGTTCGGGAAAGTGCCGAGAGAGGTGCTTTCCTGAAAGTCCAACAAAAATATGGGAGGGGGAAAGGAGAAGTATGAACCTAATGGATATGGAGAGTCGGGAATCGAGCAAGATTAGTGTGAATCCCAATTCTCTGAAGCTCATTCATACGTCTCGTAAAATCAGATTATTTCTCTTCAACCCTAGGTGTTTGGAAAAGGAGCGACATATTGATGGAGGAGAGCAGCATGCAGAGGACAAAAGTCTCAATAATGCATCTGGCGATGAAGGAGGCAAGCCTTTGCAAACTGTAGCGAGGAACAAAAATAGCGCTGAAGAAAAAAAATCTACGAATTCGACTGATACATATACCCAAGATGACCAGCCAATTGTACGAGAAGGGGACACGCCTTTGCACATCGCAACAAGGAAAAAATTTGAGGATGTAAGATGTTGTTGGAGGCTTGAATCTTTATGTTTTACAGATTTACTGATACCTTCATTTTGAGAGACTTTGCATGTGGCACGTTTGAGAAATACTCAGGCAACTAATTGTCCTCTTTGTTTTCTTTTTGCTTATTTTGTTGTGTAGATGGTGAATTTTTTGCTGAAAGTACCTGAGGTGGATAAGCTTGCTTGCAACAGCGAGGGCAAGAACTCCGTATAGAAGAAGTAAAGTTACTATAAAGAGCTTAAATAGTCTGTGTGTTCTAATTTAGACTTTGGCTTAAAGAAAACCAGCAAGCAATTAAAATAATATTATGCCTGTATCTATTACTAAAATACTAAAACTTCTAATTTGCAACTGTATAAACAATATAGTAATCTCTAGTGGTTGTCCAATGTTAGTTAAAGTGTAATACTAACATTAGAAAATAGTTGAATAAATCCTCCAGAGGCATGCTTTGGTTTCCTGGTGAAGATGTTGGTAGTTTTCTCAGCCAAATCGGTATCTCCTCCTGAGAGAATTAATACAACCAAAACCAAATAACTCTAAGTAAAAAGAACAACTAAGAATGATATCTCAAAATTTCCCAGTGCTTGGTATCTGAGCAAGCTTACCAGTATCTCTGTTTGGAAGAAAAGGGAGGTCGTGTTGAACAAAATTTAGATATCTGAGAGTAGTGGGATTGGAGAGATTGAGGACTCGCATCCAAATGTGAGCCATGTTGAGGTAGTGGTAAGAGTCATCGTGAGTTCTGCAAATAAATAATTGTCGTCTTCGCATGTGAATTGAGTCCTTCGTAGAAAGTGAAGAGAAATTGCACAAGGAAAGACAGGTTCTCTTACTCACCAAATCAATCACTAAACAATTTCCTCAATAAAAAACTTATGGAAAACAATAAGGGAAGCTTCCCAAACTATGAACAATTAAAATTTTTTAAGGTGTGAGTGGTGGAGAGTCAGAGACTAATGTGTTTCGCACCTTGGGATCGAAACTACTTTGGCACTCTATACATATAGCAATATATAGGCGGCATGTTCTAATGGGTCGTTATTGGACATTACCCAAAGCTAGAACTTGTAATTATGGTATCTTATGGATCTAAGCTCATCCTTTATTTCACCGGTAATCCCCACAGGCAGGAAACTAAACCTAACAACAGAAAATAGTCTAAAATATATAAATCTTAAAGAATCAAAATGAATATCATAGAAGGTTTGAAAACAGTAAAGATTTAATTCAAGAGCAGTCAGAAGAATTTTAAAATATCATGGAAAATGCAGATGTAGATTGCCCTTAATTTGTAGCAACAAGGAGCGTAATTATTTATATACACTGTCATCTAACAATCTGTGTGAAAAATAGGTACAATTCATAGCTAGGGCTTCACTGGTGGAAAAATTTATGTTGTTAGTAAATTGTTTCCTAAATAAAGACACAGGGATTGTGCGGGTGTCACCCGATCTTGTTCAAACTGAGCATTTTAGACCAGGTAGCTATGTTCATTAGCCTTGGCGGCCCAAAATCTATAGCTACCGTCAAGCATTTCTAAGTTAACTTTAGTGCAGTGAAAATCTTTAGTGTGGTCTGGCTCGTGAAATTTTGGAATTGAATGAGGACCCAATAGACATTTGTCATATAGAAAAAGCCATATGTTCACTTAATTTGCATCCACACAAGGTTTACATGCAACATAGTATACAATTAGTTGCATGCCTTTCCAAAAGTGATTCTGCCATTTTTATAACTACATTGCATCTTTTTCTAACATCTGCTACCATACCTCAAGAAATGTGATTTTTTTACATCTACTACCATACCTCAGGAAATGTGCATTCTCTTGTCTTGAAATACTAATACAAGCTCATGAATGCCTGCAACCACAAATGCAATCCAATCAGAAATGAACAAAAAATAATTGAGCAGAAATGTACAAAAAAAACTTGTTGTTTAGCAATCTCAAATTTGAAATAGAAAACAAATCTTAAAGAAATTAAATTATAGCTCTTCAATTTCCTTATCTATTGAAAGTAGCAGTCAACCTCAGCCTCATTTTGGCTCTTAAAAATTAAGGAAAAAATATATACGGGACAAAATTATTTATAAAAGTCATTTTAAGTTAAAAAAACATATTAGTTGTTTTCTTATGAAAATAATTGATATGTAAACTTTTAGAATTACGAGATAAAAAGCCTAAAAATTCCCTGTCATTCTTTTTCAGCAGTCAAGACAAGCGGTAAGCAGTCATCAGTTAGCATCACGCAGTTGGTCGCATGATCGCATAGGCCTTCCTAGCCGCATGCGGTCATGCGACAAATGGTAAGCAGTCAAGCGAACAATGAGGTGGCGGTCGGTGACTAACACCTTACGGTTGGTCGCATGATCACATGGGCCTTCCTGGCCACTTGTGATCATGTGACAAACTGTCAACGGTTTCGGTGGTGGCGGTTTGCAGTCATCGGTTAACATCATGTGACAGGCAGTTTGTGGGGTCCCGTTTGAGATGATCAACGACTGTTGTGATTTCACAAAGGATCTGTCAGAGCCTTACGAAATCGCGACAGCCGTTGATCTTTCCCTCTCTGCAGCGTTTCAAAGCTTTGGTGGGTCCAGTGCCATGTATTCTAATATGGAAGTTTCTCATTGGCTAGAGGTAATGACTTGTCCCAGTCTGTCAGAGAAGAACCAGCAGACTTCCCAGCAAGAGATCTAATGATTGTCGCATGATCACAAGGAATATTCCTTGCCTTTGTGATCATGCATCTGCCATTGATTTTATTCCGCTGTCACACCTTTGTCGGGTGGGTCCTCATTCACTAACATGCTCGTTTCTCATTGGTCCATGTGCTGAGTTGGGTTATCTTTTAGTGGGACCAGATTTCTTAGACATGTTAGTGGGGTACCAAAGGAAAAGAGATCTACGGTGGTCGTGTGTTCGCAAGGAACATTCCTTGCCTTTGCAATCATGCGACCACCGTTGGATCAGAATCTAAGTTGCAGTGGGACAGTGTCAGAGCTCGCTGAGGTGTATGCTTATGGAGCAGTCAAGAATGAATAAGAGAATGATAGGTGGCAAGGTGGACCTAGTTTGTGGTTTCAGTTGCGTAATCGCCAGGAAGAGCCGAGGTTAGTTAAGAAGTTAAGTGAGCCGAGGTTAGTTAAGAAGTTAAGTGATTCAGCAACAAGGGGAAAGTTGAAACCTGGGGTAAATACCGAGTTAGTTTTACAGTCAAGTGTCGAGCCTGGGTAAAGAGGAAGGATCTGATGATCATGCTTTAAAGTAAGATTGATTTTTGAATACTGACCGTCGATGGGAAATCTATGCGCCACCTCTGACCGTTATATCAATTTTTAAATTCAAATATCTCACAGTATTAGATTTTTACAGTTATGGCAAGCCCGAGTTGTAGGAAGGTAGATGGATCATGGCGGCCAAATTTTTGCAGGAATAAACATGAAGTGAACATGCAAACAAAATATATCTGATCTGTTGAGATATTTTCAGAGAAGCATTTATGATCAGAAGTGATTGAATTAGGGTTGGATATTTTATTGTAAACCTCTGTAGCCCTAGTTGAGATATTTTTGATTCATGTCTGCATGCAGGGTTGTATATATTGTTTTTTTTGGAGCTTTTGAGCTCAGAATTCACATTTTGTAAAAAGAGAAAGTCTTTTCTTGGAGAACTATCTGTAGCATTTTTTGCTCCCTGGTTTTTCACATCTTGTAAGTTCTCATTGATAATACAAATGTTGCAAAGTATTTTGTGACATGTTTTCCTGTCCTTATGCTTTCCTATTTGGCTTATCTCTTAATTGGATTGAAGTTCATAAATGCTTTCAGTGATTCTTAGTTTCCTTGATTCCTCTTACTTTCAGCTTATATGTGCACTACTGTGTTTGATTTGATTTGAGTGAGTTTGTGGGTATTCTTCAGCCCCTGTCATTCTGTCTCATTCCTGTGTCCTTTTGCTCAAGAGAATGTCTGCTTGCAGGTCATAGGTTGTGTCTAATTTTTAGGCCCTCTTATGAAATACTGATGCAAGCCTATTCAGTAAGCTGCGATCCCCCAAACCTAAGCCTCTCACTAGTTTCATTCCTCTATACTAAGATCCAAACCCTAGTTTCGATGTATCACCTAGTAGGATAGATTTGCTTTCTATTATTTCCCTTTCCATGCACTCTGTCTATCCCTTTCCCTTCAAAGTTTACTTTCTTGTTAAGAGAAAATTAGGGTGATTATCCAAGAGGAACCAGCCTAGAACTTGGAGGTCTCGTCTCGGTTAGCAAAAGGTCCCACAACCTTGAGATGATTCCCATGTTATATTGGATTATCAAGACTATGAGAGCTTGAGATCAGAGGTGCAAATTCAGTGTATAACAATTTCTGGCATGCCCGATGGGTTAACAGTGAAGATCAAAGTAAAGTTCAAAGGTGTTCCTGTTGGTTCATCTGCAAAAGGATCAGAGAAATTTAGTACACAAGGCCTATCAGTATAGACTCAAGCTCAAGGATTCCCCACCTTGGTGCCAGTGTATAACAATTTCTGGCATGCCCAGTGGGACCACAGTGAAGATCAGAGTAAAGTTCAAAGGTGTTCCTGTTGGTTCATCTGCAAAAGGATCAGAGAAATTCAGTACACAAGGCCTATCAGTATAGACTCAAGCTCAAGGATTCCCCACCTTGGTGCCAGTGTATAACAATTTCTGGCACGCCCGATGGGACAACAAAGAATTTCATTTGTTGAAGATTGTGTCATCTCTGATATACAGATTGCATAATACAAACCCTTAGAGGTTGTTCTATCAAGTATATCTGGCGACTCCACTGGTTTCAAAGATTTAGGCCAACCTTGTTTAAGGTTTATGAGAAAGATCAAGACTAGAAGCTCAAAGTCTGCTGAATTTTTAGAATTGCCCTTGAAAAGAAGCTACAAAGGCAGGACAACTCAGAGAGAATCTCCTGCAAGAAGAGTCCAATCTACACCTCCTGATACTTTAGAGAGGAGACCTCTCCTCTTTCATTTTAGAAGAAGAGGCAGATCTCTGACCAGAGATCTAGAAGAAGAAGAAGATCCAAATCTAGCAAATACAACTCATGTAGCTGTTAATCTTCAAGTTACACCTCCTACAATGGCTAGAAATTTTGCCTTTGCACCTTTCAATCAGGGGAGCCCATTAAATTTTGCAGTGCATCATGATGTGCCCTTGGTGGAATTAAAGAGTATACCTGATTTCACAGGGGAGGGACAGACAACAGCCTTTGAGCACATAAGAGATGTGACCACCATTTGTAGCATACACAACATTACTCAAGAGGATGTGGCCACCAAATTATTAGCAGCATCTCTAAAAGGTAAGGCTCTAGAGTGGTTTAGAACTTTAACTGTTGGTTCTATTACTTCATGGGATGAATTAGGGGATGCATTAAGCAAGCATTTTGAGGATAAATTAGATAATTTGTCTCTAGTTGAGTAATTAACAACTATAAAGAGAGACCCTCAAGAGAAAATGATAGATTATAATAGTAGATTCCTTAAAACATGGAATAGAATCCCAGTCTCTGTAAGGCCATCAGTTGACCATGCCTTCCTGTATTACTTGCAAAGTCTAAATAGCCAAATTTCTATCATGATCTAGTCTATGGGTGGTACCACTTTACCCCAAGCCTTTGACACTGCTGTCAAGGCTGAAAATTATTTGATCCAAGCAGGCATGATATAGAGAAGGCCTCCCATGCCTATCTTCCCTAGTCTTTAGCTCATTGCACCTGCACAAGTACCCCCATTTACCCCTATTCCCACAATTTCAGCACCTCAAGCTTGTACCAGTGGTCAGGAACATGCTGCAACAAATTTCTCCCAAGAGTTGCAAGAGGTGAAGAGTAGTCAGCAAACTAGTATACAAGAAATGACAAACTTGTTGCAGACTCTAACCAAAGAGGTCACAAACTTGAAGAAACAAAACCAAGGCATTAGGCCACCCTTCCAATCACAAGGCCAAAGTCCTAATCAGCAATACCAAAATCAAGGATAGCCTTATCAACAAAATAGGCCACCATACCAAGGAGGCTATCAAGGGAAAAGACAGTTTTAATCAAAGACCATTCCAACCATATAACCCTGCACCTCTTAATTCTGTAAATCCAGTTAGGGATATGGTTCCTAGTCAAAACAATATGGTCATGGATAATGAATGGAGTTTCCCTTGCAATCAGCCCCACAATCAGGCTATGTGTTCTAATGGATGGATGAACCAAGCACTAATGGTTCAAAATCCTTCACAAGCTCAAACAGAAGCTCCTTCTAGTGGGACAGCTCCTCAACAAGAAATACAAGGGGATGAGACTGCTCTTTTCAATGGGGAGCAACCAAATTTCAATGGAGTCAATGATGAAGCTGCTTTTGTTGCCTACACAAGAGCAAAGAGAAGAGCCCAAGACATGGAGAGAGCAGATTCTGGTACTAAGGCCACTACATCTGTAGAGCCACTACAGCAAACTACCCCTATCACATCCAAGGAGGTCCCTGTCGGCACAAGCAAAGAGGGCCAAGTTCCAAAAGAGCTAGAACCCATCATAGAAAAAGCACAACAAAGGGTACACACTCTGGCACCTTACAATATTGTAGACAACATGAAGAAGGTGAATGTCACCATGTTTATGTGGGACTCTTTGTCTATTCCAGGACAACCTGAAATTTTGGAGAAGACCATGAGAGAGGCAGCAAATCCTCAACCTGTAAAAGAAATTGCAAAGCCAGTGTTGGTCAACACTGATCAAGAAAGGGAGACTCCAACTAGCAACTCCAAGGCCAATACCATGTAAGGTAGGAATTTAAAGTCACCTCTCTTTTACGTATCTTTAATTATTGGGAAATCTTTAGTGCATAATTGTATGGTAGATAGTGGAGCTACTAGCACTGTAATGCCCAAGAAAGTGGCTGATCAATTAGGACTTAAATATGAACCCTTCCAAAAGAAGGTTACACAACTTGATGGATCCTCAGTCAGTACTATAGGTGTGGCCAAGGATACCAGTCTAATTCTCCATGCTAGTCCTAATTTTTCCATTCTCCTTGACATATATATCATAGATCTTCCTATATTGTTTGCCATATGTCTCTCAAGGGAGTTCACAGCCAAGATAGGAGGTTATCTTTCTTCCGACTGGTCTCACATGCTCTTTCATACAAGGTATGGTACCAAAGTCACCATTAAATCCGAAGCCTTGGCAATATCATTTAGACCCATATGTGTCCAATTCCATCAATACTAATTGTCCTATATTTGATGACAATGATTTCCTAACCACTAGTGAAGCAAGCATCAAAATTGAGAATATCCCTAATATTCTCCTAGATGAAAGAACCTCAGAGATCCAAGAGAGTCTTGTTTGGGATTCTGGTTTGGGGAGTTATTTGAGTCAAGAAAGTGGAGCCATAGAACCAAGCCTTCTCAAAGAATACACTAATTCGGATGATCAAGATAGTTAGGTCTGGGAACTTTTTTTTGATGGAGCTAGAAGTAGACATGGTTCTGGTGGAGGTGCTATGCTGGTGTCCCCAAAAGGAGAAAGGTATTATACTACCTTTAGATTCAGTTTTTCCTGCACCAACAACACTGCAAAGTATGAAAGTTTGGTTAATGGACTAGAATGGGCTAGGAAAAGAGGGCTTAAAGTGTAAAAGTATATGGTGACAGTGAACTTGTTGTCAGCCAAGTAAGAGGGATGAGTGCAACCAAAAATGATGTCATAAAAGCATACAAACATAGAGTTTGGGATGCAATTGAAGATTTTCATGCTTTCAATATCGTTGCTATCCCTAGAAAATTAAACCAAAGTGTTGATAGGTTAGCTACTATTGGATCTCAGTTTGACATCCCCAATAGCATTCCAAAAGAGGCAGATCAGCAGCACATCAAGATTATTGTCAGACCTTCAATTCTAGATAATAATATTAGTTGACAAGTTTTTGACAATGATGAACAAATTCTGTAGTTCTTGTTTGAAGAAGATGTCTTTTCAAGGCACAATCAAAAGAGATTATCACAAAACTATGGTGATCAAGTGATACAACTTAGATCTAATAAGATGCCTAAAGGTCTTGTCACCTTAGAGACTATCTTCAACAAGGATGATGAAGTCAAGAAAAATAAAGCTGGCCTGGTAGTCCAACAAGAACATTGTGTTGAATTAGAGTTGGAACTAGGTAAGAGCCTACAATTTGGAAAAGTAAACACTAATTCAGAAAAGCAAGCTTACACTAAATTATTCAAAGAATTCAGTGATGTTTTTGCATGGAGGTATGAAGACCTCAAGGGTTTTGATCCTAACCTTGCTAAACTAGTAAGGCAAAAGCAAAGGCCTGTTAATCCCAAGCTTGAACCACTTATGCATAAAGAAGTACTCAAATTAATAGAAAGTGGCATCATCTACCCCATCAAACATACTAGTTGGGTTTCCAACCTTGTTCCTGTCAGGAAGAAGAATGGGGAGCTGAGGTTATGTGTTGATTTCAGGGATTTGAACAGAGCCTCATTAAAAGACCGCCATCCACTACCCTCTATGGAACAAATTCTACAATGTGTCTCTAGATCTAAGAGATTCTCATTGTTGGATGGCTATTCAAGATACAATCAAATCTTAGTGAAAGAAGAGGATCAATATAAGACTGCATTTACAACCAAGTGGGGAACCATGGCATATCAGAAGATGCCCTTCGGTTTGTCAAATGCAGGTGCTACATTTCAAAAGACAATGGACATGGCCTTTAAGGGTCTCATGTACAAGTTTGTGCTGGTCTACCTAGATGATATAACTGTCTACTCAAAGCATGCAATAGACCACATCAGGCATTTGAGGTGAATTTTTGAAAGATGCAGAGAATTTGGGATATCCCTTAATCCCAAGAAATGTGTGTTTGTAGTTCATGAAGGAAAACTATTAGGATATGTAGTATCCAAAGAAGGAACTACAGTGGATCCTAAGCGAATTGCAGCCATCTTAGAACTACCATTACCACATCACAAGAAAGGTCTCCAATCTTTCATAGGAAAGATTAACTTTGTTAGGAGATTCTTGCCTAACATTGCAGACTTACTCAAGCCTTTGACAGCCATGTTGAGAAAAGGTTCAGCCTTCAGTTGGACCAAAGAAGGAAAAGTTAACTTCCAAGCTATTAAAGAAGCCTTAACAAAAGCTCCTACTCTCCTAAACCCGAATTTCAGTAAGGATTTTATCCTTTATGCTTATGGGGGTCATGATGCTATATCTGCAATGTTGACTCAAGAAAATGTAGAAGGATTGGAGCAGCCTATTGCTTTCTTTAGCAAAGGTTTAGGAGAGTATGAACAAAGATACTCTTTTGTAGAAAAGCATGTTCTTGCTTTGGTAAAGAGCCTCAAAAAATTCAGACATTTATTGACTCATAGCAAGGTGCATTTGATGGTTACTCACCCAAGTGTCAAGGAATTTTTTCTTTCTAAGGACCTAAATGAAAAAAGAGCTAGTTGGATCACTAAGGTGATGGAATATGACATCGACATTCAGATTACCAAGCTGGTTAGTGGAAGAGGTCTTTGTGAGCATTTGGTAGAAGATGAAAGCTCAAAGGAATTTGAATACATAGATGCATCTCTGGTGGTGCATTCTACAAGAGAGCAAGCCAAGGCAGCTAGCTGGTTGCCTAATATGATCAATTATTTGAAGACAGGACAATGTCCTGCCGGCCTAGATTCAGCGAAAAGGAGGTATTACAAGCTACAATCTATTCCTTTTGTGCTGATAGATGAAATTCTTTTCAAAAAGGATCACAATGGTGTCCTTCTAAGATGCATAGATTCAGAAAGGGTTGCAGATGTCTTATTTGAGTTTCATGATGGAGCTTCTAGTGGCCATTTCTCTCCTAGGACTACAGCTTTTAAGATCATGAGGGTTGGATACTATTGGCCATCTATCTTCAAAGACAGTCATGATTATATTAGAAGATGCATCAAATGTGCTGTTTTTGCAGGGAAAGAAAGATTTGCAGCTCTACCCCTATAGCTAGTAAAAATAGAGCAGCCCTTCATGAAGTGGGGTATAGATTTCATTGGCATGATTAACCCTCCATCTAGTGCAAGACAAAAGTGGATAATCAATGCAACCGATTATTTCACTAGGTGGACAGAAGCAGTTTCTTTAAAAGAAGCTAATGAGAGTGCTATTTTAAGTTTTTATGATGATATCATTCATAGATTTGGCATTCCAGATTCTATAGTTTCAGACAATGCATTAGCATTTACAGGCCTCAAAGTCTCAGAGTAGGCAATCAAGAAGAGCATTTATCTGAATACAAGTTCCAATTACTATCCTCAGGGGAATGGTTTGGTAGAATCAACAAATAAGAATCTGATTAGAATAATAAAAAAGACCCTGCAAGATAGTCAGAGGAACTGGCATACTAAATTGAAATCTACCTTGTGGTTAGATAGAATTACTCCAAAGAAAATCATTGGTAATTCCCCATACATGTTGGTGTATGGTAGAGAGGCTAAGTTATCTTTTCAACTGAATTACCAACTTTGGACTTGGCCACTCAGTATGCCTTGTTTGAAGAGAGTGATCCTATGCAAATCAGATATGCCTAGTTGATGGAGCTAGAAGAGATAAGAGATAAATCAATGCAGGATATGACATTCCATTAGAGTCAAACAAAGAGAAGCTTTGATAAAAGAGCCAGGGTCAGAGACTTCAAGGTTGGAGATGTAGTTCTCAAATGGGATGAGTTCAGGTCAAAACCTAGCAAGCACACAAAGTTTGATTCCTTTAGGGGTGGACCATTTGTTATAACAGAGTGCAGAGGATCTAATGCTTTTCAACTTTCAACCTTTGAAGGAGATGCCCTGCCAATCTCAGTGAATGGTTTCCACTTGAAGCCTTGCTTTGAGGTTAATCCCTCTCTGTAGGTCCTTCTTGTAAATTTTGTAAATATTTTTCCTTCTTTCTTCCAACTTTCTAGTTTAGTTTTTCCTTGTTTTTCAAGAAGTGCTCGGGCACAGTTGTCCTTCTAGTCCAGTTTTGTCCATCTGTCAAAGTTTTGTGTTCAGTAATGACCCCATACCCAATGTATTTTTGTCAAGGCAACTGGTCTAAATGTCTAGCAAGCTGACATCCCACAGAGGTCACCAAATGTTGCCTAAAAATTCCCTGTCATTCTTTTTCAGCAGTCAAGACAAGTGGTAAGCGGTCATCAGTTAGCATCACGTAGTTGGTCGCATGATCGCATAGGCCTTCTTGGCCGCATGCGATCATGCGACAAATGGTAAGTAGTCAGGCAAACAGCGAGGTGGCGGTCGGTGACTAACACCTTACGGTTGGTCACATGATTGCATGGGCCTTCCTGGCCGCATGCGATCATGCGACAAACCATCAACGGTTTTGGTGGTGGTGGTTTGCAGTCATCAGTTAACATCATGCAACAAGCAGTTTGTGGGGTCCCGTTTGAGATGATCAATGACTGTTGTGATTTCACAAAGGATTTGTTAGAGCCTTGTGAAATTGTGACAGTCGTTCATCTTTCCCTCTCTATAGCGCTTCAAAGCTTTGGTGGGTCTAGTGCCACGTATTCTGATATGGAAGTTTCTCATTGGCCAGAGGTAATGACTTGTCCCAGTCTGTCAGAGCAGGCCCAGCAAACTTCCCAGCAAGAGATCTAACGGTTGTCACATGATCGCAAGGAATATTCCTTGCCTTTGCGATCATGCGCCTACCGTTGATTTTATTCCATTGTCACATCTTTGTCGGGTGGGTCCTCATTCGCTGACATGCTCATTTCTCATTGGTCCATGTGCTGAGTTGGATTATCTTTTAGTGGGACCAGATTTCTTAGATGTGTTAGTGGGGTACCAAAGGAAAAGAGATCTACGGTGGTCGTGTTTTCGCAAGGAACATTCCTTGCCTTTGCGATCATGCGACCACCATTGGATTGGAATCTAAGTTGCAATGGGACCGTGTCAAAGCCCACCGAGGTGTATGCTTACGGAGCAGTCAAGAATGAATAAGAGAATGACAGGTGGCAAGGTGGACCCAGTTTTGTGGTTTCAGTCGCGTAATCGCCAGGAAGAGCCGGGGTTAGTTAAGAAGTTAAGCGATTCAGCGACAAGGGGAAAGTTGAAACCTGGGGTAAATACCAAGTTAGTTTTGCAGTCAAGTACCGAGCTCGAGTAAAGAGGAAGGATCTGACGGTCATGCTTTAAAGTAAGATCAATTTTTGAATACTGACCGTCGATGGGAAATCTATGCACCACCTCTGATCGTTATATCAATTTTTAAATTCAAATATCTCACAGTATCAGATTTTTGCAGTTATGGCGAGTCTGAGTTGCAGGAAGGTAATGGATCATGGCGGCCAGATTTTTGCAGGAATAAACATGAAGTGAACACGCAAACAAAATATATCTGATCTATTGAGATATTTTCAAAGAAGCATTTATGATCAGAAGTGATTGAATTAGGGTTGAATATTTTATTGTAAACCTTTGTAGCCCTAGTTGAGATATTTTTGATTCCTGCCTACGTGCAGGGTTGTATATATTATTTTTTTGGAGCTTTTGAGCTCAGAATTCACATTTTGTAAAAGGAGAAAGTCTTTTCTTGGATAACTATCTGGAGCATTTTTTGCTCCCTACTTTTTCACTTCTTGTAAGTTCTCATTGATAATACAAATGTTGCAAAGTATTCTATGACATGTTTTCCTGTCCTTATGCTTTCCTATTTGGCTTATCTCTTAATTGGATTGATGTTCATGAATGCTTTTAGTGATTCTTAGTTTCCTTGATTCCTCTTACTTTCATCTTATATGTGCACTACTATGTTTGATTTGATCTGAGTGATTTTGTGGGTATTCTTCAGCCCCTGTCATTCTGTCTCATTCATGTGTCCTTTTGCTGAAGAGAATGTCTGCTTGTAGGTCATAGGTTGTGTCTAATTTTTAGGCCCTCTTATGAAATACTGATGTAAGCCTATTTAGTAAGTTGTGATCACCTAGACCTAAGCCTCTCACTGGTTTCATTCCTCTATACTGAGATCCAAACCCTAATTTCGGTGTATCACCTGGTAGGATAGATTTGCTTTCTGTTATTTCCCTTTCCATGCACTCCTTCTATCCCTTTCCCTTCAAAGTTTACTTTCTTGTTAAAAGCAAATCAAGGTGATTATCCAACAGGAACCAGCCTAGAACCTGGAGGTCTCATCTCAGTTAGAAAAAGGTTCCACAACCTTGAGATGATTCCCATGTTATACTGGATTATCAAGACTACGAGAGCTTGAGATCAGAGGCGCAAATTCAGTGTATAACAATCATCATATTGGAAATCAAGCTATTTGTTTAGGACTCATATATTTTGATTAAATTATATTATGCCATCAATTCATATTAAATATTGATATTTCATTTTATTTTATAGCTTAAAAGTCCATAGTAACTAAAGTGGATGAGTGTAATATGTTCAATGGTGTTTAATAAATTTAATTGCTATACATGGAAAAGTAATTGAAAGTAATTGAAAGTAATTGAAAGTAATTGAAAGTAATTAAAAGTAATGGTGTTTAATAAATTAGAAATAAATTAAATTTTGATTAGATGTCGCAATATGAATTAATCACCATTTAACAACATATCCTATGCTATAGTTTCCTGCCTGCAGGAACTAAAAATAATCAACTATATTTCTAGATAATAACAATTCCTTCATTTGCAGGTTACTCAATAGTAATTCTGTCACCAATGAGTGTTCCTAGCACATGATAAAAAATAGCATTAACATCATACAGTGGTTATTTTCAAAATTGAACATTATCTATTCAGCTCATCTAAAATCCTCTTTTTATTGTCATACAAACTTTTTTAATAGAATTAGGGCTTACAAATACAATTATGATATAATTATAAAATTACGGTTACAATATCATTTTTAAGAAATATTGTTGATCAACCATTTAAGGTATCCATTGATTTTATTCTGTGTGTTGACTAATATGAGCTGCCTGTGGGATTAAAGAGAAATATATACTTTTGCAAGGACCCCAATGAACCAAAGGTGGCTAGCCTTCTGGGTATATGAAAATCTTGATGCCAAGCTCAAGCATTGGTATATTTGCATGAGGATTATGGTTTACCCATTTTTCATTGTGATCTGAAGCCTGCAAACATTCTTCTGGATCAAGATCTTGAATCCCATATACGAAAGTTCTACCTGAGGAACGCAAAATCCCCATCGTCAAATACAATGCCAGAAATACTGCTTCCGACAAAGAATTTTCAGAAATGTACCTAGTGAGGCACTTTTCCGTAAACCCAACTTTGGCAATGAATAACTTCTATGGACACATCAAATAAATTAAATTGCACAAAGGAAATACTGCTTCCGGCAATGAATTTCAGAAATGTACCTAGTGAGACACTTTTTTGAAAACCCGACTTTAGCAAAGAATATGATTCATTAGTAGATAAAAAGGGCAGTGTCAATGGTGGCACGTCAAGTTCGATCCCTTGCTCATGCCCTCCGTCTCTCTTCTCCTCATACACAATGTGTATCTAACTGCGTTTCCCATCTAAATGTCAGTCGAGGGTGAGAAAAGAAACTCGAGAAGTTCTTGAAATTATTATCTTTCTGTCTCTGATTGCATTCATTGCAGCTTCCATTATTCCTCCATTGCAGTGTTGTATATGTTTACAAATCCACTCTAGGGCTATGAAACTACGAGAATCGATGGATGCTTTGAACTCTCACAAAAGCACGCACCCACATACATCCACAAAATCTCTAGATGCATTTCCATCTAATATCCCTTTTATATCTTTATCCACAGTCTCAAAATTTCTTGATGAACTGCATTCATCTTTTTTAATAATTGATACCATTTCTTGAATCATCTTCTCCACAAACCCTGTACAGTCTTCTTCATCCTCCTTATGAAGCCTAGCAGCTAAATTAGGTAAAATTTTTAGTTTCAATCCCTCCCAAGACAACACATTCTGAATTCGGGACTCTTCCTCAACAGTCCAACGAACTGCAACCAGGTATTGCATACATTTGTCGATACTATCATCAAGAAAAGAAGATCGTTAATGCTCTCTTCGGAAAGAGAGGGGAATCGGTGCAAACTCCAAAATCTGAATGAAAGAGACAGTCAGGAAGGGATACAAAGAGTCAGAAATCGAGCGGGATCAGTGTGAATCCCGATTCTCCGAAGCTCATTCATAAGTATCATTCGCAATGGACAATAGAAAAGACCAAAAATTTATTTTTTTAATTATATTGATTATATGTTGTGACATGGTAAAACCTTGCCCGTTCATTCCACTCCGATCGCATGGTCACACAACACTGTTGCGCTAGCATCTATTTATTTACTTCATTATTAATTTAATAAGTTTATTATTTAATAATATTATTCACAATATAATGTATATATTATTTAATAATATTATTCAAATCTTATATATAAGATCTAAAATCTAATTATTTAGATAATCAATTCATTTTTTACATTAATAGCTATAATTCTAACCATTAAAATAATAAATTATTAGATTATTTTACTAAACATAAATACAAATTTAATATACTAAATGATTAGTAAATTAACTTTCATCATACTTTTATATAAAAAAATAATTTTTAAAAATACAATTTATTTATTTAAACATTTAAAAAAAATAAAAACATTACAAAAAATTCAAACATATTTTATTCTTTCTTAGCCAAAAAAATAACACAAATTAAAATGTAACAAAAAAGAAAATTAACCACATTTGAAATATATATATATATATATATATAAAAAGCAACTTAACATTTATTCGACGTACAAATTGCATACCAAATTGCAATTATGAGTTTTATTATAGCTATATAATATTCATTAATTTATTAAATATATATATATATATATATATATATATATATATATATATATATATATATATATATATATATATATATATATATATATATATATATATATATATATATATATATATATATATATATATATATATATATATATATATCCTTGTTATTCTTCAGGCCTTTGGCTTCCCTGATCAGTTTGTTAGATATATTCAAGTTTTACTTAAAGATTCCTCTGCTAGAATTGAAATTAATGGGCTGTTGACTAATCCTATCCCTCTGTCTCAGTCTATTAGGCAGGGATGCCCTCTTGCTCCTGCCCTCTTTGTTATTGCTTCTGATGCTTTATATTATGTTCTCAAAGATAACAGTATCTCTCCCAAAATTAATGGGATTCTCCTCCCTGATAACTCTGATTTGCTTAACATCCAGTTTGCAGATGATACTTCTCTGTTCTTGGAACTTTCATGCTCTAATATTCAACATCTTAACCAAAAAATTGAGTTTTTTGAAATTATGTCTGGTGCTCGTATCTCTAAATCTAAATCTATTATGCTTGGATGGGATGAGGAACCACCTGATTGGTTTCCTCAATTCGGATACTCATGGGGTGGACCTAACAAGATTGTCAGATACCTAGGGGTTCCTTTTTCTATCTCCCCCTCCCTCAAAGATATGTGGACTTGGGTCAAAGATAAAATTGTTAAGAAATTGTATAACTAGGATAATAGAGTGCTTTCACTTGCTGGCAGGGTGCAGGTCTGTCAAAAAATCTTGTCTTCATATAGTATATACTATTCTTCCGTGTGGATGTTTAGTAATTATCAAATTTTGGAAATCCAGAAGGCCATTAGGAGGTTCCTTTGGTTGGATGGCAAAGGAAATAAAAAGAAGCATGTTGTTAGATGGAGTTGGTGTCATATTGAGAAGAAATGTGGTGGTCTTCGTCTTAAAGACTTGAAAATGTAGGGTATAGCCTTGGCTGCTAAATGGATCTTCCAGGCTCTTGATGGTCAGGAACCTTGGAAGATTCTTATTAGGAATAATATTCAGAATGGCTATCCTAGGCAGGCTAAGCATTGGAAAAATCTGCCATTCGCTGACCTTGTTGCTGGGTCATTCTCGGTGACTGTCCAAGGCTCCCTGGTCTTTAAATCCATTTGGAAGGCCTGGGAGCTTGTGAGGGGATATATATATAATTCTAAATTTAGTGACATTAACTCGATTCATGGGGAACGTTCCATATGGTGGAATTTGAAACATAATGGTAAACCTCTTGCTATGATTCAGGGCTGCTCTGCGAAGCATTGGAATAGCCAAGGTATTAAGTGTTTTATTGATCTTCTTGAGGATGATAATCTCCCTAGTTGGTAGCATTTTAAGGATAAGTTCAATCTTCCTGATTCTCATATTCGCACCTATAATATGGTTTCTCATGCCTGTCGCAGTATCCTTAACCTTCCTTGTAGATGTGATGTGGACTCACACAGGTTTTTGCAATTTAGATGGGATGATGGATCTTTACTGCATAAGGTTAAGGCCAAGGATATCTATAAAGTGCTTAACAAGGATAACTCTATTATCCTTCATTTAAATATTGTGTGGTATATGAATTTGAGTCCTCTTGAATGACAAAAAATGTTTGAAATTTTTTGGAAAGCTCATATTCCTCCTAAAATCTTGCATTTTAAATGGCAGCTTCTTGTTGATAGGCTTCCTTTTAAAAATCAAACTGGTATCACTGATAATTGTTCTTTTTGCAGGGCTCCTGAGAATTTGAGGCACCTATTCTTTACGTGCCAGTTTGCTAGAAATATCTGGAAGTCTTTTGGTTTTTCTATATCTGATCATATTTCTGTTTTAGATACTATTTTTGGAAATATACATGGTTTTAAAAAGGATTCTAACTTTTTATGGAATATTATTTCCTCTCATATTCTTTGGTTTATTTGGAAAAGTAGAAATGAAAGCAAATTTCAAGATGTTGATAGTACCCTTACTTTGTTTCAATTGAAACTTATACGTCTTAAGATTGTCTCGCAGATTCATTGTATCATGAAGCTCGAGAAAGAAAAACTTAAAAGATTTCTACATGATGGGCTTGCTACGATGTTCATCTATGAAATGAAACATGGGCTAGAATGGGCCTCTATCATTGATAACCAGGCAGCTTTTGAAGGTGCTTTAAAGGAACTGCTTAAAGAGATGCGCGCTACCAGAGGCCCCTTCTCTGATAGACTGGAATTCTTCTCTCAGATTCTGGATCAGAAAAAAATCGTTTGGATGGAGGGTGAGCTTGGATGGACAGCATGGATTGATGATCAGGATGATATTCTAGATTAGTGTTGATCGTTGGTGCACTTTTTTGTACTTTTTTGTATTGGACCTTTGTTGGTGGTGGTAGGCTTGCCTCCCACCTCTTTTTGATTGTATCTGCTTGTAAACTCTCGATTATTTAATTTTAAAAATATATATATATATATATATATATATATATATATATATATATATATTTATAATATTACATATTATTATATTATTTTTATCTATTATATTTTAGCCCATAAGGCTATTTATCTGGGGGCTTTGGCAGAAATTCGTCATGCCCGATGTTAGCAAACGGTTCGAGCCAAGAAAATCCATATCGAAATGTATTCAAGGAAAATGAGGTGTCTCTGCTGAGACCCGACACCGTGCTGCTTGCAAAGGACCCCCCTGGTTACAAAGGAATGAGGCCATGGATGTTTTTGGTAACACCATCCTACTTCCGTGGCGTACTGTGGTCTCCCACCAACAGGCACATTGAATTTTCAAAAGGAATCCATAATGTTATATTGTCAGGAAACTAATGGATTTGGGCCAGCAATGGTATGGGTACTTTCAAAAACGGTATAAACAGGGCATGTGAACGTATTTTACTGAGTGCCATAATGAAATTTTTTCTCAGAGTATGTCATGACTATAGTATATGCACAGGGTTTGGGTGTCCATCATAGTGTGAAAAGTGTCCAAATACTGCAAATGTAGAGTGCCCTGGCAAATATGTGTGCAAGAGACGGAGGCATAAATATTATCTGTGAAGACGCCTATATCACAAGAGATGAACAAAATGGATTTGTTGAATGATTTTAGAAACTTGGAGTAAATGTATCGCAGTGTCGATCTGGTAAATTTAAACTAGAAAGGATGTTTTTTTGTTTTAGATATAATTTGTAATCCCTATGAGATATGTACGCAAAATGTGGTGGCACGGTTTTTGTTTAAGGAGGGGCACAACAGATTTTTTGAGTGGGAGCTTCGAGTAGGGTATGGACACCCCTGAAAGCATACAAGTGGAGAAATGGAAACATACAGACAAGGCCAGTGAACTATTTGACAAAATGCCATCAGCGTCCTGTGCTGCAATGATTTCTAAAGGTATTAATGGGAGGTTCTTGGAATGTAATTGGAAAGAGCTAGGGATGAGGATTCTTGTTTTGTTTCTGTTGTTTCTGCTATTGCTTCTGTTGCAACTACTTCATCACCTACAGGTTCTGCCATGGAGATTGACAAAGGCTAATTTTGATTTCTTCCTGTAACGATTTTTTATTCTTTTCTTTTACATTGTATCTTAGCAGGGTCGGACTCAGTATCATGGAATCTCATTTTTATTTGAAAGGTCTTGTCTTTTGATATTTTCATTCTTAAAACTTCAATGCAATTGAAGTCCATGGATATTTATATAAGAAATAGCTAGCTATCCTTTTATTTTGTCCATTTTAGAGCTTTTCATTTATGAGTTGGCTTCACTATTACAACTCAATGGAATTTGAATATCTAGATAAGAATGTTCTTGTATTCAGCTGTCATCTTCATCCATTGATGGATTTGATGTTTTTCTTTATTTATTTTTGGCCCCTTCTCATGGAATAAAAACTAGGTTGCTGGTAGTAGCTTCCAGTTTCTGTATGTATGCCTTCATAAGACAAATATGCAATGTAGTTTGATTGCATGTGTAGGGACCACTGAACCTGATCCATGAAATGGTTACATGCCCTTAACTGGTTTGGTATCCCTTTTATGGCTTATAACTAAACTAATGATCTTAAGGATTTCTGATTTTGGTTTTAGAAAATTTCACTAGAACATATTCATTTTGGCTCTTCTTTAACATTTACGTGTTCTAGATCTTGTAATGAACATAATTGTAAGAGTGACATTTAGATCTAAGGAAGTGAAGGTTTGATATTTAAAATAATAAATTTTGGGGGGGATTTATTCGTCTCAGAGGTTGCTTTGTGAGTCTGGAACAAGAGTCTCTAGGAATAACTCGGGAAGGAATCAATTAGCAAGCCTATTATGAGAACATTCATTATGATTAAATTGGACTTCAGTGTAAAATTGTATGGATGATGCGTAGCACAAATTTTTTTTAAATGAAGGAAGACTATTTGATAGTTTGCCCTGAAAAATGCTCTTTGTTAAACTTGTTTCTGAGTATTATATTTCCTCATGCATTCAAGTCCTGTTTCATTGATTGTCAAGAGCCAATGAGATCACACCTGCAAGAGAACTGGAAAGTGAAGGTCTCTCTTATGATTATAAAATTGATCAACTATATTGCAAGCCCTTGGAGAGCAATAGGGAAATTCATAGAATTATTTCTAAACCTGTTATGGCATAATGGAGGATTGGGAAGAACCCTATTCAAGATATTGATTAGTAAATGTCATATATTATTTTCCTGTGTTTCTACTACTAAGATTAATCATTTTGTTTTCAGTTGGGTAAATATACTGAACTATTTTCTTTAGCTTTTTGGATTAGATTATGCAAGTATTTTTTGTTTTTCCATTGATATTTTTCATGTCAGACGCTCAGAGCTGTATAGAAGTGGCCCTCAAAATGACGATTTAAGCATGAATGGTTTAGAAACCATGAACCCTGGTGACAGATTCTTTGCAGATATTTCAGCGATGGCTTCAACCATAGCCTATGAAAATGAGTTGGTTATAAAGGAGAGGGTCAATCAACACTGGAAGGTAGGTCACTGATTTATTTATAGTCACTGAGATTTGTCTGGAAAATAGCTTGAAAGACATGAAAAGTGTGTTTTGATTTACAAAAAGGCACGCTCACATGTGAAGAGAAAAGATTCTATCAGAAAAAATATTTCTTTTTCTTTTCTTTTACTTTACTTTCTTTGTTATCCCCACATACTAATATTGAACGTTACAGTGACTTGACTTAGAGACTGGTTCAGGTTAACTCCAAAGTGGGGTTTTCACAATCTCTGTGACATGATTCAAGCATGAGTTAACTAACTACTTAGTTAATAACATACCTTGGAAGCTCTCAGAAGTTGCTAATATGAGAAGTTTCCTTCCAGACGGTATTCATGCATGACCCAATTTGTCTTCTCACCTCTTTGAGCTCTCCCTTTATAGAAAACCAGTCTTTTTCATTCCAATCAGATCACCAGTCTGAGCATTAAACACATCTTGGTCCTTTCCAGTGGTCTTCCAGTAACCAGCCTCTGTGGTTCTGTTGGTGTGTAACCCTGTTGGGTACTTTCTGTTTCTCAAGCTGAAGAAATACCATTCCTTTTCCCCCATTTTCACCTTATCTGCAACAAAAAAACACCATCATGACCACAATCATCATAAGTATTAAAAATATATCTAATTTGTCATAACAATGCACAAGTGTTACAGAAGGGTTTACTTCATGTTAGGAACATAATGGAACTGCAAAACAATGATATGATGGATAATTGAATATGATCTAAAATATCTAAGAAAAAAGACACAATTTAAATCAGAAGTTTGCACATGTTTATCTAATAGACTGTGGAAAACTTATGTCAACTAGTGACTTCCATGATCAAAGCAGAGAGCTTTATTCGTTTCTTATTGAGTGTGATCCAAAACATAAGAAAACATACGCAATTTAAATCAGAAGTCAACACATATCTATCTAATAGACTGTAAAAAACTCATACCAAATAAAGACTTCAATGATCAAAGCTGAGACCTTTATTCATTTCCCATCCTTTTTTTAACTCGTACCAAGGTCCAACTAATGACTTCCCTGATCAAAGCTGAGAGCTTTATTCATTTCCCACTCTTTTCTTGCTTTAATTGTATCTAAAAGTGCAATCTTTAATCATATCTAAAGGTGTGATCTTTGAAAACTATCAGTGCTATTGTTACTAAACAGGAAGGCGCCTGATCTCCATTGCTCCAAAAGTGCCTATATATGATCAGAGATGAAATTGAACTTACCAGGAAGATCCCAAGGCTCACACTTATTGAGATCAACCTCAGCAATTATTCTGTCGGAGAAGCTATTATCCAGAACCTTAGCGGTCAGATAATAATCCACCAGTTCTTCATCTGTTGCAAAATGGCCCATAAGGGCTCTAGGTTCTATTTGGTTGTATAGTTTCAAGTTTAATTTTAGCATATGGTACAATTACAATAATTCAATGAATTATTAATTTTGTTTATGGCTAAAGTTCTTTCAAGAAAGAGCATGACCTAGGTGACGAGAATTATGTGATTGATTGAGTAATTTATTTAGAGATTATTCCTTGTAAATAAATTGTATTTTTGAAATTCTTATTATTGCACAATAATCAAGCATATCTCAAAAGGGAACATTACCCACCCAATGCCTCCAGGTTGTTGAAATTGATTTGGGATGTTTACTGTAGTTGTGACAAAGGGTTAATCAGAATGGAGTGAAACTTCATTTCAATCTTTTCTTTATCAGAGATTTGACATAATAGTGATGATTCAAAATTCCCTGCCTTCATCCCTCAATCGGGTCTGTTTTAGTAGTTTTCTAGGTGACATTTCTTGGTCTTGTCATTAAGTCCACTGCTTCCCTCAGTGCTTTGCTTGAAATAAATTTAGAAAAGGAGAGCATTGGATTTTTCTCCATTTCAATTCTTGGAAACAAAAAATTCATTTCAATCTCTGAAGAAGCTAACTACCCTTGTCCTGCTCTAGTCTGTCTCTCTTCTCCTTGCATTCTCTAATCTTGAAGAGTATGATGAAATTTGTACCAATAGAAAAGAATTCAAAAAAGGTGGCCAATGAAAACTAAGCACAGGAAAATATTTGTGGATTTAAAATGTTATTTTAAATGCTTGGATTGAATCTTTCTGGAAGCTTCTCAAACCTGCTAAGAAATTATTTGGAGTGGTGGACAAGCCTGAGATTGAACATTCTAGCCAGAAGTTTCTAGGTGTTGTGAGGGAGAAAATTGTAGGATTTGAGAGAATCAAACATGGTGGAATAATAGTGCAAAGCTTCTATGAACCTGTCAATAAAGAGGAGCATCTTGCTCATTGAGCAACATAATTTTTGGCTTTAGGATCCTCAGTTATCTGAGTACTACGTCAATGGGGGACGATCTGATAGGGTCATTATAAAGTAGACGATGAAGATGGAAAATAGAATTGACGATAATAATTTATCTGGCCCTAAGCTGAAGCATCTAGGTTATCACATCATCAAGCTTATCTTCCATTACACCTTTGAGTTTGAACTCAACATGGACCAATTCAGCTAACTGAGCAATCTTCATGCCTATTTCTTGTAGGATGTCTTAGTTGTGCAGCTAGTGTGGTCCAATATAGGTGATCCTGAGGAATTGCACCCCCCATCCCTCAGCATTGACCATGAATTAGATTGAAATCAACCACATGGATCTTGTTGTGACCTTCCACCGCTTCCAGAATTACCTGGTTAGCCATAAAATGGGTGAACTTCAAATAAGGGCAGGTCTCATAGAAACGGTGGTATAGAAGCTTGGGTTGTGCATCAGCCTGGCCGATGCTCGATTGATTTATTTTCTTTAAATAATATACTAAGGTTATTTTTTTATTCATATTAATTGTACATAAATTAATATCTCATTCTTTTCAGGGATGAAGTGAAGATTAAAGGGAGCATGAGAGTAGTGCAAAAGTCTACACCAGACATTTTCTCAAATCCTTCAAAGCTAATTTCCTCTCAAGCTTGGTTTTTCTTTTGCAATATGTAGGACTCCTACTGTAAACTTGTGCTACGAGCATAACATCCATTTTTTCTATTCATAAATGACTGATAGTTTCATATATTAACTCTAAAATTACCCTTCATGAAATACAATTTTCCTCATGTTTTTTTTCCAAATGCCATCTTGGATGTTCATAGTTTACTGTTGGTGCAGGCATTTGAAAAAACTGATTAAGGATGATAGAAGTAATAGAAAGTCCCTCAAGGCGGTTGCAATAGTGGAGGGTACACTTCTTTTTCCTCTTCACTTTTAAATCCTGACATCAGATTTTTTTGGCAATGTAATCTGAGGAATGGATATTTTCAGTGCAGGGGTGGATTTTAGTGGCTGTAAATATGAGGCAAAAGAAGATCACTGTGATTGGGAAAGAAGACCCTTGTTTTTGTTGCATGGAGATGGTGAGCGTGATACCTTATAATATTGAGGCAACATGATTTTATAGGTTGGTTTTTGTTTAAGTATAATTTTTATACTTAAGAGTATTGCTAGTGATGAGAATGGTAACACTAAATTCTCATGTAGGGATTTTATAGCATACTCTTTGACCTCAGTTTTCAATGAATCTCATGCATTGCTCACTGAATTTTTGGTTTCAGATGTCACATTTTTCTGAATGATAACGAGGAGAGGAATTGGAACTTGTGCTGAATATGTGGTGTTGTAAAGGGGTTATTTCTTGGAGATTGAAGGTGCTGTGTTTAAACTATTCTTAAAATGTACAGTGTGTTAAATTGATGAGTACTCATTTTAAAATTAATGTTGATTCCACATTTAATGTTGTCTTTGCATAATATAACTATTCAGGCAAAATCTACTGGCAATGCACAAGTTCTTCTAGAACCTTATTTGAATGACCTCGAATGATACATTAATATGAATATTAAATTTTATGGTGCTCCTAGTACAATTTTTATTTGATAGATGGGAATAAAATAATTTTCTCCGTCTGCATATTCTTGTCACTATCACAACTACGCAAATCAAGGAAGCTAACTAAGGCAATCACTGAAGTCTTTATGAATAGACAAAACCCTTGGGCCTGATGGTTTTCTAACCCAGCTCCATCATAAAAAATTGTATTCTATAAAAAGAATTTATCTGCAATAGGATTCTAGTTATGTAAGTAAAACAAAATTCATCCTGTCCAGACACACTAAAAAGATAAACTGAAGCAATCACAACCTAAGATATTAGTAAAATATCAACTAAAATTGTAATGTCCAATATAATTTTGCCTCTTCTTGGCCAGTGAATAATCGTCTCATCTTCTCCTCCAAATTGCAGTTAAAATTATCTACATATTCGAGATAAACCCTACAATCACATATGCTACTGTCATTTAGAGGAGGTTGCCGCTGTATATCGATACACCTTTAATGACTTTGACCACCGCTCGTAATCTTTAATGATATTGAGCAGCTGTTAGAAATTGTGAAGTCTCAGTGAGACAATTTCTAATCAGATTAATGATCTCTTCATCTTAATTAACTTGTAATTAAATTATATACGTTATATTTTATTATTAATCTACAAAACTAAACCAGCTACTGGTGGTTGCTTAGGATCCCCATAAGAGGATTTGTCCTTTGACTTCACTAGGGGTGCTATTCTCAAATCCTTGGTCCAGTTTTAGAAACAAAACAAATGGAAATCTTATTTGGCCATGCTGGATGAAAGAGAACATTTTTTATTTTTTGACTTTTTCCCAATTTAATTCCCAATAGTATGATCAAAAGAGACTAAGAATGTAGAAACCTATTTGATATTCTTGACTAAGAATGTAGAAACCTATTTGATATTGTTTCCCTTTTGGGATTCTTTGATTTCTATAGAAGAATGAAGACTCCTCTCATTAAAACCTCATCTTGCCGTTAAACAAACTCTTTACAATCAATTACCTGGAAAGCTGTTGTAAAAGAATAATTTTTTAAGTCCTTTGGTCTAAATAAAATCCTTTACCCAAAGAAAAGAAAAGATGTTGTCTTTTGTCCTTTATTCAAACATCTCTCGGACTTTTGGGCTGGTAGTTAGTTCCTAAAATACTTGGAGCCTTTTCCAAAATTTGTCTTCAAAGGAATCAATAATATTGGATAAATTTATGTTAACTATTTTTATGTATTGTTCAAATCTTTTAAACATAAAAACTACTGTCCTATTTTTCTGAAGTCCCCTCCCTATTTTTGCATAAGGCAGGGACTACAGCTGCATCTCTTACAGCCCTTGTCTTCAAAGGAATCAATATATGTCAGGAATCTCTACTATTGAAGGTCACTAGTACACAACAGAGATCAAATTCACTATCATCTGATTATCTTAAAAGGAGTCAATATATGTCAAGAATCTCTGCTATTGAAGATCATTGGTACACAGCAGAGCTGAAATTCACTACCATTTAATTATCTTAGAAGGGGCCAATATATCTCAAGAATATCTACCATTAAAGATCACTCCAACACAACAGAGCTATAAAATTCACTACCATTTGATTACCTTAAGAGAAACAGATATATTTCAAGAATTTCTAGATCAAAGATTACTTATACTCAGCACAGATAAAATTCTCTACTATTTATTACCTCAAAAAGAATCAATATATGTCAAGGTCGCTTGAGCACAGCAGAACCAAAATTCACTACCATCAATTTACCTTATAATAAAAAAACTGAGATACGCTATACCTGTTCAAAAACCCAGATTCTAGAAACACTCAGAAGTAAAAAATCCAAACAAATTAATTTAAAAACCTAGGTCCAATCAAAGAATTACCCATTCAAATGAAATGTTATGAATATTAAAGATTATCACGATATTATGAAGGATGTAGCTGAATATTAGAAAATCCTTCAGTCAAAGGTCCAATTTGGACGGTAAGGGCACCATTGACAATCACTTTTTTGTGATCGAGTGGGTGTGAGATGGGAAGTTGACCTATAAATGTACTATCCAAGTTCACATTTGGTAGGATTCAGAATGGGGTTCTATTGAGAGCATTGTGGCCCTGTTCTTACGCTGCAAGCTTACATTGAAGGTAGAATCCTAAAGAAATAGACATTGAGCTACTGCAAATTGCAAATATCTTTCCCCGTAAATTAGAAGCAGATATTGTTTTAGGAAATACCTTTCTAGTGATGTTAGGAGCTATAATTTTGTACGTTTTTCACACGGATAACAATGGATATCTCAAAAATTGCAATTTATTTTAAGGCTTAAATTACTTAGTGGTATTGATATTTAGAACCCTGAAACCATTTGTAGAGACGCAATACAGCTCTCTGAAATTGCAAAATTTTTGGAAACTCTCAGATCAGCCCCTGCTAAGTGAGGTACAAGTTTGACTTCCCTATTGTGGACCTCTACGTTCTGGAGCAGTTCTACTAAACAATCATATATGTATACTATTTTGAAAATTTTGAAAAACATTGGTAGGGTTAACGACCCCTTGATTTCCTCTTGGATTTCCCATGCAACTTCCAACTTCCTCTAATGCGTCGCTCATTCCTCTCATTCTATCTTCAGCGCATTTTCTCTATTTCCTTTTCTTTCCGTGTCTCCATTCTCTTACTGTTGGTTGGAATGAATAAGTTGTGATCTGCATGAATGAAGGAGGAGTGATATTGTAAAGTGGAAGGGCAGACTGAAGAATTGGGTATGCCCTGATTGATTAGGGCATCCACGGAATCTAAGATTTTGTCAGAGGCCTCTGATAGTTCAATTCCTCCCAGCATATTATCAAAATAACAGTCCACCAGTTGAGGAACAGAACCCGTGAATGAGCCTGGAATAAATGCATACCCCAAGAGCCTTGCAATTGCTCTTCTCCCTCCCCCAAAAGCATTGATCCACTCTTTCACATAATTCATGCCCATCCAAGTGAAAGTCCTTTTGATTTGATACAGGGAGACAGGCCAATTTATGTTGAGCCACTTGTAAGCAAGCCGCTGAAGGCAAGAATTTTGTTGAATCTGCATATTTATACTGCGCCTCTTGTACTTGTACTCCAAACAAGAATTTGACTGAGTTTTCATATTTATTTTGTGCCTCTTTTAGCTTACATGCAAAATCCCTTTATGCAAACTGCCACGCATCATCTCCAAGCCCCTATTTGTTGCCTTCGAAACACACTGCTACTAAACTATCCTGCTGCGTGGACCATCTGCAAAACAACACTTGCCTAGGCTTGTATATGTCGCACACATTTTTCCCTAATATTTTGATGAAAAAATGGAAAAGACTACTGGGAAAAATGTCTCCTGCCAATGAGAAAAAAGAAATTAAAAATGTTAATGTCACTTTAATACCAAAATTTTGTTAGACCATATGTTTACAGGATGTTGCACGATTCCGCAAATGCAAACTAATGCTTAAATTGCAAATGAAAACTTTAGTCTCCTGCTATTAATCAGTAATGTTGCACTTAGAGATATAAGCTCCTTTTTACCATAGTTCATGATTTCGTATTTTTATTTTTATTTTTATTTTTATGTTTAATGTCATGGATATTATTACCCATGAGTTTTGTTTATCTTAAACAATAGACAATATTTATATATCTAATAATGTTGTTTCCTTAGCTAAAATGTGCTTGTATTCTTATGTTATCAATGTATACTGGTGTGTGATCAAAGCAGCTTCCATTGTGTCTTCAAAGTTTTTTAATTAAAGGGTGCATGAAACATGTTTTAAATTCTTTAAAATCTCTATATTTTCTGGTTTTTCCAATTTGCCTAGTCTTGGGTGAGTTTGGGCACCGAGTCCAGGTTTGGGTTAAAAATCAGCTTGCAGAGTCCATGGTGAGTTTGAGTTTTGTAACAGTAGTTAGGACAGCACATTGCCATCTTGAAATGTCAGGCATGAATGTTGCCACTCTTGTAAACTTAAGAGGTATTTGAAGAGGTCAAGGAGACTTTTGTTGTCACTTGTAGTTACCATTTTGTGTGTAGCTTATTTTGACTCAATAGTTAAGAAGAATGATAAGGTTAACTAGTTATTTAACTTAGTTGCACTTTATTGCATTGAAAGATCATTATCATTTTGGCAGAGTTATTTATCAACATTGTTAAAGGCATTTACGTTGCAATAATTTGTAATTGGTGATCTCAAGATTAATGAGAAATATCGGTATTTAAATTCATGATGCACACTCTAGTTTGCTTTCACTTTCACTCTCTATGTAATTAGGTTGGCTTTAAATAATTAACATAATCTGTTTCTCTCATTTTTCCCTGCATTTTTTGGTTTCTTTAATATTTTTCTATTTTTTTTCCAATTACATTCCAAGAACCTGAAAATATCTTTATCTTTTGGAATGTTGATAAATTCTGGAAAATGACTTTTGCTTTCTATGTGTCGTACCTTTCTTGACAAGCATTAGCTCCACATGTGACTAATTGGTCCACCCATCCATGACAATAGAGAAAATTGTTCTCATCTGAGTCTACCTCATATTTTCCATCACCAAATTCACTTTATAATATTCTTTATCAAGGAGGGTAGTGTGTAGATTATGTTCTCAAAGGGTTTGAATGAGGGACCAATAGAAATTGCATCTTTGAACTTTTTTTTGAAATATGGATAATACGCCACATGAAAAGGAATGGCATGCACAAAGAAAAGTTTGGCAATGGAAGACATTGCCACTTGTTTGCTTGCATTTTGAACATACTTGCGATTGTCCCTAGCCTCTTACTTACAACTAGTTTTTCTCATTCCTCTTGGAGAAATATTCCTAGTATCACTAGCAACTGTGGATGGTGTAGTTGATTGTGTAGGCTTTACTAGCACTTGCATACTCTTCTAAACCTTTCTTCATCCGCTATAAACAATTGATTAAGCTTTACCTTCTCCTCTGCCTTTATATCTAGACAAATTTTAACCCCTTGTCCTGTAATGTTCAAGACGTGACTATATACTGTGATGTGTTTATCTCTTAAATCTTTGTGGAAAATATGGCACAATCATATTCTACTATCCCTTGAGTTTCTCTTTTTCTCTTTGTCTAGAGCTATCACAAATTGGAGACAAGGTTTAGAGGGTTTGAAAGGGCTTTTTGCATAAGGTTTCAAAATCCTAGAAGGGCACTTGGATTCTGTGGCTATCTGCCTTCACCCACCCACTCCCACACACTAATGAACCTCTATCTGAGTCTAAAACTCATTTTTTCCTTCATTTCATGTTCACTACTACCACTGTTGTTGTCCATCATGTTTTTTGAAAAAAAGAACGCAAGTGTATATATAGTTTGAACTTGAAAAAAATATTAGCATACACTTATCTTTATTATTGCCCTGCTTCTCCTTAGTGCTCATTGCTTAATAATGCTGCACCTTGTTACCGTGGTTTTGTTACCTCAAACTGCACCTTGCTCTTTATAATGGTTTTTTCCTCCCAACTTTGCTTCAATTTTTGTTTGGAATGCAAGAGGGAGCTCTGTTTTATTCATTCAGGGATGAATATGGCGTGGGCACCTGCAACTCAAGACAATAAAATGTTTTTTTATTAAAACCTGGACTTCAAAGAAAAAAAATCAGGCCTTTTAGTGCAGGACCGACCATTCATTCCTATACGAAGCTTCTATTTCTGTGTTTTTTCTGAACTGTACTCTTAGCAAAATGTCAGACATGGGATGGCTGTGCCAATGTTTCTGAGGTGTCCTTGCATCTCTGGTATGGCAACACATCCAAAATGGCATGTGACATTTCCCAAAGGAACATAGGTTTTATCTCTTGTGCCAAATTATTTATCCTTGGACCTGCAACATCGTAAATATCTCTAGCCTTTTTGTTTCTTTTTTTAAGGGTCACGGGACTCTTTCATATTCTTCCTCTCTTAATTCTTTATGGACTAAAGTTTGTGTAGGCTCTCTCCTCAAGAATTGAATCAGAAGTGATAGCACTAGCTTAAGAAAAACCATGTATCTGCTTCTTAATCTTTTCTCTATAATAGTTATTTTTCCCCTAACCTGAAACTCTGGATCTTTCACAATGTCATGATATTCATTAGTTATACCCCATTTCCTAGATATTCATTAGTTATACCCCATTTCCTAGAAGTCTTGAATTTCATGGTCTGGTGTATAACTGGCCATTAACCACCACAAATAGTGTTAGAGCCTTTTTACATCACCTCCAGGAATACCATGTTAAAATCTAGGCAATAAATAAAAAATACATAGTGCAAGCATATTAGATATAGGATAAAAAGTCCACTTCAAAGTGTGTGCTACTGGCACGAATGCTTGGAAAATTTGTCTCTTGACCTCTTTTCATAGGAAGCTAGAAAACTACATCAATTTCATGCCCTGAGCAGGTAGCACACTGAACATATAGTATGGTTTCTGAAATTAATATCAGTACAATAAAAACTCCTGAGAGTTTACTATACTTTGAGTTTTCATTTTATAGCTTAGGCTTTAAATTAAATTGAATAGATTATTGAATCCTATTTTTGAGGTAACTAACATGGCTCTGAAAAAAAAATACGGGAGAAAAAAACATGGTCTTGGTTCTCAACTCTCCAGCATGAACTCTGAGGTTTTTTATTGCTCAGCCTTTTATCATTGTCTCGAATAAGTTGAGAGAATATTTATAACTATTGGGGCAAAGTAGTAGTTAACGGAATACAATGCAAAATTAATCAATCACAGAACTGATTATACCTACTAAATACTTCAGAGTTCAGAATACTAACAACAACATTATACCCCCCAGTTCTTTTCCTTAAGAACAGAAAAATAGGGCTATGTTGTCTTGCAGGCAATAGAGAATTTAATTCATGTGATCCTAAAGAAAATAGAACACCCCGAGCCCTTATGAATGTATCTAATACACATAAATTTATGCAATTACCAATTTTGGATTGTAACTGATAGACATTGGCTCCTAAATATCAGCACAAACTTATCTAGATTCTACTATTTTCTTTCATGGAAACAATAAACAGAACAAATAATATTTGATCAAATCAAAAGATATGTAGTGAAATAAGTACTTTTTCTCCAACCAGTTATGTACTAACAAAAAAACTGAAGTCTTAACGCGCAAGATTGCAATGCAGGCATGTACACATAAGAAACATGTATAGTAATTATATTTATAAAACAACAAAGCAATATTTTTCATGAAAATGAGCACCACAATTTCTTGCTCAACCACTTGACTGAGTTATGCACACCTTGCAGTTACCAGACTAGTATAACCACAATGACCAAAACTCCTGTTAAATTTGTAAAGCCATTGATAAGAAAAACAAGGTAAGAAGACAAGCCTTATATGTCATCTCAACAATATTCTCATCTTGGCTGTCATATCTTCAACATTAAACTATCTTGTTGAAACATTCTCATCTCAGCTCTTACATCTTCGACATAATAACATATGGCATTGTGTTCTTCCTTCTCGACCTTTAAACCCTTGTGGTTATCCACCTTAGAGTTTAGCTTTGGCAGTGTGCTCCACCCTTGCCACAACTGGTCACCTGTCGTGAACCTTTTAATGAAACTAAATGCTTTATTGAAAAAGTTATTCTGTCACACATATATATATATATATATATATATATATATATATGATATTTTCATTTGTGTATGTGCATCTATGTGTGCACCTATATATAGGTATATTAAAAGTATCATGAAATGTAGACCAAATTTTTAGAAGGTTTTCCATTGGGCTAAAGTAGCATGTAATGATAACATCTGAATAATTTTTGAGGTATCTCATTTCATCCTTGATCATTTTTTTTGACTTCTTTGTATTCACTATTTTATGCATTATTATGTCCATCTTTTATGGCTTCATCCTTGAGATCTCTGCTCATTTAATCTTTGATCTCTATGCTGCTACACCACTGCTATCACTATCTTTGTGACCACTTCTTTAAACACATTATAAATTAGTGTTTTGGTCTTTTAAAACATTGTCCTTTCATGACAGTTAGTGGACCTCTATTGACCGCCATGGTCTCTATGGTTTTGACCTAACTGCATGCTTTTGTCTTGAAACATTTTCACTGCTTGATGCATCTTGGACTACTTATGAACCATATTAATCACTATTTTGACAGGCTCTTTCGCTACTTTTAGTCCTTTTTCTTATCTTGACAAAGTCATTTTATCTTGACTATCATTTATTGTGAGTGGTCATTGTCTTTGTCATGATCAATCACTGTCTTTTAACATATCTATTTATTTTCCATCTTGACCATTAGCAGTATTAATCAGCCACCTCTTCAAGGACTGCCCATCAATGTTCTTCAACCTTTTTCCCATCCCTTTTGATAGCTCATCATTGTCTTCGCATGCATACACACATCTTTGTAATTTAGGGAGGCTTCACTATGATATTCGTGAAGATTTATGCCATTCCCGTGGTCTTTGCTCTACCAGACTCCTTTGTGAAGCAATGAATACACTCTTTCATCACTGTCTTGATGAATGTTTTGAAAATATTTGGATCATAGTCTTGCATTGGATATGCTCTCTATTTTTAGACACTAATGTCACTACATTCTTGATACTTTTTTTAAAATTTTTTTTTTTATCACGACACTAATTTCTTCTTTTGTGCTTTTCTCTGAACTCTATTACTTTCCTCATCATTGTATTCACTGTTATAGTTGTTGTCTTCATTCCTTATTGTCCTTACTTAGTTTGATATCACTGTTGATGCACTTCATAGGTTTTCAGTAGATGGGAAAAAATGAAATCATGTTTAATGGAAAGTACTAGTATACATGGTATGATTATTCTTTAAAGGGTACTAGCTCAATGGAAGAACACCTACTTTTCAAGTAGGAGGATGGTGGTTCGATTTCATCGTGTCCTAATATGACTAAATATATGACTAAATAAATGACTAAATAAATAACTAAATTAATGACTAAATTAATGATCAAATAAATGACTAAATAAACGACTAAATAAATGACCAAATAAATGACCAAATAAACGACTAAATAAATGATTAAATCAATGACTAAATAAACGACCAAATCAATGATCAAATAAATGATCAAATAAACGACTAAATAAATGACCAAATCAATGACTAAATTAGTTTAGTCATAAATTTGGTCGCGAGATAAATGACTGACAATAAACTACTAATGGTCACCTGACCAAAATTAGTCATTTATCTACATTTTTTTTTATGAATAAAGCTCTTTTCTATTAATAATATAAAAGTACAATATTCAAAAAAAAAGGGTCGAGGAGAAATCACCCCGCAAGTCACTCAACACTTAGGCCGGAATCATACAACTATTCATAAAAAAAAATATAAAGAGAGAAACCCTCAAGCTACAAGAGCAGTAGCAGAAGAGGGAGGAGGATTTCTGTCATCAGGATTGCCCCAAACATTGGGCTCAGGAGTCTTCAGGAACGACCCAACCATCTTCTGGATCTTCTTTCTCCAATTCTCCTTCCTCCCGCCTGGGCAAGATAGCCAGCGTCAGGTGAGAGAACTTGTCTTGATTAGCAGGAACAGAGGCCGAAGGCCAAGCAAAAGTAGCAGCAGTAGAAGCAAGCACAAGAGGCCAGCTAGAACCCACATCCCTCCAAGGAGAGGGAGAGGCAAAGCGGCGGCGCCATTGACGCGGAGTCCTGGAGTGTCTAGCAGAGGAACTCCGGCTACGAGGTCGGCCCCTAGGCAGTGTATGGTCAGCTGAGAGAGAATCTGGAGGCACTTGAGCCACAGTACAAGGGACATTGCCCCAGTGCTGGAGTAACTCTTGCAAATGGGCAACCTCAAGAACCACTTTATCTGCTTGCACCTGGATCTGCATCATGACATTGTTACAAATACATGTCTTAGCATAAAGAGAGACATGAATATCCAAAAAACTGTGAGAAAAAAGCAGTGTTGCGATCTTTCCACAAGGTAAACAAAATTTCCATCTTGAAAGTATGTCATATCTGGGTGTACTAGGAAGACATTCTGGGAGAGTCACCAAGAAGAGCCATGTGCCAAGAAAAAGGTTCAAGCCTAAAAGGAACAAAGAAGTCATGAATCCAGACCCAGTAATTCTGGGCATGACGACAAAACCAAAAAATGTGCATGAGCGTCTTAGGGTGACCACAGAAAGGGCATTTAGGATCAGGAACCCCTAAATGCCCGAGTCTAGCTCCCAGAGGTAAGCCTTGGTATAACAAACACCAGGCAAAATGAGCAATTTTAGGCTCATTGATAGAGTCCCAAATAGTATGAAATCTCTAGCCCCAACTCTTCTGAGAAGAAGAGAGATGCCAACGCTGGTTGAGAGAATCAATCATGGGCAAATGAGGCATAAGTCAAGAATACCCAAGCTTAGGCTTGTAATTGGTGAAGGGCGTAGCAGGGTATCATTTTCAGTCTTTCCACCATGGTCTGACAGATTGAATTCCTAATTTATGTAGGAGGTGAGGCGGGATGGCCAAAACCAGCAAGTCAAAAGTCTGATGATTTGGGCGGATGAGCTGAAATTGAACTCGGAGATCATCCTAGGATTGAAGATTCATAGTGGCTCTGGAAAAAAATCTTTCAGGGTTTGAATGCCACGCCTATGAAACCGAAGAGCACAAACCCCTTGAACTCTGGCAAGAGGAGTCTGCTGTTGAGCAAAAAGAGGGGACCACCAAATGTTCTGCTAGTTGAAAGAAAGACCATCTCGGAAACCATTCCCAGCCCACCGAAACCAAGGCTTAACAAACTCCCAAGCTCTCCAAATGCTTTTGGTGACAAAAGTACCCTGGATCTAAACAGACTCTTTCATAACCAGAAAGGTATGAAAACCAATCCCCTTCCAGGCAGGCTTGTGAAGAGGAAAGCCTGAGGAAATGCAGTGCCAAGGTAAAATTTTTCAGGCTTCATTGCCTGTGAGACACCGCACAACCCATTTGACACAAAGGGCATGCCCTTGCTTCTGGGTATCAATTAACCCAAGCCCACTGGAGATTTTTGGGAGGCAACAAAAATCCCAGGCAACTCTATGGAAGCCTTGGTGATCAATACCAGAAGCCCAGAGAAAATCTCGTAGATGTTTCTCGAGCTTCTTGTAGGAGGCTTTAGAGGGAGTCCAACAAGAGGAGTAATAAACATGCGTGGCCGCTAGGACCTTAGAGAAAATTTGGAATTTTCCAGCGACAGAGAGCAGCTTCGTGATCCAGTAGGTAAGCTTTTTTTCAATTTTAGCAAGAACAACATTCCATAGATCAGTAGGGTTGCCTTGAAACGCAAAGGGAATGCCTAGAAAGCAGAAAATTTTCCCATGTTGAATCCTGGTCCAGCCAAATTGAGAAAGCTAGGGAGGCTCGAGAAGAGCCGACTATTTGTAATAGAGGGTTTTGTGCCACTGAATGGCCAAACTAGAGGCCAGACAAAAGATGTCTAAACCCTGCAAGGTTGCCTTGATATTCTCTTCATCCTCTGCCAGAGTGAGGAAGGAATCATCGGCGAAATGGCCATTGACCAACTGTTGAGATGAGTCTGGCAAGTAGAGTCCTCGAACAGTACCCATGGAAATGGAGTGAGCAAACAGGTAGCCAAAACCCTTAGTAGCCAAAACATATAACGCTGGAGCAAGAGGACAACCTTGCCGAATGGAACGAAAGAGCCCAAAGGTGGAGGATTGGCGGCCATTGATGGTAATGCAAGCAGAGGCATTATTGAAGAGCATCTGCACAGATTAAAGAAATCTGGGACCAAAACCCATAGCGTGAAGCATGGCGAGGATAAACTGTCATTCAATACGATCATAAGTTTTAACAAAATCAATCTTAAGAAAAAAGGCTTTCTGGTGAGACTTACGAGCCCATTCCATACCTTCCCAAACAACAATGATGTTGTCAAGAATAAATATTGACTTAATAAATCTTGTTTTCTCAAGCCAGACAATCTGCGGAAGCATGTGCCGAATTTTGAGAGCCAGCGCGTTGGCAATGATCTTGTAGGAGACATTGAGCAAGGTGATGGGCCACCAGTTACAAATGTCCTTTGTATCCCCAGACTTGGGAATAAACTTGATATTCCCTTCGTTAATGATATCCCCAAGAGATTGGGTATGAAATGCTTCCAAGTAGACCTGGTGGAGATCTGGACCAATGACATCCTAGAGGGCATTGTAAAACTTTGATGAAGGGTGCTCCCCTTAATACCACAAACACATAACAAAAACAGAGAAACAACAACAATATGCAAGAACAGAAAATTGGCTTCTTATTATCTCCACAAGTGTGGAATTACAAACTTTTAGAATTACAATATGCAAAGCCACATGGGCATTCCCTTACAATATTCTGTAGGACAAAGCTTCGAATCAATACCCAGATCTACTACCCAGAACTACCCTAGACAACACTACGGACCTTTTTTATATAGACAATTTTCACAGCTCGAGAAGGTTCCATAAATTTAACCCTAAGGGCTGACCAAACTTAGAATTATTTTATTTTTCAATTTATTACATGAAAGTCGGCTCAAAATAACTTTTGAAACCCGAACATAAATTTTGAAGGAAAATTATTTTTCGCCATTTCAGGTGACCTGACTTTCGAAGACCATAAGTCATCACCAGTTGACCCGATGGACTATTATAACCCCATTTCGGAAAGGCCACGAAGCGCTCTACAAGATTGACTTGCGCAAGCACCTATCATCCAAATTTTCGACCTCATCCGAGGCCTCTAAAGCCTTCAAAACTGAGTTCAAAGTTTTTATACCCTACTGTCAATTCCGAAAATCTTCAATATCTTCAAAATTAGACCTAATCTAGCCATGAAACTTTATTAGCAGGCTGATATGACTGAGATGAACCTCCACATGTAAAATCAGAACATTCTGAAATTTATGACCAACTTACTAAAAATAGCAAGTTTCCATAAATAGCAGCTATGCACAAGATAGACCTTATTGAACACAAAAATAGAAATATTTTTGGGTGATGCAAGATTGCTCTTACACCCAGGATGCTCCTGCATCAGACACCTGGGGTAATTTGAGAAGTGACCCTGTCATGACTCAGGTGTGTAGAGAAAAATCAAGACGGTTAACGTCCTCCTTTGTTAGTCATGATGAATCTTCAACAGGTCGTCCTTTTCATTTGACCAAATACTCTTCATATGTCATGTTCCTTGTGCTTCTGCCAACACGACTATCCAGTATGTCTTCAATCTCCTTGATATCTGAACTGGTTGCTGGAATACTCCACTGTGCTGCTGTAACCTCATCTTCAACACCTCTTTCATGATACTCTGTCAGATCTGAAACATTAAATACTGGTGAAATATTCAGCTCAGTAGGCAATTCTACTTCATATGCATTTCCTGAATCATGCTTCTTCAGTATCTTACATGGCCCAAACTTCTTCATTTTCAACTTGTTATATGTACCAACCAGAAATCGCTTCTTCTGCAAATGAACCATGACTTCATCTCCAACATGAAATTCTTTATGCCTCCTTTTCACATCTGCCTTAGCCTTATACTGTGCATTCATCTTGGCAATATGATTCCTCACCTTCTCATGGATGTTCTTCAAGTGTTTTGCAAAATCTTCACCTTCAACAATACTTATTTCTCCTTTATCTATCTTTCTCAATTCAGATGCATTTTTTAGACTACTCCCATATACAATCTAGAATGGTGATTTACCAGTGCTCCTGTTGACAGAATTATTATATGCAAATTCTACCTGTGGTAAAATCAAATCTCATCTTGTTGGCTTATCCCCAACCAAACATCTCAGCAAATTTTTCAAACTCTTATCCACCACCTCTGTCTGTCCATCAGTCTGTGGATGATGTGATGAACTGAATTTCAAATCTGTCTTCAACTTTTTCCACAATGTACGCTAGAAATATCCAACGAACTTAGTGTCCCTATCTGAAACTATACTCTTTGGCAAACCATACAGTCTCACCACTTCTCTGAAAAATAATTTTGCTACATGAACAACATCATTAGTCTTCTTGCAGGGAACAAAATGTGTCATCTTTGAAAATCTGTCAACTACCACAAAAATTGAATCATGTCCCCGTTGTGTCCTTGGTAAACTAAGAACAAAGTCCATACTGATATCCTCCCAAAGCTTCTTTGGTATAGGTAATGACTGATACAACCCTGTATTCTGTTTCACTCCTTTCACTATCTGACATACTCTACAACTCTGTACAAACTTCTTGACATCTTGCTGCAATTGTGGCCAATAATAATTCTCACTAACCAAAGCAAGGGTTTTATCACGACTAAAATGTCCAACCAATCTTCCGCTATGCTTCTCCTTGATGAGATTCTCCCTCATAGAACTTCTTGGAATGCACAACTGATTTCATCTGAATAGCATTTCATCCTAAATGATGAAAGCCAGTCTCTTCGTTCTGTCTAGAGTAACAAGTTCTTTACGAGCTTTCCAAGTTTCACCAAAATCAGGATCCTCTGGATACAAATTCTTGAGTTCTTTAAACCCAACCACCTCAATCTGCATCTTTGTCAGCAATAGTTGACTTCTGCTAAGTGCATCTGCAACCCTGTTAGACTTTCCACTTCTGTGTTTCAAAACAAATGTATAACTCTGCAAAAACTCAACCTTTTTTAAATGCCTTTGATTCAACTTTCCTTGACTATTCAGATATTGCAAAGCTTGATGATCAGTATACAAAACAAACTCTTTAGGAAGCAGATAGTGTCTCCACTTCTTCAATGCTTGAACTATAGCATAAAATTCTTTATCATAAACATAATATTTTCTCTTGGCATCATTTAACTTCTCACTGAAATAAGCAATAGGTTTATCTTCTTAGCTCATAACAACTCCTATTGCAGTACCACTAGCATCACAATCTATTTGAAACACTTTATTAAAATCTGCAAGTGCTAAAATAGGTTGTTCTGTAACTTTTTGTTTCAACAGTTTAAAACTCTTATCTACCCTATTAGTCCACTTGAACTCTTTTCTATCTCTTCTCATTGTTTCAGTCAAGGGTCCACAAATACTGCTAAAATTTCTGATAAACTTTTTGTAAAAACTAGCCAAATCATGAAAAGATCTTACCTCAGTAGCACTCCTTAGAGTAGGCCATTCAAGGATAGCCTGTACTTTCTCTAGGTCTATTTTTAGACCTTATGCTGAAACTACAAATCTCAAATACACTAACTCTTTCTTCACAAAACTTCACTTCTTCAAATTAATCAACAATTTCTCATCTCTTAACTTCTCAAACACCATATGAATATGCATCATATGCTCTTCCAATGTCTTATTAAAGATCAAAATATCATCTAGGTACATAATGACAAACTTACACAAACATTCTTTCAGAACCTCGTTCATGAGCTACATGAAAGTGCTCGGTGCATTGGTTAGCCCAAAAGACATGACTAACCACTCATACAGTCATTCCTTTGTCTTGAAGACAGTTTTCCATTTATCTCTTTCTCTGATCTGAATTTGGTGATATCCACTCTTTATATTTATCTTTGATAAATACACAGCTCCACTCAAACAATCCATAATATCATCCATTCGTGGCAATGGAAACCTATACTTGATTATGATCTTGTTTATTACTCTGGAATCTGTACACATCCTCCATTCTCCATTCTTCTTTGGTGCTAATACTGCTAGTACAACACATGGACTCAGGCTCTCCCGAATCAATCCCTTCTATAACAACTCATGTACTTGTTTGTTCAACTCTTCACTTTCTGCTAGTGTCATTCTGTGTGCTGCCTTGTTTGGCAAACTGGCTCCTGGAATCAAATCCATCTGATGACTAATCTTCTTTACCGGTGGTAATCCATCAGGTACATTATCAGATACAGTATCCTGAAACTCATTCAACAAATTTGCAACCTCTACAGGAACATCCTCTACTTCCTCTTTACCAGCTTTTGGAATTAAAACAAAACACATATGCTCATGCCTCATACCTTCTAGGAATTTTCTTCCATCAACAAAAGTTATTTTCGCATTACCACATACATTTTCTTCGGTGTCCTTCAATGACTTTAGCTTATGTCGCACTCCATCCTCTGTCATGGAATAGGTATTCGCACGACCATCGTGTACAGCACATCTGTCAAACTACCACGGTCTACGCAACAACATATGACATGCATCCATAGATATGATATCACATAGTACCTCATCTTGGTACCTGCGGATCTTGAACTTTACTAGGCACTGTTCACTCACCATGACCTTGTGGTCATCCTGCACCCAGGCAATCCGATATGGATGTGGGTGTTTCTGTCTCTTGAGCTTCAACTTTGTCACCATCTCTTCTGACACCGAATTGTCAGTGCTTCCACTATTAATAATCACATCACAACATTTACCCTCACACTTGCATCTAGTGCGAAACAAGCTCCTCCTTTGCTCAGGTTCATTCTCACCACTCAACAAGACTCTTCTGTTAATCAATGTTTCTCCTCTTTCAACATCTTTAGAATTTGATGATCTAGCATCTTCATCTACATGCGCAACTCTGGCCTGGTCTTCATTCCTCATATCTGTCCTTCCTTGGCGTTGAGGACATTCAAATGCCCTATGACCTTCTTCTCCACAGTGAAAACATGTTCCATGGAAGCCTCCTCTTCCTGAACCTTGTCCTCTTCCTCTTCCTCTCTGATCTCTATTGTTCTGATCTTGGAAATGATTGGAATTGTTTCCTCTTTGATTTTGACTGCTACTAGCTTCATCCTTCTTTTTCGGATCTTCATTTTGGCCTCTATATAACCGTCCACCAGATCGTCCACCGCGACCTCTTCCATTTTGTCTGCTCTCGAACTTCTTATTTAGCTTTTCTTCTACTTTTAGGGCAAACTGGTATGCCTCTTCAATACTGTTCATTCGAACCAGATTCAACTCCTCCTGAATGCTCGGCCTCAACCTATTAAGGTAACGAGAAACTTTCTCTTTAGCCGCTTCTGCATGACCTATTCTGATGAGGATTCGATAGAACTCCTCTGTATACTCCTGAACAGATTTTCTTGCTTGCTTCAAACTTTGCATCTTCTTCAGAAGGTCAAGCTCATAATCAACATGAATGAATTGTCGCTTCAATTTACCCACCATTCGATCCCATCTTGTGATTTTATCTTTCCCTCTTCTATTTCGCTCCAATTGAATCCCTTGTCACTAGATCTTGGCATGACCTTTTAGTTTGGCCTTCACAAATTTGACCCTATTAGGATCGTCAATATCTTCATACTCAAAATATTCTTCACATTCATTGATCCAGTCGATCAACTCCTTTGGGTTAAGATTTCCTAAAAATGTAGGAACCTCAATCTTAGGTCTTTTCCCAATTTTAGAAATGGCACGAAAAAGTCTTTCTTCCTCCTGATTTATAACTTCGACTTCTCCTTCTTGATCTTCTTCTTCGGCTTCATCCTTGCTTTTGTCTCTGTAATGTCCCCAAATAATTTAGCATTAATATTTGGAGTAAAAATAAAAAATAAATAATGAATTAAGAATTTTTGGCTATTCCCACTACATATTACAAATTTGATCATATTATTATTTCTTGTCTTGAGAAGGGTGAAGGCCTTGGAGGCAGACCAAAGCGCTTAGAGACCATTAATAGACTCCCTCAGTTTAAAAACTCAGCCTTTAACCTGTCTCGAGCTCAAGCTCTCAAGGTTAAAGATTAGCTGGTCCCCACCCTATCTTGGGAGCTATCCTGTTGGATTTAGACTGCCCCTCTTTGGTGGCCTCAGCCGTCCCTTCACATGTAAGAAGTAGTAATTGGAACCAATTTCATATTATGTTTTGGATATCTGATTATCTTAATTCATTACCAGATAATATAGATTAATACCTCCTCCATAATATTAGTGATATTAATTTAACCATAGATATATATATATTAGAATCTTAACAATATACATATACAAATGGTCTATATGTTAGCCCTTATGTTTCTGATTATTATTTATATATATAACAATATATATCTTAATATATACATATATATCCAATATTAATATTATAATTTTTCTATCATATATAATATTAATACTATGATATATATATATTTTAGCCATTAATAACATTATCAGCATCAATTAATTGACCGCTGACAGCAATTCACATAATCATCTTTTATATTTATTTATATATATACACACACCTGTCTGTCATAATTTACATGACTGTATATAATTGTATTACTGTATAATTATGACATCATTGTATATAACTGTATTTATGTATTATATAATTTAGAGTACTATCTTTATATATATATATATATATATATATATATATATATATATATATATATATATATATATATATATATATATATATATATATATATATATATATATATATATATATATATATGATCTTACTTTATAACTGATATCAATATATATATTTATAAATAGTTCTGATATTATTCTTATAATATCTATTACATCATTCAAATATATAATTAAGATATTATTTTTATTCTTATATATTTATTGAAGACCATATATTTGGCCATTTATTCCTAGTAACAATGATATTCTATAATCAGTATAAACTTATAGATATATTGAAGTACACCGGCCATCACACAATGCTTGCCAGTAAATTAAAGGATTATTCTGGATTCTTTTCCTATCTGATCTCTCCTTGTGAAGAGAAAACCAATCTAATTTACAATCAATCTTCCAGACTCGTATCATTCACTGCAATAATGAATCTGCTCCTGTAGATTGCCAGTGAGGCCAATAAATATTGAAATAAATATATTTTTTTCCTATTCCCTAATACTCTCTAGCAATGATATGATATCCGTTTATGTATTCATCATCGGCCAAGTGAAGAGGCATGATGGAATGGTCGCCACCCATCTTAATAACAAATTAGGAGTCATCATTGTTCATCTCCCTTATGATAATCAATGTCGTGTTATTTGATTCGATGAGAGTTGGTATAATTGTTGGTACCTATTTTACATGAGTGAAAGGCCTGTTATTGGTGCTCCCCATACTTATCGATTTCAATAATATCTTCCTTGTTAATGTGGTTACTGGAGTTGTCTTTCTATCATTGTTGTTGTTGAGTATTCTGTAATCTTGTTGACTCTAGACTGATGAGTTAAGTCAACAATTGGGATGACTCATCGCTGAGTCATTAATATCGAATCATATTACTCTTTCCATATCATTGTTCCTAAACGATACCATCCTTAGTTTAATTATCGTTATCTTCAAATCATTATGCTAGTCGTTGGCTTCTTTTATTAGTGTCTTCGATGTCATTGTCTGCTACAACAGTTGGATATATGTTATAATATTTTGTTAAATGTCATGGAATTCATTATTATATATTTTTCTGTAATATTACATAGTATATATAAATATATATATGATTATTATATTTATTATTTATTTTTATAATATTATTATTCATTTATTTATTTCATATTTTAATTTCAATTGGTAGTATTATTAAATCTTCTTTCAAAGAGGGGACATCACAGTCCTTCCCTCCCAAAATTGCTTGTCCTCAAGCAATGACATTTTATACAAATCTTTTGATGTGAGTGGCTTCTGTTGTATAACTAGGATGTAACCTTAATTGTAAATTTGAGTCTGATAACCCCAATAGATTCATATTTTTGAGTTCATTTGAGTTATTTCTAAATCGATCTACAAATAGAACCGCACACGTTCGTAAAATATGAAATATATGTATGAATATATGAAGACACGAAGTATACACAAAGTATACAAACTGATGCATGAATACACAAAGCATACACATTGAAGACACAAAGCATACACATTGATGCAGGAAGACACGAAGCATACACAAGGTATACACATTATTAAATTCAATTCTTAAATCATGTATTAAGTAATTTGATTTCATATGCTTTCTATATTTCCTTTTCGCTAAGTTTGATTCGATATTACCTTGCCCTAAGGAGAGAGGAGGTTGGAATATAATCCAAGGCGCTTAGAGACCACTTGATAGATTCCCTCAAAGTTTATAGATCCAAGCCCTCCCTTGGGACTTTTGCCCTCAAGGATTAGAGGGTCGCTGATCCCCACCCTCTCTTGGGAACCATCCTTTTGGGATTTAGACCGCCATTCCTTGAATTGCTTCAACCTTCCTTCTTAATTAACAAGGCAATATGAGGATCTTAGCCATTCATCACTTATTTAATCATGTTTTCAGGCTTCAACATAACAGTCTGATCCTTTTTATTGACTCAAATTATTCATTAATTTGTATTTACCCTATAGGATGGCAAGATCATTGCTCTGATACCACTTGTAATGTCCCCAAATAATTTAGCATTAATATTTGGAGTAAAAATAAAGAATAAATAATGAATTAAGAATTTTTGGCTATTCCCACTACATATTACAAATTTGATCATATTATTACTTCTTGTCTTGAGAAGGGTGAAGGCCTTGGAGGCAGACCAAAGCGCTTAGAGACCATTAATAGACTCACTCAAAGTTTACAAACTCAGCCTTTAACTTGTCTCGAGCTCAAGCTCTCGACGTTAAAGATTAGCTGGTCCCCACCCTATCTTGGGAGCTATCCTGTTGGATTTAGACTGCCCCTCTTTGGTGGCCTCAATCGTCCCTTCACATGTAAGAAGTAGTAATCGGAATCAATTTCATATTATGTTTTGGATATCTGATTATCTTAATTCATTACCAGATAATATAGATTAATACCTCCTCCATAATATTAGTGATATTAATTTAACCATATATATATATATATATATATATATATATATATATATTAGAATCTTAACAATATACATATACAAATGGTCTATATGTTAGCCCTTATGTTTCTGATTATTATTTATATATATAACAATATATATCTTAATATATACATATATATCCAATATTAATATTATAATCTTTCTATCATATATAATATTAATACTATGATATATATATGACCATATATATATTTTAGCCATTAATAACATTATCAGCATCAATTAATTGATTGCTGACAGCAATTCACATAATCATCTTTTATATTTATTTATATATATATACTCACCTGTCTGTCATAATTTACATGACTGTATATAATTGTATTACTGTATAATTATGACATCACTGTATATAACTGTATTTATGTATTATATAATTTAGAGTACTATATATATATATATATATATATATATATATATATATATATATATATATATATATATATATATATATATATATATATATATATATATATATATATATATATATATATATATCTTACTTTATAACTGATATCAATATATATATTTATAAATAGTTCTGATATTATTCTTATAATATCTATTACATCATTCAAATATATAATTAAGATATAATTTTTATTCTTATATATTTATTGAAGACCATATATTTGGCCATTTATTCCTAGTAACAATGATATTCTATAATCAGTATAAACTTATAGATATATTGAAGTACACCAGCCATCACACAATGCTTGCCAGTAAATTAAAGGATTATTCTGGATTCTTTTCCTATCTGATCTCTCCTTGTGAAGAGAAAACCAATCTAATTTACAATCAATCTTCCAGACTCGTATCATTCACTGCAATAATGAATATGCTCCTGTAGATTGCTAGTGAGGCCAATAAATATTGAAATAAATATTTTTTTTTCCTATTCCCTAATACTCTCTAGCAATGATATGATATCCATTTATGTATTCATCATCGGCCAAGTGAAGAGGCATGATGGAATGGTCGCCACCCATCTTAATAACAAATTAGGAGTCATCATTGTTCATCTCCCTTATGATAATCAATGTCGTGTTATTTGATTCGATGAGAGCTGGTACAATTGTTGGTACCTGTTTTACATGAGTGAAAGGCCTGTTATTGGTGCTCCCCATACTTATCGATTTCAATAATATCTTCCTTGTTAATGCAGTTACTGGAGTTGTCTTTCTATCATTGTCGCTGCTGAGTATTCTGTAATCTTGTTGACTCTAGACCGATGAGTTAAGTCAACAATTGGGATGACTCATCGCTGAGTCATTAATATCGAATCATATTACTCTTTCCGTATCATTGTTCCTAAACGATACCATCCTTAGTTTAATTATCATTATCTTCAAATCATTATGCTAGTCGTTGGCTTCTTTTATTAGTGTCTTCGATGTCATTGTCTGCTACAACAGTTGGATATATGTTATAATATTTTGTTAAATGTCATGGAATTCATTATTATATATTTTTCTATAATATTACATAGTATATATAAATATATATATGATTATTATATTTATTATTTATTTTTATAATATTATTATTCATTTATTTATTTCATATTTTAATTTCAATTGGTAGTATTATTAAATCCTATTTCAAAGAGGGGACATCACAGTCTCTGACATTAAGATTCATTCTTCTGCGAATCTCCTCTTGCAATGCTCACACTTGTCTCTGGAGTGCTCTAACCTCAGGTGTTACAACACTAGCTCTTCCGCCACGTTTCCTTCGTGGAAGCATTTTCACGATGTGCACTGAAACCCTAACCACGGTCCTGGTGCAAACTGTCTCACAATCGGCGATCTATTTACACACTCAGGAACACCTGCTCTGATACCACTTGATAAAGGGTGCTCCCCTTAATACCACAAACACATAACAGAAACAGAGAAACAACAACAACAATATGCAAGAACAGAAAATTGGCTTCTTATTATCTCCACAAGTGTGGAATTACAAACTTTCAGAATTACAATATGAAAAGCCACATGGGCATTCCCTTACAATATTCTGTAGGACAAAGCCTCGAATCAATACCCAAATCTACTACCCAGAACTGCCTTAGACAACACTACGGGCCTTCTTTATATAGGCAATTTCCATAGCTCGAGAAGGTTCAAAAAATTTAACCCTAAGGGCCGACCAAACTTAGAATTATTTTATTTTTTAATTTATAACATGAAAGTCAGCTCAAAATAACTTTTGAAACCCGATCAAAAATTTTGAAGGAAAATTATTTTTCGCCATTTCAGGTGACCCGACTTCCAGAGACCATAAGTGATCACCAATTGACCCGATGGACTATTATAACCCCACTTCGGAAAGGCCACGAAGCGCTCTACAGGCTTGATTCATGCAAGCGCCCATCACCTAAATTTTCAACCTCATCCGAGGCCTCTAAAGCCTTCAAAACTGAGTTTAAAGTTTTTGTACCCTGCTACCAATACCAAAAATCTTCAATATCTTCAAAACTAGACCTAATCTAGCCATGAAACTTTACTAGCAAGTTGATATGACTAAGATGAACCTCCACATGTAAAATCAAAACATTCTGAGATTTATGACCAACTTACTAAAAACAACAAGTTTCCATAAATAGCAGCTCTGCACAAGATAGCCCTTATTGAACACAAAAATAGAAATATTTTTGGGTGATGCAAGATTGCTCTTACACCCAGGATGCTCTTGCATCAAACTCACAAGGGAAGCCATCACAACTAGGGGATTTATGATCAGCCATGGCGAACATAGCTTCACGAAGATCCTGCAAGGAAAGCAGTTGATCATAGAAGACACGCTGGGTAGGGGAGACACACTAAGGCACCATTGCAATACAATTTGCAAGAGCTTTCTCGATGGCAGGATAACGACCCTGAGTAGCAAACACCTGTTCACAGTGACGAACAAAGGCTTGCAAAACATCAAGAAGCTCTGTGAGAAGGGTGTGACCTCAGATTCTAGTTATGCCCGTACTGGTATGCCGAGGACGGAGGGCAGTAAAAAATTCTTTCGAAACTTGGTCTTCAACCTTTAACCAGTGTAAACGGGCTTTGATTTGAGCTCCTCTCGAATCATGGTTGTCAGCCACCTGGTTCTGATGACGTAACTTAGCAAGATTGAGTTGCAGATCTTGGTTGAAAGGGTCCTGAGCTAAGGCCTTGGTGGCAACACGTAAGGCTTTGGTGTTGACATCATAGGCTCTGCGATAACACTTGGCCAACTGTTTGCCATAGATGCACAAAAATGAGCCGTACGCTTGATGGCGTCATTCCACCATTGAATCCATCTTGTCAAGTGAGTGGGTCTAGGCTCAAGGTTCCAAACTTGATGAATGTGGGCCACTATAGAAGGATGATGAAGGACAAAAGTATTAAAGTAAAATTGTGTGGTGGGAGGCCTAGCCTTAGCTGTCTTCCAAACACTATTAAATTGGATGGGAAAGTGGTCTGACAAAGTCACATCAACAAGTGGAGTGATTGGTAAAGCTTTCTTTTCAGAAAAAAAAGAAAAAAGATTGAGTCGAGATCATAGCACGATCAAGCCTTTTATGAATTCTGTCAGAGGAGGCCCTATAATTAGACCAAGTGTGCAAGACCCCATCAGAACGGCAATGACCCACATTGGGATCAAAAAGCCCTAATTTATTACGCATGTAATACCGGGCTTCTCTTTCTCCAACTGTCCATCGAAAGGGCAAAAAGCCATCCTTGTTAGACGCCATCTTCACCATATTAAAATCCCTACAAACAAACTAGGTAGCAGGTGGCAGAGAATCCACAAGTCAACGCCACAGGTGAGATCTCTCAATAGCATCATTGGGAGCATAAACATTAACTATGCCAAAAGAATAATTTTCAATAATGAAAGTGGCCCAAACAACTCTCTGCATGGGGTCAGAACCATGGCTAAATAGAAAGGAATGCCAACGAGGAGAAAGGAGAGTAACAACTCCGCCTTGACCAACCTCATGCTAAGAGCAGAGAGCAAGGCTTTTAGGCCAAATAACTTTACAAGCAACATCAAGCATGAAACCTGAAATCTTAACTTCCTAGAGGCATAAAACATCCAGATGACAAAAACGTTGACGCAAGTCCCTGACAGAAAATTTTATGTGTAGGTCTGTCAACCCACGAACATTCCATGAGATGTACTTCATGGAATAACAGTGTTGTCCATTTCATCCTCGTCCCCAAGGGAGTCAAAACTATTAGATAAATAACCCGGGGCAAAAGCAAGCCTAGAAAATTCCAAAGAAATATTACACCATTTTTCCTGCATGCCATCAAACTTAGTCTAGGCACACCTAGAGGGGCTACGAGAGTGGCAGAAAGAAGTGGAAGAAACAATCTCGATGGCCGAAGGAGGCATGCGGGCTGGAGGAATAGTAACCTGGGAGATGGAAACTTCTTTCCCCTGGGAAGCAGGGTTTGAAACCTCGATAACAGGGGTTTCCAAAAAAATCATGTTATCCGAAGGTGGCATATGGGAAGCAGAAGACGAAGCAGGTTGCTTGTGAGGCTTGTTATGGTGATTGACTGTAACCCATTCATCTTTTTTTCCCTCGTCTTTCTTTCTAGCCTCAACCGGCTGAGAACCAAAATCCTTGGGAGGAGTCTTGGTACGAGGCACTGCCAAAGGACAGTCCTTAATCTTATGCTCCGCAGATTGACAATGATAACAAGTGTTGGGAAGGTTGAGATAAATCACCTTTTGGGTGAAGGTGGTATCACTAACCTGAATCTCGATGGATTCTTTGAGATCCCTAGAAAGGTCGACCTCAACACAGAGCCTCTTTTGAGGCCGTGGATTAAGAAAATGGTCATGCTCGACACATATAACCCTACCGAGCTTCTACACTATGGCATGCATGAAAGACCAACAAGTTAAGGGAAGACTAGGGAACTCTACCCACAGCGGGACTTTCAGCTTCTTGTCATCAGAGACAGAGAAGTTGCGAGACAAGCATTGGAAGATTAACAACGAGGCCCTGAGGTTCCAAAGACCTTTGGCAAAAATAGCGTCCACATGGGAGGGGTTAGAAAAACAAAACAAAAAAAAAGTCTTTGGTGAGGCTCTAAATGCCATCCCGACAGATTCTGTGAGGAGTCCATGATTTCATAACCCAATCCTTGAGAACATGTTCAGGAGGGTTGTGACCCAGAAAATAGCCAATTAGGGTATGTATTTTAAGCCAAGTGCAAGCATCATTGAACTCATTAATGGGTAAAACAATATTAGGCTGAGCCATACCTCGTGGAACGCTTTGGGCATAAATTTGCGGGGACATTTTCTTGGCGGCGCCATTGCTATCTGAAACCACACCAACACCAGTATCAACTTCTTGGTGGGAAGTGGCCGGAGCCATATATACTAAACTATTTCCTGCAATAACTGCGGTATGTGCGAAGGACAAGACTGGAGAAAATGGACGCAAGGTAAAAAACCCTCTTATCTACAATTTTTAGTAGTTTATTTAGTCATATATTGTTGTTTTTGTACTAGTAATAACCAAGCACCGAGCACCAAGATAGAAAAAACGTATTACCAAGTAGAGAAGGCAGACACTAGATGAGATCTAAGTACATTGAAACTGGACACCAATTAGAAAATGGTTTGCATATCTCAAGGAGGTCAGATAACAGAACATTGGAGATTAAAACCTAATGATTATACATATTTACAAGGTGAGTTGAGTCAATGATAATTAAGTATCACTATGCATTGGAAGCGTACCCAATGCTAGTACCCGCCTAAACTTGCATATAAGAATATCGGAGTATGAAGATCAGTATGGTGGCATGCGTATGTGTGAAGGTCAATTGGAGATTAGAAATCAGAGCAGAAGAGGAATGAATAGTAAGGCTACCGAGTATCAAAAAATTGAGGAAGAAATTTAGAATCAAGCTACCAAGTACTGAATTGGTTAGTATGATGGATATACAATATGAGGTAATGAATTAATGAAAATATAGAGTCTAATAACATTTGTTGACGCACATTTGATAGACATTTTTGTATCATTGATTAAGTAGTAATCAAAATTGTATAAGTCTCTTAACCGAGAAGATCTTAACAAATCTTATGTATAAATCCTTTAATCCGGTACAATTCTTAGATTAGAGTTGTAAAATCTCTTAGCAGAGTAGACTTAGCAGTCTTAGAACTCTTAATCAGGTTAATCCCTTTTACAAGGTAAGCTATCATAAATAAATAAGCATTGTAGCTCTAACCGAGCAACTTTATTCTTGCAATAGTGAAGTGTTGCACGGGTGTCATCCCCACCATAATTTTTATCCTCTAAGTGATGTTTATTATATGTTTTATTTTCATATGATGCATGCAAAGGTTAAGTAATCAGTTAATGAATATGAAGAACTTAAAAAAAGTTTAAAACTAATTTAAAGTATTGATTCACCCCCCCCCCCCCCCCCCCCCCCTCTCTCAGTACTTACCTTTCCACACCCGAATCCAACATAAAACTTATTTGATTATGGGTAAAAGTAAAAACACTTGTCACATTTTATAAAGGAAAATGTCAACATCACACAAATTGTTCAACTTTAATGACATAAATGTGGCATTTGTGTTTAAAATTTAAAGAATATGTAAACTGATGAAATGTGTATAAATTGGATAAGTTCTATGCTTATATTTTTTTTTTAAAAATGAACAAGAATTGACACTATTTTTAAATCTTTGAAGTCCATTTTTCATTTGCTAAAAAATGCTTTAAATATGTGGTCTAGTTCCCGCCAAACAATTATATACAAATAATATTTTCTTCCTCTGATTTCAAAATATTTTATAGATGACATGTCTAGCTAGTGCAAAAAAGAAGAAAGATTTGTTTTTGATGTATATTTTTTCCGATATAACTACTCAAAGTCAAACTTATCCGAAATCAATAGTTTTAATCTCCCATTAGATTTCCCCTATCAAATATACACCATTCAGAAAAAGAATTGTATATTCTTGAAGATGACTCTCTCCTCTAGTGTTAAATATAATTTTAATTTTTTCTGATATGATTTACTATTTTTTCTTTTTATTTGAAGCAACATCTTCTCGAATGTTAAAATACGTACTTGCAATATTTTGAAATTATAATATATTAGATCTAATCAAAATACTATAAAACTTATATGACAATAATCTTGACTCTGAGCTATACAAAATAATATTTTTATATTTTTTTTAAAAAATCATTAAAAATAGTAGGATTTATTGAAACATCACTTTTCAGAAATAATTTTATTTCTTTGGTGATTGGACCCAAATTGACATAAAACATTCATTTAATAGATATTTCCAATTCGAAAAGTTGAAGCACTTATCTAATGAATTTGGCTAGACCATATGTTTGAAAAAACTTAATTTTTAGTTTGATATAGTCAAATTCAGTTGTGTTGATAAGTTAATATGAAACATGACACAACTTTGTGCTTTTACCCTTAAATAGGCATGAAAGATGAATATTATATTCTCACAAGATGAATTTTCTTTTTTAGAAGTTCAAAACCAACATGATACACTCATAATCATACCTCTACAATGAACTTAGGATATAAAGTGAACCTTATTTAATAATGGATCAGACCTTGTGTTTAGCATAAACATGTTACGTAAGATTAATATGGATACCTCCCTTATTCAAACTGATTTTATCTCTATTTTTATCTCTTATAATGGTAGTAGAAATTCATTGGGTAGAATCACCTTACCACTTATAATATGCCTCTTGACTTGAACCACAACTATCTATGTCATCCTTGATACCCTCACTGACAATCTTCTTCTGGGTAGACCATAGAGTCATGCTATACAATAAATCCCTTCTATTGCTTACAAAACTAAGGCTGATATTGATCCTCATAATCATGTTCAAGAATAATTAGGATGCATATCTTTCTGTAAGAATATGATTCCTTCTGCAACATAGTATCTTATTGATGATGCCTTCTTAGAGAAAAATTAAGAAAATTAACATAACATAAAAATTTAATTGAATAAAGCATGTAAAGTAATAAATTTGAAGAGTGACCAGTCGACCTTTCCAATTTTTGGGTGGCTAAACAGAAAGCCCATATACTTTGAAGTCAGAAGCAATTCCATGAAATCTTGCGTCTGTCAACATAATCATCTGAATACAAGATTTCAAGAAACCCATACGACAACAACCCATCTGGACCTATACACAAATTTCATCAACTCTCCTTGATAAAGCAAGGCCATGCACTGTTGTTAAAAAAAAATTCTAGGTTAAGAAGACACAATTGCACGATATAAAACACTTGAACCAATCTTTGCAATGTGAAAATTGAGTCCTTCACAATTAAAATATGTGTTGTATCTTCTCCATGTATTGCATCTGGATCGATTATGTGGAAATGAGAGGAAACTCTGCAATCCTTAGCTCTTGTAGGATCTCCCAATGGAATTTCAAAAGGATTGGCAACACTTGTTTGAGAATTTGAGGAAATATCTCCATCCTTCAAATGACATCTCCTGTAATTAGAATATTGGGCATTTTTGAAGGGTGCATTTCTTTGTCAGATCTAGGGTTTTGACATGGGTTCACCACTATTTTCCAGAACTCCTTGTAGTAAAATGCTCACCGCCTAGGGTTTCTACAAAGGAAATCTTAGACTCAGCTTCAAGACTCCACCCCTTCAAAGATCATTGATCCTCTTCACGCTCAAGATAAATTTTCAGTATATCGTATCAATCTACACTCGTCCACACTTTCCAAATTATCCAAACCTAGCCATTTCTCCAAATTATTGTCTGATGATTTAAACTCGTTCGTTGCTCCAAATAATCTCAGAAGTATATTGCTCCCCTCTCTGCCTCTCACTACTCCATGTATTTTATAATACTCCTCAATGTGCTCTTCATTTCTCGATCTATCTTATTGCCATTCAAAAAAATCATACATGTGCGTATACTTACAATAATCTCAACTATGCATTCTTAGAGGTTCCAAGATATAATCTATTCCTTAACCATCATGGGACAGATGTGAAGGAAAGTGTAGCCAGGCTCATCTTTCATAATCTTCAAGAAATGGATTTAAAGACTTTCTTGACAAGAATTGAATCAAATTGGGGACAACGTACGTCAATCAATAGATGAAACTATTCACTCAACATCTTTTCATATTGTTATTTTTATTTTCTAATTATGCACAATCCAACAACTGCAAAAAAGAGAAAGCTAATCTTCAAGCTTAGAACGAGCGATGAAAATGGTGTGTATGCATCAACGCTCTCGAAATTTTAAACCCCAAAACACTTGAGCAATGGATCTTCGCATATAAAATCTTTAGAGGGCAAAATAAATTCTTTTTAGGTTTGTATCTTTTGAAGTGTTATTATGTGTTTTAAATATAAACAATGTTTTATACATTAATTAAGATTTAAGCACGATGAGGTATATTTTAAATGCAGCCATATTTTGAAGTATATAATTTAATTTTTCTAATAATTTTATTTAATTGTGTAGTTTAAAATATTATTTGTGTGATAATTTTGTAAGATATTGGATTAAGTGATTAATTATTTTTTAATCAATATATTTTTTAAATTAATTTTTCCTCTTTTGTAATTCATTTGATTTCATTATATAATAATAATTATTTTTAATAAAAATTGAACTAAATATTTTTATCATAATGAAAATTATTGTACATACAAATAGTTGTTGAAACAAATTGTAACTAAAATTAATTAGTGGAGACTTTGAAAGGAAGAAATTGTCAGATTTATAAGTTGAAGATGATTGGAACTATGTAGAAGGAAAAGACTATAAAGAAATCGTTATTGATGAAGATGAGATTTATCTAATGCCAATATAGTTTTTTCACTTGTTCTAATGTAATACTAGTTTAATATTTTAATTATAAACATTTTTCTTATAACTAGTTTTGTTGCATTCTCTATACTTTTATTTTTACTTTATTTTTTCCAAGTAAAAAAGTAATGTTGAAAATAAATCGATCCAATACAACTATAATTTATATAATTTTCCTATAGTTTATTTTTAATCAATCAATCTATTTCATAAGAGAGTATTATAAATGTGTCATCCATGGTATTCTATATAGGATAATGTGGACGTATGTTTGTTGTATTACCTATATTACTTTCCTTCAAATTTGGCCATACAAGTCAACATTCAACATTGACAATTCCAATTTTAATTGAATTTTATTATTGACAACGCATCGTGTGTGAATTAATTACTAGTGCACTTGCACCTTTGAGGGATGAAAGGGGTACACTGATAGTTTTATATATTTTTAATAATGTCATTGTATTGTTGATATAAAAAGCTTGGTCATAACATTTTTCAAATATAGTAGAAGATTTGGTAAAATAATTTCATTTTTACTATCCTATATGGGAAAAATGATTACATTTTTTACTACTTGATTACATTTTTTATTTTTCCTCATATTTACATTAGAATAATAACTTCGTAAAAAACTTATGCTCAACTTCTATAGAGCCAATAGAAGAGAAGAAAAGGGTTAATAACCTCAAACAATTATTTAAATTTTCAAACAAATAAGCTCAACGACTACTAATTTCACTCCAAGATCAGATTAATCTTAACATATTTAATTTGTTGTTGATATTTAAATACATTCCCAGAGGTTTCTAAATAGTTGTGTTTTAATATTATTAGTATTTCAAGCCTTTCTAAGAACCTTTGCGTCTTTTTCCCAATATTCTATAATAAAATATACCTTTTTTGTACATTAATATATGATCAGCTTTGATGCATATGTTTCTTCAATTTTACTGATGGTTTCATGCAATACGTCTTTCTTTTAGGCTCTACATTTGCGTGTGTTCTTGTTAAGATTGGTTCCACACTTGTTACATGATCCTTTCCAATTAAGACCACAAATAGAATCAATGGTAACCTCAATGTCCACAGTATTATGAATATATTTTGACACATCTATTTGTTTCTCTTCTAATAGAAAATACATTTGGTCCAACTCTTCTTCTTTGTCATCATCATTGTCTAAATCACCCAATATTACCTTTTCCATTTGGTCTGGTTGTGTAAAAGTTTTTTCATGAAATAGAAAACAAAAATTTGAGAATACACGATGGGCGACTTCCTCTGTGCGCCTGGAAAATTAAAATTGGTAAACCAAATATCTAAGTAAAAATTTGCAAATTGGAAGAATATTTACGTCGAAGAAAAACTATTAAATTAAAGAATATCTAATGTATACAAAAGAATAGCCAATAAAAAGAAGGAATTTCAAGAAGTCCATGAGACTTCTTGACTTGAAATGCATGTGAATTGTTAGCCTTTATTGCCTCAAGGACTGGAATTTTTGACCTTGTATCTTTGGAAATAGGAAGTAGGGACTACCACGCTAGAAGAAAATGAAGATCGAGGCTTCTCAAAAAGCTTGGCAGGTATCTATCTCAACAAACCTCACAAAAAAATTGCAATAGATATTAGAAAACTTGGGATAATTCTAAAAGCTAAGTTCCACCAATGAATCCTCATATCATCTGGACGTTCAACAGATCCATAAAATGGTATCATGTCTGATATTATAAGAGTTTCTAGAGATCAAGCATGTTACATAATAGTGGTAAATCAAAGCAGTGTTTTCATAAGCCATTAATAAAAAATAATGTAATGATGACATTATTACAAAGATGACATCAAAGCACCATTAGTAAAAAAATGGAAATCCTCATGAAGCATATAGGATGAATACAACGCATCTAGAACCCTAGTTTGCGGAACATTAAACCCTCAAAAGAAATGGAGAATGTGAAATTGATCCTGCTAAGGGAGGAAAAAAGCCCACAATATTATTTGCAGATAGAGGTTTATTTCACCATTCTTTTTTTTCACAAATGTTACACTAGGCATCAGAAAAATTAAGAGGGCTTCAATAAACACTCATGAATAATTATACCATAGAAGAATCTATTATACTTGCAAGGCACACCACGTAAGTTGAACAAAATAATGTAAACAAATAGAAGCTTTCCGAGAAATGTTATGGCTACCAAAAAATGTTTCCAGTAAAAAACCCCGCTGAGCATCATCTACTAAATAAAATGTTGATCACTGATGAGAAAACAACTCTTTGAAAAATGGATCCAGGGATGAACCCTTAAGCAAAAATATAAAACCCAAGCACTCAAAAAGAGAGTAGAATGCATTTGACAAAAAAGGGGTTGACACAAATGGAAAGCAAAATAAATGAAATGTAGACAAAATTGATAGCTTCTGTAGTAATGAAAATAGAAAAAGCATAAGTTTCCAACACTTTTTATAGATATAAAATTATAATCCATAAATTTTACATAAATCTCGTGTGATTGGAAATAGAAGACCCTACCAATTTGTAAGTTTTCAGATATTGCACCAAAATAATAATAGCTTAAAAAAATGTTAATCTTCACCAAGCATTATACAAATACACAAAATCTATTAGGAAAAGACAATATAACGGAACCAATTACAAATAAAAAGACTGTAGTGTGAGAATAGGATGCAATGGTGGACCTTATATCATCAATTTTATTGGGAGTTGAACCTAATAGTAGAAACTTCCAACGAGCTAATAAATATGACATATGCATGATGAGAATAATGAATGGCAAGAGAAGATGTTGTTTGGGTTTTAATGACTACAAGATTCAAAGAGAATGGATTATTTGTGAATAGCTTTAGAAAGCTTCACGTGATTGTTTTCGATAGAAAAAAGTAGCAAGAGGGTGCCGGTCCGAGGTTCAGTAGGACTAGAAGCACATTAACAACATATTAATAGCACTAGTCATAAGCAGTTTATCAACAGTAAGTCAACAGAAAAACCAATGTCTAATCTGCCTCTATCAAAAACAAAAATAACAGTTCTTTTCAAAAATAATGAACCAACATATCTTAAGCACATAGTAACAAGCATATTAGCAGTAGCATGCCATGCAGGGCTAAACCAGGAACTAGACAAATTAACCTTAAACCAGGAAAGCAACATTGAAAAACTAGGGCCTTAATGCCCGATCAAAACAAAAACCTCATGGAAACAATGGAAGCTAGGGTCTCCTACCCAGACATTTGGACATCAGGGTCGCGGCCCACTCTTCCTGTAGGAATAGGAAGAGGTTTTTGTTGTCTTCATTTGCCTCCAGCCAACTTCTCCTGCATCGTGCATAGGATCACTGTCGACACATGCATGACCTTGACAACGAACTTGTTTGTATCCATGACGTGGGTTTTGATGTCCTGTATGTCCTGTTTCAGGCCTAATATCTCGTCGTCCAATTTCGAGAACTTCAGCTTAAGGGAGACCTTAAACCTATCATTAGTATCCAAAGCCACAAAGTTGTGCTTAGTAGGGGGGACTTGGTCTACTGGTCATGGGGGGAGGCCAGGGGCGGGGTATTGCTATGAGGAATCTCCAACTGGGGGTTTAGGGGGGCAGTGGCCCCAGTACTGTGCGAGCTTGGGTGATCATCAGAAGAGCCCTCAATCGACTTAGTGGAAGAGGTGTCATTTTCTGAAGGGGACTTCTCCTTCAAAGCCGCTTCCCTGATTCTAGTTTTGCATTTCTCCTTAGCAATTATGTTAGAATGGTGGACAAAGCCCCCCAAATCCACTTCCAACTTGACCTGGGTTTCTAGATTCCTCCATTTTTTGGGCTTCCTTTCGATCTCAGGGGTACTATTAGTCTCCTTCATTTTCTTAGCCTCCAAGGACTCCGAGACATGGGATTCCTCAAGGTCCTCCACCCTTTTAAAAGGGTTTTTCACGCATCTCTTGCAACTTTTACCTTCTTTAGGGACAAGGTCTATTTCCAGGATCTTCTGGAGAGATTGGGAGGGGGATTGAGTGAGATTGTCAGCTTTTGAAGAGGACTCTTCCTGGGTGACCTCTTCGATGAAATGGGGTGGTTGGGGTGGGGGGCAGATGGCCTTATGGAAGTTATAAAGATAAAGCAAGAGGCCTTGGCATGGAGAATAGGGATCAACTTTTCAGGGTTTTTATTTTCCATAATATCCAGGATATTACTTTCAATAGAGTGAAGAAGGTAAAACGGAATGGAAATGAGACTCCTATTCCTGATATGATTGAGAAATAGTAAATGGTAATAGTAAAACACTATAAATTTACCTTCCAAGGTGAAGTACTTCATAACAATGCGGCACACCTTGGGCCAAAACTCTGGGAGCTCCTCACGATTGAAACCTCTAGACTTCTTCACAGGTTTCTCCCCCGACTTGAAGAAATGGTTGAGGCTAGTGGGGTTCGGCATCCTACTGGTTTTTTTATATTTTCTTCCTTCCATAGAGAGCCACCTCGCCTTAGCGATAACCTCCTCGTTAATTTGGAAGTGAATACCCCCAATAGAAACTTTCATGTTGTTCCAGGAGGAGACGAACTATTTGGATAATTGCTCATCATGGCCCGCCTTCATACACTCCATGAAACCCCATATACCACTTTATTTACAGTAGTGGGTCACCAAAGGGTTGGAGGTAAATTCCTCATCAATTTTATCAAGCTCAATGCGTAAGGTTTTGCCTCCCATGTCGATAATCTCCTTATCCTGCGCCAGATTTTCCTGAGAATTGCAAGGCCGAACTTCGTAAACCAGAGCATAAAATAGGTTGTTTTGAGTTAATTGTTTTAAGAGGACAACATACACATAAGGTAGGCCTTGGGTGGTTTTTGGGGAGTCGGGCTCCGTACTGCTATATCTATTGGATCTCTAGGCGTAATAATTAGCAGTTACGCCCAAGTTGCACTTAGTGTCCTTGTTAACCAAAAAAACCTACTGATGTAGACAACTATCTTTCCACATGTATTCAAACAAAAGGAAATTATGATCCTTTCTGGAGTTTTGGGCATACTTATTCATAATCACAAAAATCACCAAGTTACACTGACACATAATCAAGGTGGGGCCTTTAGCAAAGTTGACAGCTTGGCACATTTTAAACATTATTGGTGTCACTTTTCTCCCACCTGATCAACTGCTGGGTCTCCCTAGGAAGCTCTCTGATCTCTTCCCAATTACTTAGCCTGGTTTTCTTAAGACCAATATTAGCCATTGAATCTGCCACCCGCATTTCCCTCCCTGTAAGTGTTAGAAATAGTCATATTTTGGAGGTTGTTGAGAAGGTCTCAGATTTCCATAATTATGGTGTTAACTTGCCACCCCACATTTTCTCCCCTTTTGATAGCCTCCACCACCACTTTGGAATCCCCCTCAATTTCCAACATCCTGATGTTCATATGGATGGCATATTTAATAGCCCATAATAGAGTCATGCCTTCAGCTTGACTAATAGTACAATTTTTAAGTGGCCCAACATAAGCCAAGAGGCAAGTGCCATTGTGCTCTCTTAGTAAACCTCCCCCACCCTGGGTGAGCTTATTTTCCACCCCATCAAAATTTAATTTGGTCCACCCAATGGACGGGGCAACCCATCGGGTAGCATTCCTAGGCATCAACTTGGAGTTGTCAACCTTAGTGAAGCCAGTCAGCAAGTTCCAATTATTGGCCATTTTGATCTCCCAGGCAGAGGGGGGTGTCAAGGGGAGTTTCCACTTAGCCACTCTATCATTCTCGCATAGGAGTTTGGTTCCAAGATAGAGGCAAACCTCAGGTAGGGAGCTAGATTCCCTGAATACCCTGTTGTTTCTTTCTTTCCAAATAGTCCATTAGATGTGTGGAGGTAGAATTTTCCATAGGAGTTGGAGGAGAGAGTGATTGGAGGGAGATTGCTAGTTAGTGAACTAGTGGACATCATTACCCAAAACCCATGGGATTCCCACTTTACTGATAACATCCTGCCAAATGTTAGCGGCATAATCACAGTGTATGAATAGGTGATTCACCATTTCCTCCTCCTTTTTTCATAAGACGCACATGTTGGCCATGGAGAAGCCTCTTTTTATGAGGTTGTCCCAAGTTAAGACTTTACCATGCATAAGGGTCCACCAGAAGAAGTTGATTTTCAGCATGAGCTGTGGAATCCACACCTTCGTCGAGTCCCCTGAGTTATTCTCTTCCTTAAGAAGAAGGTTGTAAGCAGTCTTGACTGAGAAGTTACCCACTTGGGTGGGGTCCCAAATGATGGAATCCTGGCCACCAATTCCCAAGATTCTGACATTTCCCAAAATTTCCATGAGCTCATTAGCCAAGTGTTTTAATTCTAGTCTATCTCTGGCCATACTAGATATATCTTTCCATTTCCCTCTAGCACTATAGTTAGAAGTTTTGTTGCCAAGGATAGGCTTGAGGTAGTTCATGAGGGGGTTAAATCTACCACTAAGGGTAGGGTAGTTCAGAATCCAAGAGTCATTCCAGAATCCAATGGATCTCCCATCTCCAAGTTGCCAAGAAGCACCCTCAGAAAGTAGGGTTTTACATTTGTAGATGTTCACCCAAAGTTTGGAGCCATTGGGGAGGTCATTATCTTGGTACATCATCTTGTAGGGGTGCCCTTGAAGGTACTTAGCTTCAATTATCTTGCACCAATCTTCTTTCCTTTCTATGAGCTTCTAGGCCACTTTCGTGGTGAGGGCTCGATTCATCATGCCGATTCACCTCAAACCCAAACCACCCAAGCATTCTAGAAGACAAACCATATCCCAATTGACCAGGAACATCCTCTTTTTCTCTTCAGAGCCATCCCACAAAAAGGTTCTCTCTATCTTCTCTAACATGTCTGCCATGTTTCTTTTGATCTTGAAGAGGGACAGAAAGTAAACCAGGATCCCCTGGAGAGTAGAAGCCACCAGTTGAAGTTTACCAGCATTGTTCAGAATCTTCCCTTTCCATCCAGCAAGTTTTCTCTAGGTTCTTTCCAGGTTGGAGTTCCAAAATTCATGGGAAACCTCTTTGACCATGAGGGGGAGACCTAAGCAGGTAGAGGGGAGCGAAGTTGATTGACAACCCAAGATTTGAAGCACTCTGGTTTGCATCTCAATGGGAGTATTGAAGAAGAAAATTCTACTTTTCTGATAGTTAATACACTTTTCGGAAGCCAGTGCATAATTCTCCAAAAGTTGCTTCCACTATCTAGCCTCAATCACCGAAGAATACCCAAAGAGGAAAGTGTCATCTACAAATTACTCCAATACAACTTGCTACATAGTGGAAGTAGGTTTGATACCTTTTATCCTTCCCATAGCAGAGAGCATAGTCAAAATCCTGCTAAGGACTTCAACCACCATGATAAATAGGTAGGGGAAGAGAGGATCACCCTATCTGAGCCCCTTCTCAAGTTGAAAGAAAGCACCAGGGGTGCCATTGACTAAAATAGAGAAGCTAATAGTTTGTGTACATTCTTGGATGATGTGAATTATCTTCTCATTAAACCCCATCCTAGTAAGGTTTTTTTGCAAGAAAGACCAGTTAACTTTATCATATGATTTAGAGATATCAATTTTGAAGGCCATACTTGGAACATTTCTCTTGTCCATGAAGTGGGTGATTTCATGAGTGGAAATAGCCGCATCAAGGATCTACCTTCTTGGAACAAAACCTTTTTGAGTAGTGTTGATTAGCTTATCCAAGAGGGGCTTCTATTGACAAGGATCTTAGTGAGGATCTTATAGAACATATTGCAAAGACTTATGGGCCTGAAGTCCAGTATAGAGGTGGGGTTGTCATTCTTAGGGACCAACACAATATAGGTTTTGTTTTGCTGCCTTAATAGTCACCCCGTTCTGAAGAAGTCTCTGGCAGCACGGGTCACATCTAGTCCCACAATATCCTAATATTCCTGAAAGAAGGCAGAGGGAAGCCATTAGGTCCCGGAGCTTTATAGGCACCCATAGCAAAGACAACCACCTTGACCTCCTCATCGAACACACGTTCAGTGAGCCGAGCGTTATCGCTATGAGTAACAACACATTGGATGTGATCTAGAAGTTGATTTTGGGTGTTGATTAGGCACATTTGTCCATCATTTGAGTACAATCCCTTAAAATAGTTAGACGCAACCTGATTTATTTTTTCCTTCTCAGTAACTTCATTCCCTCCCTCATCCCTAATTGCATTGATGGTGTTTCTTCTTTTGTGGTTGTTGGTAGATCTGTAAAAGTTTCACGTGATTGTTAACAAGAGGAACAAATTAGAACTGTTTAAAGCCAATACTACTATGATTTTTCTCTTAATTTACATGAATTCAAAAACCTCTATCTCATCTCATTATCTTTACAGATCCCTAAAAATAATGTCATGATTCATATTAATAGATTCCAATCATCCATAGCATCACTTCATGTCCTTGAAATGTTATTCATTGCTAAGACAAATGTAAATGTTGTAAAATACTATAATGGGTAAAACTTGAAGTGAAGCAAGAGTAGGTGAAAGAGCATAGCAAGAGCCTGGCGAGTAAAGTGGGGATCATATTTACTCTTGTTGGCATAATATCTATTCATACAGAGCTACATGCAATGATAAGGAACCTAGGCTCCTCATGACACTGCTAGTACTACGCCAATACATTTCATATGAATTCATTTGTCTCAACATTGATGATGATGATAAATGAGGAAGATTATTAAGATGTAGATCACAAAAAAGATGATAAAACCAATGCTAATGACTACAAAACATGACAAAAATAAAAATGAGTGAAGGATACGAGAGTTAAACCTATGTCCATAGGTCTCCATAAAAATGTCAAGGTTTAAGGTTTTCCATGGCACTGTTGAAATGTTAAAACTTAATTCTACTCTAGTGATTTGAGTGTACTTAGAGAAAGACAATAGAGGAGAAGATTTGATCCATCTTATAAATTAATGGTTCATAATATAATGAACATTATTCATATTTGAAATATAGTAACATGAAAATAATGCTTCCAGAATATCATCTAGGTTTCAAACCTGTGAAATAGAAAGTTGTAAGAAAATTTGAATCCAACCACCCAATGAACTCATGGTGTTGGTCTTCTAGGACCTACTTTACAATGAAATGACAAAAATGTATGTGACTATTGGATTAGAATTTGCTTCATCTAGATGGACCATGAAACTAAGAATCAAGTAGCCTCACAATCAGAGAAAGTTAGAAATAAGTTCCCAGTTGATGCTCAATTTGCTAAAGGAATTGAATACATTTTTCATAAGACACGCAAGAATAAACATCATGTCACGACCCATTGGCCCACAAAAGATATTAAATATACATATACAATGTATGCAGATTTTGGGGAATGTGCATCCCAAGTGGTGGAAGAAATAAATAAAGATTCAGGGAAGTAGCAGACTCATTTATGAAGGGGGAGTAATAAATTACTTGACTCTTTGCTAGTTCAAAACAACATGCTTCACACAGTAAAAAAAATGCGATTCTCAGTCAACTGCCCTTGGTTCTATAAATCCCCAAGTCACATAAAATTTAAGGGGGGATATTTTTTTGTGGAAAAAGAAAATATCAGTGCAAAGGATAGTAATAAGAGAAGTGGCACGTGAATTTGGGGACAGAGAATTTCATTTATGAAAAAGACAGAGAGTTAAATTTATGGAAGAAGTTGGAGTTTAATTCTAAGAAGAGAGTTTTATTTTTAGGAGAGTTTTATTAGAAAGAGAAGGAGGAGATTATTTTTAAAGAAAGAAAGAATAGAACACACTCGAAGGAAGGAAGGAGGAAGAAATTTGATTTAGAAGAGGAGAATAAGAAGTATTTCAACTCCAGATTTCTACTAATAAAAACCAGGTTATTTTATTGTTGAATTCATGTTTTGCTTAATGACTAGAAATTTTATTTTGGTTTACAATGTCTGTGAAAGATCTATAGTATTTATTTTGTATATCTACTTTTCTTATTAAAGATCGCTCGATTTATATAAATGTAGAGAGAAAGAAGAATTTGTGTATAACTCTTGAAAAGAAATATTAGATTGGAAAATATGAGTAGTCTTAAAATTCTGAATTATTCTTATTGATGAAATTCTTTTGCAAATTTATTGGAAGGAAAACAGATGAACTAAGTTCAAGAAATGATTGAAAATTTTAGAAAAACTCTTTTCTTTTATGAACTTAGAATGATTTTAAAAGTAAAAAATCAGATTTAAACATAAATATTTTCATTACAAACTTACACTCGATTTTAAACCATATTTCAACATATCAAGCAGATGAATTCAGTGAATTGTTGAATGATTAGAAATATGAAGATGATTATTATTTATTATGAGAATATGAAATCAATAATAACATTTAAGAAATTGGATATTATCTAAAAAGAGAAGATAGTAAATAGAAACAAAAGTATTTGACAACTTTCAAATTTAACTTATGGATAAAGATAAAACTTAGGAACAAACTTGGTGTTTTTGCTGCGACAAGAAACTTGATGAATTTCCTTTAGAAATGGAATGATTATATAAAATATGAAATGTGATTTTACTTTATCGTATGTTTTTTTGAGGTTGAGTATTTATGACTATTTCAATAAGAATCCTGTTAGGAGAGGTTAAACATGGATTTTATGTTGCTTTTTTATTGATCCATTATTGAAAGGTGAAATCAGAAATGAATACCTATGATTTTAGGCCAAGTTAGCTATGCTTTTTGAAACCTATCTTTTACAAGTTTGACTATGGTTAATATATCAAGGAAGGACTATGCCTATGTGTAGGCTTATTTTCATTATCTTTGCATTGAGTGCTTATGTGTAGATAAATACTAAGTATGATGTAAAGTGCCTTGACAAATTTGATATTTTGCCCCTGTTTTCTACCTTAGGAATTTTGTCAAACACTTTTCTTGCAACCTGAGTTTGCTGTTGTTTCTTGTTTTGATTTGGTTTTTGGGTGCCAATGATGTTTTTATAATTACAATTGATTGCAAAGTAACTAATAAAAAGACTAAATGCTATGCAACTACTTTTTATTCTTTTTCAAATGCAAATACATGAAATGTTGATGTAAAATGCATAGCTACAGCCAAGAGGCATTTTCACAAACACTTGGCATGCATCCTATAATGAGACATTTTTACAAGCAATTGGCATACAAACTGTATAGTTGAATCTAGTTGATTTCCATTCATTACTTCTTGCAACATTCATATGACTGATTACAAGGAACAGTGACTGAATTTTTATGAAATTAGTGTCACATAACAGACTGAACTTATAACCCTATATCTGAATATCACATATGCAATTTTATGACCAAGTACAGTAAAAAATGGAACCTGGGTATTGCAAAATGTTGTGACCAGAGTGCCGATAAGAAAATGCCAAAATTGCTCCTCACGAACTATCCCCTGATCAGATGTTGTACGGTCTACAGGTATAGGCTGTACCTATACGGACTGTACGACATTGGTATAAAATTGAAGCTGGGGTTTGTGCAGCCGAAAATGTCAAGGAAAGTGATGACCAGAGTTGTAGAATGACCTCCCAAGGTCATAAAATTAGACTCCCAGCTATGTGCAAGATGTGAGCAAAAATGTATGTCTCAGTTGTATGTTAAGCCCTGTCATAAACTTCACCCAATTGTATTGATTTGCTTCCAAACCCTCACCCAATTGAGTAGATTCCTGGTCCAAGAATTTCGAACTTAGCTCTGCCCTTCACTTTGCAAAATGATGTCAAATCTTTGATGCCCAAGCCGAGACAAACCCTTCAAAAATTAACTCCGAATGAAGCTCAAATGAATTGGCTAAATACCAATTCCACTCCAACTAGGGTTGATATCTCACAACCAAAGTTGGCACCTTAGAGTCTTCAAACCCTCAGGCAAACCTGCAAGCACTAAGGCTCTCAGTACAATAGATGAATAAGAAATTCAAGATGTGTAAAATGACCCCCCAAAGGTTCCTTATAAAGATTTCACAAGCAACTCCAAGAAGCTTCTAGAAGAATCTAGCACTTTATTCTTTTTAAGGGACTTTTTTTTTTATATTTTATTATTTTAGTCACTTTAATATTAAATCAATTAAATATAAAGTTACTTTTTAATATTTCATTGTTTAGTAACCTTATAAGTAATTAATTTAATATATCTTTTCCCCCTTATTTCTTTCTTTTTAGCCTTCGGGGAAAATAAAGGCTAAAATAAAATAAGTAACTGGTGCCAGTCAAAAAGGGGACATTACAGTCCTCCCTTCCCGGAATTGCTAGCCCTCAAGCAATTGCAAACCCGGGTGGTGTAGAATTTTCTCATTCTCCCATGTGGCATCCTCTGCAGGCAGATCTTTCCATCTCACCAGGTACTCCTTAATCACTCTGTTCCGCAATCTCCTCTCTCTGACATCAATGATCTCCTCAGGGACCAAGACCAAATGTCCCTCCTCATCAAGTGGCGGAAGATCCGTAGAAGAGATAACCTGCTAGCCCAATGCCTTCTTGAGGCATGAGACATGAAATACATTATGAATCTTGCTGCTCGCGGGTAGCTCTAACTCATATGCTACCTCCCCAATCCTCTTGATAACCCTGTATGGACCGTAGAACCTTGGTCTTAGTTTCTCTGCTCTGCTCTTTTTAAGAGAGGACTGTTTGTAGGGCTGCAATCGTAGATATACCATATCACCAATCTCAAAGCTACGCTCCACCCTATGTTTATCTGCATAAGTCTTTTGTTGATTATGTGCCATCACCAAATTATCCTTGAGTGCTCTCAGTATGTCCTGACTCTCCTGAATCCAATCTTTGGCTTTGGGAGCCCTACTCTCACCAAAAACCATCTCTACAAATGAAGGTGCATCATACCCATACAAAGCTCTAAAAGGACTCGTTCCAATGGACATATGGTGTGTGGTATTGTAGCAATACTCTCCTAAATGCAACCACCTGATCCAAGCCCGCTGCTGTCCCGCTACATAATTATGCAAGTACCCCTCAACCCACTTATTAACAATCTCTGTTTGCCCATTAGTTTAAGGGTGATAACTGGTACTGGGTGTCAACTCAGTGCCTGTCAGACTAAATAGCTCCTGCCAAAAAGCACTCATAAACCTGCTATCGCTATCGCTGACTATGTTCTTAGGTAGCCCATGCAATCTAAAGATCTCCCTGAAAAATAGCTCAGCCACCTGTGAAGCCCTATACTCTGTCAGAATAGCAAATAAATGTGCGTATTTTGTGAGCCGGTCTACCACAACAAAGATGCTGTCTCTCCCTTGTACCTTGGGTAGGCCCATGATGAAGTCCATCGAAATGCTCTCCCACTTTTTCTCAGGAATGGGCAAAGGCTGAAGTAACCCAGCTGGATGTGTATGCTAAGACTTATTCTGCTGGCAAGGCATGCACTCCTTCACATGCTTCAACACATCATCCTTGAGGCCTTTCCATGAAAACCTCTCTCTAATCTGTCTATATGTTTTGAAGTAGCCCTGATGGCCTACTAGGGGTGTATCATGGCAAGCTTGTAGTATTTTCTCCTTCAATTTTGATTGTGGTACCAGGTAGATCCTATCCTTGTAGTAAATCACATCATCAACTATCCTGTACCTATCATCCCGAATCAATCCATCCATCAACTCACAAGCAAATGTATTCTTGGAGTACTCCACCAACAAGATGGATTTCCAATCTGTGGAAATCTCAGAAAGTGAGCAAGCTGAAGGCCTCCTGGAGAGGGTGTCTGCAACAATGTTCTTCTTCCCCTTAACATACTCTATATCGAAATCATATGCGTGTATCCTGCTAACCCACTTCTGTTCTCTCTCGTTCAAGTCCTTCTTCTCTAAGAAGTATCTGAGACTGTTATGATCTGTCCTCACCACAAATTTACCCCCAACTAGATACTGTTTGAACTTCACCAAGGCATGCATAATGGCTAGCATCTCCTTATCATAGATGGACTATAGTCTCTCAACTCCCCTCAACTTACGGCTCTCAAAGGTGATAGGGTGTTGATTCTGCATCAATACTGCACCAATACCTTCCCCTGAAGCATCACACTCAAGGATGAAGGGCTGCGTGAAATCAGGAAGTGCCAACACTGGACAACTGCTCATCACCTCCTTGAGCTTATCAAAAGCTTGCTGCACCTCTGCTGTCCAACAAAATGCACCCTTCTTGGTCAAATTTGTCAAAGGTGCCCCTGACTATGAGAACCCCTTAACAAAATGCCTGTAGTAATTGCACAGTCCGAAGAAACCCCGTAACTTTGTAAGTGACCATGGTGGGGGCCAATCAAGAATAGCCTGTATTTTCTCTTGGTGCACTTGGACACCCTTTGCACTGATCATGTGTCCCAAATAAAGAATTTCTCTGAGACCGAACTCACATTTTGAAGCCTTAGCGTACAAAGACTGCTCCTCCATGATGGTAAGGATCTCATCAAGCTGCTGCAAGTTTTCTTCCCAAGTTTTACTGTATATGATCAAATCATCAAAGAATACCAAGAGGAACTTACGCAACTGTTTGTTGAAGATATGATTCATACAAGACTAGAATGTGGCAGGTGTGTTAGTTAATCCAAATGGCACCACCAAGAACTCATAGTGCCCATAGTGGCATCAGAAAGTAGTCTTGTGCACATCTTGTTCCCTCACTCTAATTTGATGGTAACCCGATAGAAGATCAATCTTTGAAAAATATACTGCCCCATGTAACTCATCCAATAACTCATCGATCTTGGGTATCAGGTACCTGTTCTTGATTGTTTTCTTATTGAGGGCTCGGTAATCTATACACATTCTCATGGTCCCATCTTTCTTCTTCACCAGGACCACTGAAGAAGTGAAAGGGCTGGAGCTAGGACAAATGTGTCCCATATCAAGCAATTCCTTGATTGCTTTCTCGATCTCATCCTTAAATTTCTGAGGATGACGATAAGGGGTAGTAATCACTGGCTTAGCCCCTTCTTCCAACTCAATAGTATGCTCGAAGCCTCTGTCCGATGGCCTCCCTGGGGGTATCTCACCAAAAACCCTGTCATGTTTCCCTAATAGCTCCTTGATGTCAATGTGAACTGGCTGTCCTGAATCTGTAGACTCCTTAGGAGTGATCACACACTCCACTGCCCAAACTATGTCATCATGTCTGAAAATACTCTCCATCCATCTAGCTGAAATAGTCTTAGGTGCTTTAGATGCCATACCTCTAAGCACCACTCTACCCCCATCGGCATCTCTGAACTTGAGTTCCATGGTTTGGAAGTTTTGTGAGTACTTCCCTAATGACTGCAACCATTGGACCCCAAGTATGGCATGGATATCACCCAAGTCTACCACATAGAAATCATCTGTAACTGTATGGTTGCCCATCGAAATAGACAACTGTGGAATCCACTGAGTACAAGCTATCTTACGCCCATCAGCCACCATCACACTAAAACCCTCAAAATCCTCTAGAGGAATGTGCCTCTTGTTCACCAATGCTGCATCAATGAAGTTATGAGTAGCTCCACTATCAATCAATACTGCTATCTGATGACCTTGTAGAACCCCACGAACTTTGAAAGAGCTGAACTTAGGAGCACTGGAGATAGAAGCAATGATCTCATCATGATTCTCCCCCTCTGAACAGTTATTGTCTTCCCTTTGAGGTTCCTCTTCCTTAGAACTACTCTCATCATCTGATATCACTTCAATTAAGTGAGCCTTTCCTTTCCCTAGGCAACGGTGTCCACTAGTCCATTTCTCTTTGCAATGATAGAAAATCCCCTTAAGCCTACACTCCTGTCTATAGGCTTCATCAAAGTTCACCTTATTCATCTTTTTCTGGAATGGTTTCTTCCCCTTATCCTTATGGGATGTGAAAGGCTTGCTAGGAGCCCTGATGCTAGATGTAGAATATTCCATGTCTCTAGTCTTCTTGATAGCATCTTGGAGAGAATCTGGTTTGAAGGCCTTAACCCAACCACAAAGAGGCTCTGTCAATCCCTCAATGAAGAGCATAACCAACCGCTGTTCTGAAATATCTGTCACCATAACTGCCAATCGTTGGAACTCTGTGATGTAAGCATCCACTGAACTAGTTTGCTTGAGTTGTGCTAACTCTCTAAAGTGAAGTTCAGGATCCTTACGATCAAACCTATCAATGAGCTTCTGGGTGAATTCCAAATATGAAGTAATGTTGGCATGCCCCAAGGTGACAAGTCCATGGTACCACCATTCATGTGCTTCACCTTCCAAATGGAGTGTGGCGTACTGGATAGCCTGTATTTCCAACATAGGATTGAGCTGCAAATAGGTATCAAGCTTTTGAACCCAAGCTCTAGCTGTACCATTGTTACTTCCATCAAATGATGGTAAGGTTAGTTTTCCCACCTTACGCTGCAAGTCTTGATTTTGCACTCCTCGTTGATTGTTTCTTGGTCTATTTCTCAATTTAAGACCGCAAAAATCTACTAGTGACATGGCAGCCCTAAAATCATCACCTAGGGAGTTGTACTCCCTCAAATAATCACCATATCCCTCTTCTCTTACTTGCTGGTCCTGATTTGCAGCACCCTGTTCTCTCAAAAATGTAGGCATAAGAGGCCTAGGAGTAGCTCTACTTGTTGTTCTAGCATTGCTTTGAGCCGTGTCATTATTTTCTTGACCCCCATTGTGTCCATTCTGTCCATTAGTCCTGTTATGGTTTCCATCATTTCCATTGTTTCTGTTATCTAACAGCTGTCTAAGGATAAGTGATAGTTCCTCTCTTCCTCTTGCCATTTCATCTCTCAATTCATGTTTCCCTCTTGCAAGAGCATTAAGCATTTGCTAGGTACTACTTTCTTCCATCAGTTCTAAAGGACTTAAGCCCTTTCTTACCCTGTTATAGAATTTATCCAAAGGATTTATGAATGGAATATCTGGAAACTCTTCACTCATAACCTGTACAGGATGGCAGGAACTTTAGTTCTGATACCATTGTAAAGTGCCTTGACAAATTTGATATTTTGCCCCTATTTTCTGCCTTAGGAATTTTGTCAAACACTTTTCCTGCAACCTGAGTTTGCTGTTGTTTCCTTGTTTTGATTCGGTTTTTGTGTGCCAATGATGTTTTGATAATTACAATTGATTGCAAAGTAACTAATAAAAAGACTAAATGCTCTGCAACTACTTTTTATTCTTTTTCAAATGCAAATACATGAAATGCTGATGTAAAATGCACAGCTACAGCCAAGAGGCATTTTCAAAAACACTTGGCATGCATTCTATAATGAGACATTTTTACAAGCAATTGGCATACAAACTGTATAGTTGAATCTAGTTGATTTCCATTCATTACTTCTTGCAACATTCATATGACTGATTACAAGGAATAGTGACTAAATTTTTATGAAATTAGTGTCACATAACAGACTGAACTTATAACCCTATATCTGAATATCACATGTGCAATTTTATGACCAAGTACAGTAAAAAATGGAACCTGGGTATTGAAAAATGTTGTGACCAGAGTGCTGATAAGAAAATGCCAAAACTGCTCCTCACGAACTGTCCCCTGATCAGCTATTGTACGGTCTATAGGTACAGGCTGTACCTGTACGGACTGTACGACACTGGTATAAAATTGAAGCTAGGGTTTGTGCAACTGAAAATGCCAAGGAAAGTGACGCCCAGAGTTGTAGAATGACCTCCCAAGGTTATAAAATCAGACTCCCAGCTATGTGCAAGATGTGAGCAAAAATGTATGTCTCAGTTGTATGTTAAGCCCTATCATAAACTTCACCCAATTGTATTGATTTGCTTCCAAACCCTCACCCAATTGAGTAGATTCCTGGTCCAAGAATTTCAAACTCAGCTCTGCCCTTCACTTTGCAAAATGATGTCAAATCTTTGATGCCCAAGCTGAGACAAACCCTGCAAAAATTAACTCCGAATGAAGCTCAAATGAATTGGCTAAATACCAATTCCACTCCAACTAGGGTTGATATCTCACAACCGAAGTTGGCACCTTAGAGTCTTCAAACCCTCAGGCAAACCTGCAAGCACTAAGGCTCTCAGCACAATAGATGAATAAGCAATTCAAGATGTGTAAAATGACCCCCCAAAGGCTCCTTATAAAGATTTCACAAGCAACTCCAAGAAGCTTCTAGAAGAATCCAACACTTTATTCTTTTTAAGTGACTTTGTTTTTGATATTTTATTATTTTAGTCACTTTAATATTAAATCAATTAAATATAAAGTTACTTTTTAATATTTCATTGTTTAGTAACCTTATAAGTAATTAATTTAATATATCTTTTCCCCCTTATTTCTTCCTTTTTAGCCTTCGGGGAAAATAAAGGCTAAAATAAAATAAGTAACTGGTGCCAGTCAAAAAGGGGACATTACATATGACTAAATGATTCTATGAATATAAGGCCATACTTAATTCAGTACAAAGTACATACTATTGAGGACTATGATTACTTGGAATACCAGATAAAATAATAATGGAATGGTGTTTGCATGTGCTGAAGTATGCAAGAACGTTTATTTGTGTTTCTCTGTGCTTAAAGAAATAGAAGATCCTATAAATAAACTTATATTTATTATGCAATTATATTACCTATTGAGAACCAACAGGATGGAATTTTCATTAACCTTGTGTTTAAATTGGAACTAAGTATATGTTCTTCTATATTGGTTGGATACAAAATAAAAGATACTTTCAACATGTTGATCAAGAAACAATTAATGTTTCTAGTTTTAATATATCAGAATGATACATATAGTTTTCTCCATGTACTATGATGATTTCAAGTTATACATATCATTTGAACATAAAAGAGCTAATGGCAGAATCATATGAGCTTGACATATTTTTGATAGTTAGGAAATGGATGTTGTTATGTTCATTTATGTATGTTGAATGCACCCATGAAACATGATGTACTATGCATTAAATGGGAATATTTGAGCAATCTTTTCCATATGTACAAAATGGAAGTAGATTTACAAGGTTTACTTTTGGAAGTCCATGACATGTTATATTGGAAGTTGATTGTGGATGTATCAAGTAGCACATATTCCATTACTCCTTAGTTTTACTTTATTAGATTACTTCTAGTTGGGCTGGGTATCTTTCATGTCAGGAAAGATTTCGGGGAAGCGTTAATGCTTCGTGGTAGGGTGGAAATGCACTCCCACAATATTCTCACCCTTGCTGACATTTGTGAAGAGGTTTCTGAAAATTCTTACAGGAATGACTTTATTTTTCAGTGTTATGCCATTTTGTAATCGACATTGTGGTATTTGGTAAATGTTGTTGTTTACTTATGTCATTAATATGGAAGTACATATTTTGATCTAATTCTTATCATTTACTGATGTGATTCGATAGTTGGTCAAAAATCTATTAGGTTGCTACCTAGCCATGACAACTAGTATTTGCTTGTAGTTGATGCAACATCTCTTAATGTGATTTCTTTAGGAGACTTGATAGATGGTCAACTTTCTGCTTATTGTTTTGGACAAAGGTATGATTTATCTTTTCGACGGTTATGGTCAAAATAGTACTTTTATTCCTTTATTATTGACAATATATTTGTATCTAGTCAACTTGTGCATTCGACCTTTGACAGGTTGACCGACTTCTTTGTCTTTATATGAAATTTGCTGGTGTGGTCTTTATGTCGAAAGTTCAGTCTTTACACATCATTAGGATGTACACCTTCCCGATTCGTCCTGAGCTTGGTAAACTCTATATTGTCCTTAAATCTTTCTGTCTCATCCCTCAGCCTGGAGCATCTCAATCCAATGTTTACCGCAACACGGTCCTGGCCATCCACAACTTCAATAACTCTTCTCTCCGCATTTCCCATGTTTTCAGCCAAGCACATTCTATTCCCAAATGTTCATTCAAGTATGCATGAAATAGTGATGAAGCGGTGAAGCCAGATGACACGCAAAAGAAAACAGGGAAACCCCAAACATGGCAAGTGGTGGGGTTTATGTATTGCAAAGAAATACCAATAACTGGCATCAACAGAAAGTATTTCACAACATCCACTTTCCTATTTCTTGGTGTAAGACTGTCAAAAAGTCTGAACAAACTGGCGGGCATCTCCTTAGGAGTAAGCCTATCAATTATTTATGATTTATTTTAATTTTTTGTTATGAATTAGTAAGCTTGATTGACTTTTCAATAGTAAATTAATTAAATTGATTATTTAATTTAATAATATATTTAACTAAATTGATTATTATTTCACTATTTTAATTGAATATTTAATTCATGTTTTTTTAAAGATTTTTTTTAATAATGCCAATTTTTTAAAATTAATTAACTAAAATATTATTCAATTAATTCAATTGTTATAAAATAATGAATCTACAATAATATTAATTATTTTAATAGATTAGAAGACAATAGAAATTAAAATTAGTAAGTATGCAAATTAGTGTCTATAGTTTGTTTACTAAGAAATTATGTTCTCCTTTTTTTCTTTTTCAAATTACTTAAATAACTTAACCAAAAATACATATCAGAGTATCATTTCTCATTTCAGATATGCATATTCATTATATATTTCATCTACATCACAACATTTACATCTCACATTGCCTTTCAACTACATGTAGAAGATACAAAATTACACAACCAACTATACAAGTTTTCTCTAAAATACTGAAACACATGCTCTAGGTCTTTGGCACCCCCTTCCTTTCTATCCATGTTGTCTAGACAAAGGGGTCTTCCATACAACACATCTCCTCCTCTTGTTGTAAGAACTCATTTAATGGGTGAACACCAACTCTGCTACTAGTATATCAACACCTAAAACCTCTACAAGTGGGATTGTTACCATTGGTATTACTACATCAACAACCTCTCTCTCTCTCTCTCTCTCTCTCTCTCTCTGTCTCTCTCTCTCTCTCTCTCTCTCTCTCTCTCTCTCTCTCTCTCTCTCTCTCTCTCTCTCTCTCTCATTGAGCTCCACAATGAAATTAGCTAGTCAAGTCTCAAAAAGAGATCTCTCATCAAACCTTATGTCCCATGTAAATCCATGGGAAACTTCCTGCTTGAAAATTCTAGTTGCCTTGTCCTACGAAAGCTTTTCAAACTTCTTCCTTGCCATTTTTAATGTATCTATGACCTACACGTCAATGTTATAGAAAATGATTCTTCTTAGAGACTCAATAAGAGTATTGTCCTTGCCACAAATTTTTTTTTGACATTTCTAAATGTCTAAATGATCCATAAAATTTCAGTAGAAAAGATAGATCAAAAGATATTGAAATCCTTCCCGAGGCTCTGGAAATAACCAAGAACTATCTCAAGAATGTCGATATTAACAATGACAAAAATACAAAAAATCTTCCATAGTTTTTTAGCAAATAGACTATCGAACAAATGGTTCATGGTTTCTAGTGTTCTATAGAAAGTACAAGCATTATAAGTTTTTAAAATGGAAGTTTGTGAAGAATAAAGGGCATAGTAAACACTTCCCTTTTGGCTCCACAAGGTTGACCCATAGATTTTGAAATGTTTTCTGCTAAGAGGAGAGATCTCTATTCACATTTCAGCAAGACATCACATGAGTGAAAATACCAAATCATTATCAGTGAGGAAGGAGTAAATGCTCTTATATTTTACACACTTGAGAGGTTATCTATCGCGCCACATGTAGGACTTGTAAATCTATTGTTATCAATTTCACATTGGTTGGGAAGTGATAGGGAGTTACATGCCTCCCTAAGCACATAATAATTTCTCCATTGAAGTTGTGGAATATCAAAATTTAGATGGATCTCTTTGCAACCCATTAAATTCCCATCTTTGATGCCTAAAAATATTTTGATTCACTTCATTCCCTAGGTTTTGTTGAGAAACCTTATAACAATGCCAAAGGTTTGTGTGTCTATGCTTCAAGTTCCACCACACTGACCTTTAACCACATATTTTATTCTCTTCTCAAATGATCCCATTCTATGTTATAAGTTGCCTCACATTTTTCCAAGCTTTTCGTATAGATTTTACAACACTTGATTTAAAGACTTTAATAGGAAATAAGCCAACAATAAGATCATATAGGTGTAAATTCTTCCACAAAGGTTCTTTATAAGGAATCCCTTTACTTATATTATGCCTAACCAAAACTTACCATGGTTACAACCCATGTAATGATTTGAAAATCTATTTAGGAACAAGTGCCAACCCCTGTATTCTAAGGTCGTTCAACCCTAGCCCTCCCTTACTCTTTTCATACTTTGAAAAAGTGAATGAATTAAAAACAATTTGATAATAACACTAATTATATCTGATATTGATATGAAAATCTAATTTTGATAAAAAAAATATATCATTTTAAGAGATACTTTAATATTCACTATTGAAAGTTGAAGAAGAACACATTGTTTGAAGATATTTGAATACTATTGAGAGAGATTATTAGGTGATCTATATATATGAGAAATGCATTATGATAGAGGTAAGGTTGTTGTGAACCAAAAATATTATTATTGGAGTTCAAAGAAAATAATTTTTATAGATGTGTGAAGAACTAGAGAAGGTCACAAATATTATTGAAAAGATAGAATTATTAAAAAATAAATAAATATTATTATTAGAGTTAAAGAAAATATTATTTATAAATGTGTGAAGACTTAGTGATGGTCACAAATATTATTGAAAAAATAGAATTTAGTTTTTTTTGTTTCTTAAAATTGAATTCTATGATAAAAAAAAATTATAAAATTTATTTGAAATCTTAAGTTTAAAATTAAAAATGAATATTTTTCTTTATATTTTTTTAGATTAAGATAATTAAACCAGTTTAATTATTTTTATACAACAATTTAAATTTTGTAATAAATAAATTCATTTGATTTCACCAAAAAAATGTTAGATGATTATTTTTATCATATAATCTTAACTTTTCAAAATCAATCTATTTATATTATTATACTAATTTTTGAAGTTATTGAATTGCATTAATCTATATATCATAAAAAATTATAAAATTTAATTTCAATTGTATCAAATCTATATTTTGAATCTACAAAAATGAATACAATGTTTCTAAATTTTAAAATAAAAAATATTAAGAAAATAATTTCATTGTATATATATCTTAAATATTATTCTTTCATTAGACTGGTAAAATTTGAAGACAAACTATAAAACTAAATTAATAGTTATTGTTCTTTTATTTTAATAACTTAATTAAATATTTTTTTTATTAAAAATATTATCTATAAAACTATTATTTGACTTTTTTAATAATATTTTTAAAATTCAATATTATTTTTAAATTACTAAACCAATTAGATTGTTAAGAAAAAATAATCCCGAACTAAATCCTTCATGTGAGGTACAATATAGTGAGAGAAGAGAAACATAATATAAGAAAATTATCATCGAGATATATAGTGAGGATTGTGCTCGTCTAATACATGGATGGATGGTTCACAACACACTAATACATGGAAGAGACAACATAACAGAAGGAAATATTATTTTGATGATGGTGACAATGCAGTGACATGCAGACTTATTTACCACGGCCGCTACCATAGCCAGAGCCAGCTCCATAACCCGAGCCACTTTCCGAACCGCTTCCATAACCACTGCCAGACCCAGATCCAGATCCATACCCACTCCCACTACCTTCACCATACCCACTGCCCGAACCTGCACCATAGCCGCTCCCCGAACCACCACCCTGACTTCCGCCCTAGCTTCCCGCTCCCGAACCTGCATATGACCCTGCACCAGACCCTGCTCCAGCTCCAGAACCGGCTCCGGAGCCTGATCCTGAGCCCGAACCTGAGCCTGAAGCTGAACCTGAGCCTGAAGCTGACTTCTAAGATAATTCATAAAGTCCCTTGAATGCATTTTATATGTTTATAGTGGACGTATAGTGATTGAAGCTTTTTATTAGATTATTATACTCTTCTGTAACCTTGAGAAATTATTGATTCCATTATTTTCTATTCTCTTGAACTATATAGAAATAGAAGGGAGAGATTGTCCATATTACAACGGAGAGTCAATAGACATAAGATCATTGAGTGCGTATTGAGTAGAGTCATGTGTAAAGATTGTTTTTTTTAATCGGTAAGAGTTCATTGTCTCAACCCAAATATACCTTCTTTTATTTATTTGAATTATTAAGTTTTCTCACGTCTACAATTGTAGTTAGCATTATTATTTAATTATGCATAAAGCTCGTCTTGATAATATATTATCTTTTACCTCATTTTCCATCTTGCCGTATTAGAGAGTGAGAATCCTTGAGGGAAATGTAGGAAGCATATACCATTATTGGCACGAAGACACCGCCTCTTTTATGCTTCATGCATAGCTGTTTCTTTTAGAGACTTCATAAAACTCGGCCACTGTATTCTATTTTCTTAGTAAAGATCTTTAGAACTCTAAAGTTGTAGTGAACTACAGCCAGTATATGAAATAACACGCAAATTCTTGTTTCCATTGATTTAGATATGTGTATAACTGGACAAATGGTGATTAGTAATGAAAACTTCTTCTCCTTGAACCGAATGTTGTATGCACGGTTCGTCCTGCTAAAGCACTTTTATTAAATGATTTACCTTTTTTTTTTTTTTGGAGAGATTGCAAGTCTTTTCTAAATATGTTGACTGTAAGGTTATATTTCCTGCAACATACACTCCTAAGTTGAAATTTGACGATGAAAATTTTGTTAATAATGCTTAAAGAGTTCTGGTATACATTATTTCAGATGAGCATTGTCTTATGAGTTTGAATTTGTGTTTAATATTGAGAATGGATTAGCATTTGAGCGTTGTTAAGGTTCTTCTTATTTCATGAGATTAAGGGTAACAGTGTTTCAAGTATGTTCTTTCATACATGTTTGGGAAATTCTATGACTACGATCTTTATATAAATCAATGTGGTCGGAATAGTATTTGTGTGGTAACTATGAGAAAACGATCTGAAAAAGAACTTCATTTTTGGACGTATACTATTAAAAAAGTGTTAAGAATTTGTAGATGATGTAAATCAGTGATTTTTTAAATTTTCTTTCTAGTTTCAAACTATAATTTTTTTAAAAAATCTGAAACTGATTTGTGTCTATTTTCTTTCTCCTTCAAAAAGTAGTTTAAATGAAAAATCAACATTTTTAAAGAGTGATAGTCACTTGTTTCAACATAATTTTTTTTTGAAAAATGGTAATGATGTAATTCTTTCAAGGTTAGAGTCTAACATCAATAACTAGAGAATTTAGTTTGTTTCATTCAATTTGGTTCAGAATTTTATATTTTTATTGAGTTATGAAGTTACATTAACCGTCATTTAGACAAAGGTCTCTTCGGTTCCATATAAATTGATTTGTATAGATCAAAATTTACTTTTTCTTTTTTTTGATAGAAAGGTAACACAAATACCTATTGGATACATATTTTTCCTATAAAAAAAATTGAAAATTTCTATTTTTCCCAAAGCGTCAAATAGAGAGGTTGTGAAATGGTCAGACAACCTATTTTTAATAAGACTAAAAATAGAAAGTCACGATAAAAATAATATATGCTAAAAGTATAGCCATTGGAAAGCTTGTTCAGAGTACCACGATCTATAAAGGCAAAATTTTGCAAAATTTTCATGTCCTTCACCAAAATTTCCTTTTTTAGATCCTTCAAACAAAGGTGTCCAAAGGCATTTATGCGAAGGGGGGTTTGAGCGAACCCCCTTGGCAAACTCTGGAAAGATTTAACATGGTTAGTTTTTCCCTTGGGGGGTTTCATTCGAACCCACATTGACCATTTGATATTTTTATATTTTGGTATAAATCAGGGAAAACTTTAAAAAACCCCCTCCCTAGAAAAAGTATAAAATCCTAGCGAATCCTACATTATTTTGGGTTAAAAAAAATAATATTGTTGGCGAATTATTTTAATTTGAAAGGAAAAAATATTATTTGTACTAGCGATTTTTTTTCAATTATATGAAAATTCTATAAAACATTGGTGAATCTTTCATTATTGAAGAAAATCACGATGACAGGAACCTTAGCTAAAATGACTTTTATTATTTTATTAAGGTACTCTGAGTTAATTTTATATCTCCTGACAGGAAATAACCCTACTTTTTTTTACTGTTTGATGATCTGAGATAAATGGCAGGAATTCTATTTTGGGCCAAGGTTTTAAAGGACACAAAGATTCCCCCGAAAGTCTTCAGAATAGAGATATGTGTCAAATCTATTTCAGGCCAAAGTTTTAAAAGCCATAAAGTCTCATTGAAAGTCTCCGAAATAGAGACACATGTCAAATCTATGTACTTAACCCGTACTCTAACTTAAATTTTGATTGCATATTGGTGAATATGACCATCGATTAAGACAAGCTTAGGAAATTGTAGGCGAAAATATTCTATTTATTTTGTGGAAAAATTATTTCAATTGGTGAAGTCATTGCTGAAATAAAAATAATTCCATGCCACTATTGGTGATTTGCCTATGCATGGGGCCCAATTTTTAAAAAGCACAGGCAACATGGCCACCCCGAAAGTCTAATTTTTTTCACCAAATTTTGGGTCCCCGATGAGTGAAATTCGCCAATTGGTGAATATTTGCCACTAAAGTTATCCCTGGTATAAATAAATGAGTTTTTTTTATTTTTAAAACAATCAATTCATTTTAATTTACTATTTTATAATAGAAACGTTGAAACAAGAATTTTATAAGGGAAACAAGTTTACTGTATCTTCTGATTTTTTTGAAGAACAAAGATGGGAAACAAGAAGGGAAGGCACACTAAATTTGTAAGAAAAAGGTCACTAGGTAAAGAATGGAAAAATAGTGAAGCATCATTGGTATACTGATGGGGAGGCTAGGATAGACTAGCTAGTCTATGCTCTTCTCGTTGCCCAAGGACTCAAGTGTACTCCTACCACCTGTGGTAGATCTATAGGAACCCTACACTTACCAGGAACCCCTGACCTACCTAACCTTCCCACTAAGTACAATCATTTCACTCATCAACACCCCATACCTAACATTCTAGCAATTAGCCTTGTCTAGGCTTAATAAGGGATTTTTGTCTTATACTACTTTATCACACTCCAACAATGGTTTTGATAGGTCCCAAGTTGTTTTCAAGACTTTTGGCAACTGATCAAATCATTGGTTTGGTTGGGTCTTCACTGGAATGAGTAGTTGCTTTGGAAAATAGGGCTACAAGGAGGAGGCCTAATTAGCCCTCCCTCCGGCTTCTTAGGGAATTTGAGACCCTTTGTACCAAGATTCATGCACCCTGTCCTAAAGGACTTTGTCTGCAAATGAACCCCTTTGATGTATTTTTGGGGTTTCAGGTGGCCACTCATCAGTACAATACCCTTCCCTATTTATAAGTGTTTCAAGGCTTTCAAGGACTACTCCCTGCTCCTGGCTTCACCATGGCTCCTTTACAAACTTGAAGACCCTCTCCTTCTCATGGTTAGGGATTCTAATGTCATCCTAGATCTCCACCAAATGGAAAGTCTTGACAACCTTCCTGTCACCTGCTGGAGTGATTTGTATGCTGCTGCAACCTAGCCGAATGGCTCTAATTCACCTAGGGCATCATCAAGCTGTAGCTTGCTTCCACTTGCTGGAGCCCTACATTCATTATGATACACATTAGGGTCTATAAACTTGGTATCCAAAGTGCCATGGAGATCCCACAGTGGAAATAAGTCTTACAGGCCCATTCTCAATAAGCTCTCCAAACTGGTAGAGCACTGTCAAATGGGAAAACACAAACAAAGAATGAAAACACAAACACAACAACCTAAAATAATCCATGGAAATGGAAAAGAAACACACTCAACACACTAATCAAAATCAAGTTAAACCAGAATAACAACTTATTCACATTCCAACAGTCCCAAAATAGTGACTGTTCAAGCTTTTTCAATGCTCAGACTACTCTGTCGTACTGTGACCATACAATCTGATAATCAACCCTCATATTAGTGTTTTTCAAAGTTAATATAGTCTCCTCCTTAGTGTGTGTAGAAGATTAGGGCTTCTTAGCTGCTTAGGTTGGATTAAGACACAAAGTTGAAAAAGTTGTTCAACAACTTTCAAAAGTTGCTGACAACTTTCAAGCAACTTTTGTTGCACAAGACAATATTGTCTCATTTCTTCTATGCCCACTCTTGCAAACCTCTACAAGTACTCAAACACATTTAACCCAACCTAAGACTACAATCTCCTATCCAAGCATTTACTTAGGATGACATCCCATCACTCCATGAGTCAGGGTTCTTTACAATTTAGGAAGACCAATTAACTACTAGGATTTCTACTAGGCCTAGACATGACAAAAAGTGAGTCAAACTCCTTGATGACTCTTATTTTACTTACATTTCACTTAGCTCACCAAAATAAGAAGGTGAGGGCCCTCATAGAGGTGCTCCTGCACCATACTCCCCCTCAGCACAAGCTAAGGCACCTTGGGGTCTAGGAGAGCTGGATCAACACCAAACCTTTTGAACTATCCTTCCTCTATCCAAGTGGCTTCAGATTCAAGTTGACCCTTCCACTTGATTAGATGCTCCATGTAGACTTGATGTCTAGTTGTCTTCTTCACCCTAGATTCTAGGACCTTCTCTGCTTGGGCTGGTTCCTTCTTAGGCATGGCATTGGTATCCACATCTTGTAGTACCTTTGGTGGAGCTGTACCTTGCTGAATGAGATCACCCTTGAATCTGATCAAGTTTTGCAACATTAAACACCAGTGAGATGGCTAAATCTGAAGGTAAGTCCACCTTGTAGGCATTCTCTCCATATTTGGCTAAAATCTTACATGGACCTACTCTCCTCATCTATAGCTTACTAGGCATGCCCTTCTACATTCTTGCTTTACTAAGATGGACCATGACATAGTCCCCAATCTGAAATTGTACTCCCTTCCTCTTTTCATCCACTGTAGCCTTGAGTTTTTGGGTAGACTCCAAGATAGACTTCTTCACCTTCTCTTGCACCTCTTTGATGGTTCGAGTGAAATCTTCAGCTTGTCCACTCTTCAACTTCATAGAACCTAAATCCCTCAACTCACACACTCCTCTAGGGTGTCTTCCATAAACTATCTCAAAAGGACTTCTTCCTGTGGTCCTATTGACGCTGTCATTATATGCATATTCAGCCTGAGATATCACAAGATCCCAAGTCTTCCCATAATCCTTTGTCAAACACCTTAGCAATTTTCCAAGCACCCTATTGATGACCTTAGTTTGACCATCAGTTTGAGGATGGTATGCTGAACTAAAAGAGAGATTAGTTCCCAGCCTTTTCCATAAGGTTTGCCAAAAATGGCCCATGAACTTGCTATCCCTGTCTGACACAATGCTCAAAGGAAGTCCATGAATTCTAACAATCTCTTTAAAGAAGAGATGTGCTACATAGCTTGCATCATGAGTATTTCTACATGGAATGAAATGACTCATCTTCGAGAACCTATCAACAACAACATATATGCTATCCATACCTGATTTGGTTTTAGGGAGTCCAACCACAAAGTCCATACTTACACACTCCCAAGGCCTATTAGGAACTGGTAGAGGTTGATAGAGTCCTGCATTGCTTGAGCCTCCTTTAGCTCTCTGACATACTCCACATTGCTCAACATACCTCCTAACATCCCTTGCTAGCTTAGGCCAAAAGTAGTATCTTTGTACTAACTCCAAAGTCTTGTTTATGCCAAAATGACCACTTAGGCTGCCATTATGCTTCTCTTGGATCAGATTTTCCCTCATGGATCGTTTAGGTACACAAAGCTGATTACCTTTAAACAATAGCCCATTTTGAAGGGTGTAATCTGCAAACTCAACATGAAAATGGTTCTCAAATTCCAGGCACACCTTGTAGGCTTGTGAGAAGTCTTCATCCTCCTCATATAAGTCTTTAAAACCTGCTATTCCAATTCTTTGTAGCTGTACCTCTTGGACAGTTAATAACTTCCTACTCAAGGCATTTGCTACCTTGTTGAGCTGCCCTTTCTTATGCTTGATTGTGAAGGTAAAGGATTGGAGATATTCCATCCACTTCAAGTGCCTATTACTAAGCTTCTCCTAAGTGTTTATGTAGCTTAAAGCTTGATTATTAGTAAAGACAACAAATTCTTTTCGAAAAATGTAATGCCTCCACTTCTTGAGAGATTGTACTAATGCATATAACTCCAAGTCATAAGCTGAATACTTCTTCTTTGCCTCATGGACCTTCTCACTAAAGAATTCCATAGGCCTTCCTTCTTAACTCAAAACACCCCTACTATTGTACCACTTGCATCATATTCAATGCTAAATAATTTATCAAAAGTAGGTAAGAGTAGGATAGGTTTAGTGGCTACCTCTTGCTTCAATGTTTGGAATGCTTTCTCAGCTGCCCTAGTCCATTTGAACTTGGTTTTCAGCCCTCCTTTGATAGCGTCTAATACTGGTGCACAAATCCCACTGAAGTTCCTGATGAACTTTCTATAAAATTGGGCTAAACCATGAAAACTTCTAACTTTTGTCCCTGTTTTTGGGGTAGACCAATTCAAGATTGCCTCCACCATGCTTGGGTCCATTTTCAAGGTACCCTTGGACACCACAAAGCCCAAATAAACCAGCTCTTGCTACATGAACTCACACTTTTCTAGATTGATGGATAACTGCTCTTCATGTAGCTTCTTCATAACCAACCTTAAGTGTTCTAGGTGTTCTGCTTTTGTTTTTCTATATATGAGTATATCATCCAGATACACCACCACAAGTCTTCCTATGAAGTCCTTCAAGACCTCATTCATCAACCTCATGAAGGTACTGGGGGCATTGGTAAGCCCAAATGGCATCACAAGCCACTCATACAAACCATTAGTGGTTTTAAAAGTGGTCTTCCACTCATCACCCTCCTTAATTTTGATTTGGCGATAACCACTCTTCAAATCTAGCTTTGTAAAATACATAGCACCTCCTAAGCAATCCATCAAATCTTCTATTCTTAGAATTGGGAACCTATACCTGATAGTGATCCTATTAATAGCCCTTGAATCTGTGCAAAATCTCCATTTTCCTCCTTTCTTGGATGCTAAAACCACTAGGACTTCACATGGACTAATAATCTTCTTGATTAGCCCTTGATCCAATAATTCTTGCACTTGTCTTGCCACTTCCTTATCCTAGTCTGGGGTAAGCTTGTAGGTTGCTTTATTAGGCAGATACACTTCTTTGTATTGTTCCAACATTTGCTATACTTCTAATGGTAAATCTTCCTTTAACTTCATGTCTTCCTCCTTTGGTTTCACCATGATAGCACATCCTATGGTCTCCCCATCCTGTAGAGCATGTAAGAACTCTTTACCACTGCTAAGCAACACACTAGGTGTCTTAGAAGTTCCCTCTTCATTCTCTGCTATGGACTGAATTTTGGAAGTCCTTGCATCTTTCTTAAAAGAAATGGAGTTCTCCTCTCCATCATAGATCATCTTCCTGTCAAATTGTCAAGGTCTTCCCAATAGAAGATGGCATGCATCCATGGGTAAGACATCACAAAGAATTCTATCTTTATAGTCGCCAATGGAAAATTCTACCCATGTTTGCTCATTAACTAGCACACTTTGTTCCTGGTTCAACCAAGTTACTTTGTAGGGGGTTGCATGTGGAATCTTTGTAAGTTTCAGCTTCTTTGCTACTTCCTCTACTATAATGTTATCAATAGACCTTGAATCTACTATAACCTTACATACTTGGCCTTGTATCTTGCACCTGACTCTAAAAAGAGCCCTTCTTTGCTTGGGTTCACCTTGATTATGCTGCCTGATAAGTACCCTTCTGAACATAAGATTCTCCCCCATTTTTGATTCCAATTTTCTGACCTCATTAGTGCATGAGCTTCTATTGTCCTCTTGGGTATAGGCTACCCTCTTCTCATTCTGTGAGGCTGATGGTTTCTTAGGACACCTATAGGTAGGGTGTCCAAGCTGTCCACACTGATAGCACTTCATATTGGCAAAGTAAGAGCTGCTCCTTCCTGTTCCTCTTCCTCTGCTTCCTTGAGAACCTCTTCCTATACTATAAGATCCTCTTGTACTAATTTTTGAACTTTGTTCCAAGAGTCTACTCTCACCTTGGTTTCTTGATTCACCATCTCTACTAGAACCTCCTCTTTGACCCCTCTAGAGTCTCTACCTCTTCCTCTATTCTTGGAATTAGGTTCTTGCTTTCTCCTTTATTTTTCTTCAAGTTTTTGTGCCATATGCTGACAACCAAGTAAAGTGGTAGGAGTGAACAAACTCATCTCTTCCGCTATGCTCCATTTCAAGCCACTGAGGTACCTTGCTACTTTAATGCTTTCATCTTCTTGGACTCTAGATCTCAAGCTCAATTTGTGGAACTCTTCAGTATAAGTAGCTACATCCATCTCCTTCTGTCTAAGTGGCAACCTTTTCTTATACTATTGTATTTCATAGTCAGCTGGTAGGTATGCTTCCCTAACTTTGTTGACCATAGCTTTCCAATTAGAGATTGGATTCTTTCCCTCTTTCTCCGTTTCACCTTGCAAGTAGTTCCACCAGGTTAATGCTTGTCCTCTCAACCTAGATTTGGCCACCTTGACCTTCTGTGCCTCTGAGACCTCTTCACACTCAAATTGATTGTCCACGCCTTCAATCCACTGCATCACAAGCTCAGTATCCATCCTACCAGTCAGTAATGGGACACCTTCAAGTGCCTTGCCTGTGATAGCCTTTAGAGCTTTGAGAAACTACTCATCTGGTGTTGGAGGATTAGGTGTAGGTACATCATCATCAAGAGTCTTCTCTTTCCCCTTATCATCTTGCTCCTCCATTTTCACATTTACCTTATCTGCTTTTGCTTGGACATCATCCAAGAGTTGCTCCATCTGTAACAATCTTTCCTATAGGAGTCTGTTAGCTTCCTCCTGATCTTCTACATTCTTGGCAAGCTCTGCATTGGTCACCATTTTCTATTTTTGAGATGATCCACTTGATTCTTCTGGTGGTTGAAACATCTACCTTCACTTCCCAAGCCTTTACTTGGCTCTGATACCAATCTGATGGGGGAGGCTAGGATAGACTAGCTAGTCTATGCTATGCTCCTTGCCCAAGGACTCAAGTGTACTCCTGACACCTATGGTAGATCTATAGGAACCTTACACTTACCAAGAACCCTTGATCTACCTAACCTTCCTAACAAGTTCAATCATTTCACTCATCAACACCCCATACCTAGCATTCTAGCAATTAGCCTTGTCTTGGCTTAATAAGGGCTTTTTGTCTTATATTGATTTATCACACTCCAAAAATAGTTTTGATAGGTCCCAAGTTGTTTTCAAGACTTTTGGCAACTGATCAAATCATTGGTTTGGTTGGGTCTTCATCAGAATGAGTAGTTGCTTTGGAAAACAGGGCTACAAGGAGGAGGCCTAATTAGCCCTCCCTCCAGCTTCTTAGGGAATTTGAGACCCTTTGCACCAAGATTCATGCACCTTTTCCTAAAGGAATTTTTCTAAAAATAACCCCCTTTGATGGATTTTTGGGGTTTTAGGTGCCCACTCATTCGTACAGTACCCTTCCCTATTTATAAGGGTTTCAAGGGTTTCAAGGACTGCTCCCTACTCCTGGCTTCACCATGGCTCCTTTACAAACTTTCAGACCCTCTCCTTCTCATGGTTAGGGCTTCTAATGTCATCCTAGACCTCCACAAAATGGCAAGTCTTAACAACCTTCCTGTCACCTGCTGGAGTGATTTGTATGTTGCTGCAACCTAGCCGAATGGCTCTAATTCACCTAGGGCATCATCAAGCTGTAGCTTGTTTCCACTTTCTAGGGCCTTAAATTCATTATGATACACATTGGGGTCTATAAAATTGGTATCCAAAGTGCCATGGAGATCCCACAGTGGAAACAAGTCTTACAGGCCCATTCTCAATAAGCTCTCCAAACTGGCAGAGCACTGTCAAATGGGAAAACACAAACAAAGAACAAAAAAACAAACACAACAACCTAAAATAATGCATGGAAATGGAAAAGAAACACACTCAACACACTGATCGCAATCAAGTTACACCAGAATAACAACTTATTCACATTCCAACAGTCCCAAAACAGTGACTGTTCAAGCTTTTTCAATGCTCAAACTACTCTGTCGTACTGTGACCATACAATCTGATAATCAACCCTCATATTAGTGTTTTTCAAAGTTAATATAGTCTCCTCCTTGGTGTGTGTAGAATATTAGGGCTTCTTAGACGCTTAGGTTGGATTAAGACACAAAGCTAAAAAAGTTGTTCAGCAACTTTCAAGCAAATTTTGTTGCACAAGACAATATTGTCTCATTTCTTCTATGCCCACTCTTGCAAACCTCTACAAGTGCTCAAACACATTTAACCCAACCTAAGACTACAATCTCCTATCCAAGCATTTACTCAGGATGACATCCCATCACTCCATGAGTTAGGGTGCTTTACAATTTAGGAAGACCAATTAACTACTAGGACTTCTACTAAGCCTAGACACAACGAAAAGTGAGTCAAACTCCTTGGTGACTCTTATTTTACTTACATTGCACTTAGCTCACCAAAATAAGAAGGTAAGGGCCCTCATAGAGGTCCTCCTGCACCATATACATTTATAAATTCACATGTGTGAGTTTTATATGTCGTTGTTTATAATTTTCTCTATTTTTATCTAATTTGATTTATTTTCATGCATGTAGCTCGGAATCGACAATTACAAGGTGAAGAAGAATCTTAGGCAGAGGGTCAAACCAAATTGAATAAATAGATGTTGTAGAAGATTCAGGATCAGTCCCTATAGAAGCTCAAAAAATGGAAGCTGGAGAGGGGTTATGATCAATTGCTCCTATTGGTATAGATGAAAATATAAAACTAGCTCAAACTGTAAAGAAAAAAATCAATTATAGAAAATTAGATCATTTACTTGTGCTGGTGACCCCACAATAGTGGGTTACAATCTTTTAGACATGTTGATTTTTGCTAAAATAACACATTTTTAATAGAATATGATGATTTAAGCCTTGAGAGGTTCCATTTGAAGTAATTAATTACAAATGGTTATCTCAAAGCCTCTTAGATAAAAAAATCATTGATATAACATCTATACTCCTCATTGATACCTATAATGGAGTGTCCTTCGCACTTATTAAAATGTTTTTGATAGATAAAAGAAGCAAGAGGGTCCTGGCCTGTGGTACAGAAGGACTAGAAGTACATTAACAACATATTAATAGCACTAATCTAGAGCATTTCATCAACAATTTATTAGCAGAAAAAATAAGGTCTAATCTGCCTCTATAAAAAACAAACAAAATAGTTCTTTTCAAAAAGATCAAACCAGAGTATCTTAAGCAAGTAGTAGAAATTAAATTATTAGTATCATGCCATATAGGGCTAGACCACGAACTAGGAGGATTAACCTTAAAACAAGAAACTAGCATAGAGAACTTATGGCCATGCCCAATCAAAAATAAAAACCTTCTGATAGCAGCAACAACTAGGATCTCCCACCTAGATGTTTGGACATCAGGGTCATGGCCCACTCTTCCTATAGGAACAAGAAGAGATCTTTATTGTCTTTGTTAGCCTTTAGTTTTCCACCAGCTAGTTTTTCCTGCACAATGCAGAGGGTCATAGCCAAAGCATGCATGACCTTAGAGAAAACTTGTTAGTCATCATAATACAGTGCTAGAGTTCCTGCATGTCCTATTTGATAACAACTATCTCATTGTCCAAGTTAGATAACTTTAGCTTAAGGGTTCCCTTAAACCTATCATTGCCATCCAAAGGCACAAAGTTGTGCTCAGTAATGGGGGACTTGGTATAATGATCATGAGGGGAGGCCAGGGGTGGGGTAGTGCTACAGGGAGTTTCCATGGTTTGTTGAGGGGGAGTGGTACCAGTCCTGTTTGGACTCAGGTGATCATCAGAAGATCCCTTAATTGACTCAGTGGTATGGGAGTCTTTTTCTGACAGGGACTTCTCCTTTGAAGCCATTTCCTTGATATTGGTTTTGCATTGCTCCTTAGCAATTCTATTAGACTGGCAGTGCCCAGAGCCCCCTAAGTCCACCTCCAACTTCACCTAGCTATCCAAGATCCTTCATTTTTTGGGCTTTCTTTTAGTCTCAGAGGTACTGTTAGATTCCTTCAAATCTTTAGTATTTAAGGACTCAGATACATGGGATTCCTCAAGCTCCTCCCCCCTTTTGAAAGGATTTTTCACACATCTTTTGCGACTTTTAACATCTTTAGGGACAAGATCTGTCTCCTGGATTTCACGGATAGAGTGGGAGGTGGAATGAGTGGGATTGTCATTTTTCGAAGGGGAATCCTCCTGGATGACCTCTAGGATAACAGGGGGAGGTTGGGGTGGAGAGTAGATAGCCTTATGGAAGTGATAGAGATAGAGCAGGAGACCCTGATGGAGAATAGGGGTCAGTTTTTCAGGGTTTTCCCTAATATCCAAGACATTGCTTTCAATAGAATGAAGGAGGTAAAAGGGAATGGATATGAGGTCCCTATTTCTGATGTGATTGAAAAAAGGTAAATGGTAATAGTAGAACACCATAAATTTACATTCCAAGGTGAAATACTTTATCACAATGAGGCATAGCTTGGGCCAAAATTTTGGAAGCTCCTCGTGCTTGAAACCCCCTCACTTCGTCATAGGTTTCTCCCTCGCTTTGAAGAATTGGTTGAGGTTGGTAGGGTCTGGCATCCTACTAGTTTTTTTATACTTTCTTCCCTCCAAAGAGAGCCCCATCACCTTAGAAATGACCTCCTCATTAATCTAGAAGTGAATGCCCCCAATAGAAACTTTCCTATTGTTCCAGGATGAGATAAACTGATTGGATATTTTCTCATCATGTCCCCCCTTCATGCGCTCCATGAAACCCTAGATACTGCTCTCTTTATAGTAGTGGGTCACTAGAGGGTCAGAGGTGAAAACCTCATCAATCTTATCTAGTTCAATGTGTAATGTATTGCCTCCCATGTCAATAATCTCCTTATCCTGCACCAGATTTTTTTGAGAATCAAAGGGCCAAGCTTCATGAAAAAGAGCATAAAACTAGTTGTTTTGAATTAGCCATTTTGAGAGAAAATTATACTCAAAAGGCTAGCCTTGGATGGTTTTTTGGGATCCAGGTGCCATACGACGATATCCATCAGATCTCTAGGCACCATAATTAGCAGTTATGCCAGAGCTGCACTTACTGTCCTTGTTAGCTAAGAAAACCTACTGATGCAGACAACTATCTTTCCACACATATTCGCATGAAAGGAAATTATGATCCTTTATGGGGTTTTGGGTATTCTTATTCATAATCACAAAAGTCATTAACTTACACCGGCATGTAATCAAGGTAGGGCCTTTAGCAAGGATGACAGCCTGGCTCATTTTAAATATTAGTGGTGTCATTTTTTTCCCCTTTGATCAATTGCTGAGTAGCCTTAGGTAGTTCACTGACCACCTTCCAATTACTTAGTTTGGTTTTCTTGAGACCAATAGCAGTCATCAAATCTACCACCGCATTTCCCTCTCTGTAAATGTGGGATATAGTCTTGCATTAGAGATTGTTGAGGAGCTCTTAGATTTCCAAAATAATGGAGTTAACATTCCACCCCACATTAGCTCTTCTTTCGATAGCCTCCACCACCACTTTGGAATCCTCCTCAATTTCCAACAGTCTGATGTTTATTTTGATGGCAAATTTAATCCCCCATAGAAGAGTCATGTCCTCGGCTTGATTGATAGTGCAATTATTGAGTGAACCCACTTAATCCAAGAGGCAAGTGCCATTATGGTCTCTGAGCACACCTCCCCCACCCTGGGTGAGATTATTAGCCTCCCCATAGAAGTTTAATTTGGTCCAGCCTCTCAGCGGGGCAGCCCATCTGGTAGCTTTTCTAGCCATCAACTTGGAGTCATCAAACTTGGAGAAGCCAGTCACCAGGTTCCATTTATTAGCCATTTTGATTTCCTAGGTAGAGGGGGGTGTTGGCACCTATTAAAATGTTGACAAAATATCACTTCAACTTTATCTTATTGCAAATCAAATGATTCCATTTGAAAAACCTATCTATGTAGTAAGGTACTACTAAGAAAAATCTTTCCAATGATTATAATGTTAATATATATTAAGTTTATTATGACTTTATATTTTTAGTTTTACTAAACATAGATATTTCACCTAATGTCTACCTCTACGTTTGACGCTTATGGAAAAATAGTAAATGGGAGGAAAAAAATTCTAAAAAATATCTATGCCCTAGGTGTTGAAGATATCTTTCTATAAAATAAATCAAATTGGACAAATACATGACAAGTTATAAGCTATGTAGTCAAGGTATGTCAAAATTACGGTTTAGTCAACTTCAAATGTTAATAAAATATGCAATAATTGTGATAATGTCATAAAACCAATTGCATGCCCTCCATATGGATGTTACAAAAGTAAATTTTAAAGAAGCACATTGATAACTATTTTAGAAAAAAAATATGCTCTATGAAAACAATATAACTATTTGAAAATGACATTTTCAGAAACATACCAGTTTTCATGGGAGAAAAAAAAAATCATTCAAATCAATTCAAAAATATAAATAAAAAATATATTTAGAATCTAGACAAAAAATCGTAAAAAACTCTAATTTACTTCATCTTCTGATTTCAAATGATTTAATGACAATATACATCTGAATCTAAAAGTTTTTTTCAAAATGTAGAGTTTAGTGTTCGTTCAGGTGAAAAAGTGTAACCCAATATTGTGGGTTCACCCAATGTGGAGAAATTGATATCACTTGCTAATATCAAATTCTTAAGTCTTTCTAAGAAGAGGACTTTGAATAAGATAGCAAGAGAAATAATTACTAAATTTGATAATCTTGAAAAGCTTGAAAAAGCCCAATTACTTTATCTTTTTCTTCTAGAATTTTTTTGCAAGAGCCATTAAAATTGTTGGGTGTAGACACAAAATAAAAAAAGTGAAAAAATTTCTAACATGCAAAGTGATACTATTGAAAATATTAGGAAAGATTTGAGCTCTATAGGGAAGCAATCTTGAACTAAAAATAGTACCATTATAAGAAGAGTTCTGTCGACATCCAATATTGGTAAAACTATACTGTAAAATAAACAATTATCTTCAGTTTCATCTTGGTTTGGTTTTAGTAGGAAAATGATATCAAAATATGTTACTAAGAGAAGAATGCTTTTGGATGATAGAACAATGGAAGACAATTGGGAAATTATGTGTAGAGCTCCTCATTCTGATAAGATTGAGTAGGGAATCAAGAATTTTGTCATATCATTTTGGAATGATAATACTCGTCCTTCACGAAACACTAGAGATGTTATCAAACACAGGCTTATAGATAATGAATATGAATACCATACACAACATTGGTTGGACACAACACAACATGAAATGTATGTCTTATTTTATAGTTCAAATCCTAATATAAAGATTGGAAAAACATTGTTTGAAAGATTGAAGCCATATTATGTGAGGAGAAAAAAAGTGTTTGAAACTTGTTGTTTTTGTTATCATATTGAATTTGATGTCCATAATCAGGTTTTTCAAAATTTTTTAAAAGACACTTTTAGTTTTTAAAATTCTCCTCCTAGTAGATGAAGTGAGTTCATGTCATCCATCTTATGTGACAAAATTGATGATTTCGTTGCTCAAATAAATTGCATAAGGGGAATATATGAAACATGTGCTGATTTGGCTCTTTTCCCTTTGAAAAGGGAAGATATTGATGTCCAAAAATAAATAAATTGCAAGAGTTACAAATATTTAAGGAATGAAATAAAATTTGGGAAAGAATCCATAAGGTTAGAATATGTTGAAGAAGAGATAAATATGTAAGGAATGAAAAATGATAGTATCCCTAGAAAATCAGTCAAGATTGAGTTTCTTAAAAGTGACCCTCTTAAGGACAACCCTAACACTAAATTGAAGTAAAAAAATGTAAAAAAAAAAAGAAGAAAGCCTTTGGCTAAGGATGAATCCCTTTCCTTTGAGCATCCTGAAGAAGAAAAAATGTTCAGCCTTCAACCAAGAAAAAATCCCTTGATTTTGTGTCAATGGAGGAAGCCCTTCTCGACACTAGTCCACCTAAAAGAAAATCTCCTGCTAAGAAACCTAGCCCTTTTAAGTTAAGGAAAACCAAACTTGGGGATAAGAAAATTACTGTGGACATCAAAAAAGAATATTTTGAGGATGGAAATGGTTCTCATGATAGAGGAAAGGGGGAAGGCTCTAGATATTAAAAAAATAGGGGTGTAGTTTTAGGGAATGCAGGCCTGATAGAACAATGAATAGAAAGGATAAAAAACATATAAGGAGGAGGTGGTCCCAGAGATAGATGTCAACTAAGAGCCTAAGGAAAGTGAGAGTACCAATAGTGAGGTTGAAGACTATGAGATAGGGGCAGAAGATGTGGAGGAAGAAAAATCCTAGGATTTTATTGTGAACCTAGAAAACCTAGAGGAAATGGTCAATATGGAATGAACCTCCCATGTTGAACTCAGGATGAGGTTGATGTTAAAAATATTTCCCCATCCTTTGTTGTGGATAATAAGGAGGAGAAGAACTCAACTAACTAAATTTGGGAGCTTTGAAACATAGTGGTTACTCTAGAGGCTGCAAGTGGCAATGCTACTCTCATGGTAGAGTTCCATATTGCTACTTCTAATTTACGTAGGTTAATTAGTGGCATGATGAAAAATATGCTCTTTGGAGCTACTAGTGGACAAAGTAAATTGAAGAAAAATGACAAGAAATGAAAGCTCAAAGATAAGAAAGAGGATGAAGTTGAGGAATCTACAGAAGAAGAAGACTAGAAAAAGGAGCTTGAGTTCCTTTGAAAGGATTGGGATGATATCTCAACTGAAAGATGATCTTTCCTTCAGTTTATTTAATTTTGTTGGGACTATTATTATGTATGCAGCTAGTATGAAAAAACTTATCGTCAACTTTAATTTTTGTAGTGATACTAATATAACTTTAATCTAGAAATTTACACTCTTTCTTGTGATGCATAAGATGCTTAGAAATTTAATGGAAAATAATAGAAAGGATAGTAGTCATATTAATGATAGTCCAATGAGTAGTTTGCAAAACAAGTTAGATGTTTTTTATTAATTTTTCTTTTTGATGTCTTTGGTTAAGTTTTGGTTGTATTGGCATGAAGTCATTTCTTTTGGGTTCTACTATAGTGTGATCTTTGTTGTTATCTATTTTAGGGCCCTCTCCCTACCATCTAAATAAAAAACAAAAATTATTATACAAAAATTATTCTTATTAAATAAAAAATTACTATACAAAACTTATTCTTGTCAAGAATCAAACTCTGATATTCTCTTTTTAGGAGAAAGGTCAAAGACTTGTACTTGATATTTAATGGAAAAGATAAAATTTATAGAGTATTTAAAATATGTAGAGCATAATACTCTTGAACTAAAATATTAAGTTCTAAAACTAGCCATAAAAGCCACAACCTAGCTATATCTTGACTAAAATATCTTCCAAAATTATACATTAGGAAGACAAACTGAATCTAAAACAAAAGATTTCTTGGAAAGAGTAAAATATATTCATTAAGTGCTAACCATAGAGATGAAAATTCTCATGAGATTTGAAAATTTTCACCCACTTCTTCTAGCATTAGGAAGGATGTACCTTCAAAAAATTCTTTACAAACTTTCTTATTGTAATAATTTGCCTAAGGCAATGAATATAATGCCAAGATCTATAAGATCAATAGATAGCACAAATAAGAGAGATAAGATGATATGATCAAATGAATAACCGTATAATGATCAAATGATAATGGATTGATAAGTGTCAAATTGATAATTATAAAGTAGATGTGCTTGACTATATAGGCAATACATGATAACTAGGAGCGATGCAAGAGATAACCTATCAATCATACAAGGTGTAATCACATGTCCACAAAAGATGGATCATACTACATTGTATAAAAAAGTATGTGAAACATGGAAAAAATGAGAGGATGATAATGTGATAAGAGCAATAAAGGTGGATCTCACTCATAAAGTGGAAATTATCCTACACCATGTGCTAAAATGAAGTGCAAACTCCTAGGTGTCTCAATGAGAAACTACTATGCAATGCATTATCCTAAGTAAAATTAAGTAAAGCATAACTAGTGAATATCTAATTACACCAACACTTATCATCTCTACCAAGAGGAGCATTGACCATGGCATGTTCATCAAAACCCTTATCTTTTCCTTTTAAATCTTGATCCACAATATTTTTCCTATAATCAATAAGTCGAGGCCTAGGAAGAGGATGATGTACCAACAATCTATGTAGGGTATACAAGATTTCCTTCTTAAACACTGCAAGATTGTATGGAAATAAATCATAGAAAATAGCCAAATCCTTGTGAAAATGATTACAATTACCAGAGGCCAAGGCATTTTCAATGGCATCAAACTGTTGAGCCATTACCAACTTCTTCCTAAATTTTTTAGTAGAAAAAAGACCCCCAATCAAAGCATCTCCTTTGAACATGTCATACTGTCTAATTGATGTAGCTAATTGAAAACTCTCCAAGAAATCAACTTGAACATAACTATCAATTAAGTTTTCTAATAGAGCTTGGTCTCAAACCAAATCAATGATATTTGAAATAAACATCATTAATACTAGTGAGGGGAAGATGATTTTTGGTAAATTAGGCACTAGCACTTTATCCCCAATAACCCGACGAATATCATTTTCTCTCTTCCAATCATCTCGGGTGAACATCTTTCTCATCTCTGTACTAAGGACTAGACCCGAGAATGAGCGTTCCTAATTTTTAATTGGGACTAAAACCTTGTTATTCAAAGAAGCATACCCCTTGACTGTGGTGGCAATGGAAAATTATGATATTCTTAAATAACCATATTTTCAACATTAAAATTTAATTTAAAATAATTATAAATATTACATATGAAATATTTTCAAGATTAAACATTAGAAAAAAAGTTATTGATTCATATATTTCTTATGAAAAATATAGCCATATAAAAAATATTCCTACATAATCATTATGTAATCCAATTATTTATTTATTTATTTGATAAAAATGGCTGCGCTATTATAATTTATTAATAAAAAACTGCTTTGGAAATGCTCTAGAGGGAAAGAAGCAGGCACCATCCTTGCCTAAACAAAATACAAACATTGATGTCCAAAGAAAGATAGATTATAAAGCCACCCTTATTGAAGACATCTCTTAATTATGCCACCCTTATGTAATCCAATTATTATAAATTCTTAAACAAACATATTTTCAACTTCAAAATTTGATTTAAAATAACCCAATTATAAAAATCTTTATATTATTAAGGTTAAAATTAAAACATATAGAAACAAATATTGAATATATGTTTCTTATAACAAATATATCAATTAATGATTAATTAAAGTATATTCTTATTAAAATATATCATTTATTTAATTTTGATAACTATTAAAAAAAAATCCAAAACTATACTAATACAAACTTGTATCCTTATTTATGAAGCATCATTTCTGCACGAAGCTTATTTATAAATAATAGATAATGAGTGGAAAATATAATTCATTCAAAAGATTAAATATTAAATATTATAAAAATTAAAATATTCAATATTAAATTTGGAGAATTTTCAAGATTATCAAACAAGATATTTGAATAATATTTTAGTTATAAAATGAAATACAATTTAAATAAAAATGATAAAAGCTACATTTAAACCTAAAAAATTATCACATCATGTACAATTTACAAAAAGAACAAAAACAATGGTAAATGACTTACAAAAAATTTAGAGACCGATGTCTTGGTCCAACAAATGCCACATCAACAATATACAAAAGACAAGGAAGTTAGTCAACTCAGTCAGATATCGAATCCACATATCAACAAAAAAAAAATTCCATAAAAAATTCAAAGAAAAAGGTACATGGTTCGACTAACTTGTCAAAACAAATACATATGTCTATAACATGGAAGAATGCCAACCTATTGTTTAATGCACTAACAGTATATCAACATGAGATATTACATCAAAATAAAAAATAGTTTCAAACAACTTGTTGAAACAACCACATGCAAGGAGAGAGACTTCAACCAATAACTTGTATTGTTAATGACACCAATTAAAAAAATGGACAATTTTATTAAAAATTATTATGAAATATATCATAATTTCAATGATGAAAAAGGGAGGTACATTTTAAGGCAATTCCCACACTAAATAGCATATTGGAAAATTATAATCTTCTACAACCTTTTAGGGATAAATATTTATGCTTTAGAATGAGGAGGGATTCAATGTTTTCATTTGTTATTCTCTTAAAATATAGATAGATAGAATTCCAAGATTCACCATATTACATGGAAAATAATTAGTTTTCATAAGATGATGGGATGTTTTTTAGATACTAGATAAACACCTTTTTAGAGAGATTCTTGTTTAGGAATAAGATCAATGGATGTGATCTGGGATCTCTAAATATTTAACATAAGATTACACTACTAAATCAGGAGAATGGTTAGAACCTACAACCGCTCCTAAAATTTAAAGATGAATAATGAGAATATATGAAATAAATGATTGACTATTTAGCCAAATAAAATCCATGCATATTGATTAAGTGAGATCCATATTAATAAAAATGATACCTAAGTCAGGTGGTGGTCTATCCAACTATTTACCGATACAACAAAACAAATGATACTTAAATCATGTATTTACGAATACTAACTAGATTCACATATACTTTTAAATCAATGAAACAATTTATGTGCAAGTCTAGTTCTTCTTCCAATGTTCATATATACTCAAAAAATTCAATATGTATTAAAAGAAATCACTACAAAAACCTTGCAATAATTTCATAGTTTCTCTATACTAACTAATCCTACTTCACCAAGTCAAGAAAAATATGATATGGGAGATACTATGATACACCCACTTGAACTCCTAAAAGATTTTAGCTCCATATGGAGTCCAATCCAACTAGTGAGAGCTATATCCATTACAATCCTAACAAAATCCGAAGTTAAAAATATTACGCTTAAAAAATGTGATATTCATGATTTGATTCATTAAAATATCCTTAGGATTAGTCCTCTATGAAATTGGTTCAACAACTAGCTTTCTATAAATCAAAAGAATATGCAAATGTATATATAAAAATAATCCCAATAATGTGTTGAATATTAACACTTGTCATACATTGTGAGTTATACAATGTAAAATTATGTCCCAACACCAATCATTAATTTATTTTCAACAATATAACATAATTGGATTTAATTTTTAGTGTCGATAGTAAAATATTTATTAAATTTGACATCTCTATATATAAATAGGGGAAAATTCTGGTCAATCGTATACACCAACATCATAGCACCTAGCTACGTAAGTCTCAATTATTACTAAAAATATAGGCTTGTTCAAGTTTTTATTTTTTTATTTTTTTAGAAGACATGCTAGAGGAATCAGTCACATTTATCACTACTTTCTATGCCCTTATACATGGGAACTATTGAGGTTGAAGTTACCTCTCATATGTCTACGAAGTCATCAACAAAACTAATGATGAATTACAATAATTTATTGTACTCATAATGCATAACCAAAACCCTATCTAAACACATGCAAACTTTTCCTTGTTATTATTTTTCACATATGCATTAAATATGTTATGTAGTCCATAAATTAAATGAAATTATATCTACTTCTAACCTTAAGGCTAAACACTTTAAATTTTAATTAGTGATCAACATATCACATTGGACCATTATTTTTTTTCCCAATGTTAGTATTATAGCATGTTACAATAAATGGATATATTGATCAACCCTCCCCACTCACTAGTCCAAACAGAGTTCTCCACTTGATAATTTATTAATTGATTCTTATGAGATATATCCTACCCATAATAAACTAATTAATTATAAGAGTTAATTCCACACTATCATCTAGACATAAACATATAAGTCCTCAAAATGAGTGCTCGTTGTAAATAAGTTAGATTGATTAGCTAACCACTTTAAGGAATGTGACACCTTACAATATGGTCAAGTTTCCTAGCAAGATCAAGTATGCTTTTGAAGTTATTGCATTTTCTATTTTGGTGGGGTGGTACACAAAATTTGAACTCAGTTTTGAAGGCTTTAGAAGCTCCAAAAAGGGGTGAAACTTTGATTGGCTGACACTTTTCTCAAGTAGGGTGTAGAGCGCTTCATGCCATTTTCTAAATGGGGTAATAATTGTATGGTGAAAATGTGACCACACTTCTATGAATCCTTACATGCAATAAAACTCAAGAATAAGCCCTCACAAATCGATCCATAGCTCTCTATGCATGGAGTTGCAAGATTTGTAAAATTGCTCCTAGCTAGAGCTGTAAACTCATGACCTTGCTAGTCAACCACACAATGAGAGATTCTAAATCAAAGACAAGGGCAACAATGGCAATATCCCCAATAAAATCTAAATGAATGCAATGCAATGCAAACTTAATCTAAGATGAACATGCAAGTATGTAAATTAGGCTATGAAAATGGAAATGAAAGAGTTACAAACCCTCTAATTAAACTGTGAGATTAATCTAAAACATGAAAGGAAATGATACCATGATGATTCAACTATGATGCAAGCTAGGATGTGATGTAGATGCAAGATGAATGTCAATGATGCTCCAAATCTTCAAAACTTGATGCAAGAATGTCTCCAAAAGCTTCAAGATGACTTAGAAAACATGTAGCATAACAATAGCATAAAAGAGAATGGATGAAAATGAAGAAGAGAGCTCTTCTTTTATAGGAAATGAAAAATCAATGGATGATCGAGATTAAGAGACAAAAGACTTAATCAACGATGGAGAAAAATAAAAGCTTGATCCTTGTGCACAAATATCCTCTAATGAGAAAATAGGAGTTCAATTTTGTGTCCATATGAGACAAAAAGTGCTTTTTCCCTTTTTATAAAATAAAAATAATACTTTATTTGTGCAACATAGGATAAGAAGAAAAGTAAAATTTTTTTATTTAAATAAAAGGGGAGGAAATATTCCTTTTAATTAAATAAAGACTTAGGATAAAGTGATTTTATTATTTAATTAAAAGAGATTTTTAATTAATTAAAAGGGAGCATGTTCTCTTAATTAAATAAGATTTTTATTTTTTTCTCTTTTAAATTAAATAAGGCTCAAACCTTAGGAAATATTGAATTGATTATGATTTGATCAAGGAAATTGATATAATTGATATTGTTGATATTTGAAAATATTGATTCAGGGATTTGACAAATTGCTGAATGGGGGTCCAAAGTCTAGGCGACCATTTTCGGGTGCATATATTTGCTCCTCTTTGACTAATGTGAGATCGATTTAGGATCACATGTGATCAAAGAATGAAGTTGAAATATGAGATTGATTTGGGATCACAAAATAACTCAGATGTGAGATCGATTTGGGATCACATCTGGACAAACATAAACAAAGGATTCTAGACATGAGGTCGATTCGGGATCATATCCAAAATAAGAGATAAGAATCTCAAGCTTGAGTGAAAGCTCAGAGAAAGATAGTTGAATCAAGAAAATCAAGGAATCAATGATTAAAATCCAATAGGTATTGCCCCCTCAGAATCGAAATCGAAATCAGGTAGAGGAGAAGTAGAAAATTGATAAAGATGATCAAATCTTAATGAAATCACAATAAATCATAATCGAAGGATGGAGCATGATAGGATAACCATCAAACAGTGAAGATATGCTCTAGGTTGATGAGGTTTGACAGAAAAATATATAGGATAAAGATTAAGTGAAACCTAAGAGAGAGGAAGCAAAAGGGGTGAATGAAAGACTAGAAGTTTGGAAGACATGGAAAGGAAGAAATTCCATCAAAAATTGAAGAATTATGCCTCAAAAGGTCAGTCAACTGCGTAGAAGAATGAGAAAACTTGGAAACGCGACTCAAATTTCAATTTTGAGTCCGAAAAATGGATAGAAAATGATGTGATATGAAAGACCAGAAATGAAAGATATGATTAAGAAGAGTCAGAAAATGAGCATAGTTGACCAACTAGTCCGTAGATGATAAAAATGAGAGCTCTCTCCATATGCAAGATGCAAAAACTAAACTATGATGAACCTAAGAATGCAAGCTACTATGAAAGTGGTTGACTTGCAAGGTCACAATGCCTATAGATATCTAATTATCATCATCGAGCATTATTGGTAGCATCGTAAGATCATACAATGCACATTAGCATAACTATGTGGATATGAATATGATCTTTATTAGATAGAAATGTGGAAATCCCACCTAGCCATCAAAGACATGGAGGTCAAGATGACTAATGCAGTGAGATTACCTAAGTTTGATAAGGGGAGATTATGCTTGTATCAAGACACATGAAAGTCAGGATAACTAGAAGCATGCACTCGTAAAACAGTCAAGGATAATACCTTGTCAATCCATAGTGTCAAGTAAGACCAGCATAAATGCTCATGACAGTTAAGATCAACAAAATATACCCATAAGCAGATAAAAAAAGAAAACATGTTCTCATACCCTCAGTTTTCTAGCTATGCATCATCGAAAACTTCTCAGGGAGAGACCACTCATCAAAGAAATCCTCATAGACAACACACAAAGAAAAATAAAGTCAACATATCTCAAATGAATTGATTGTCTAAGTGCATGTTTGTTGGTCATAGAGTTAGACTTTGGTTATCACATCTATCAATGAGAAATATTGCATCATACTTAGATTATTGGATAAGACATCTGATAAGTGTTAAGAAACACTCGACGCAAGGGTAGTGTTGAAAAACACTATTTGGGGTGGTGTTGAAAAACACCCGTTGTGAAATGCCCCAAGAGACAAATGCACCTAAAGGACCTATGCTAACAGTTATTACCCCTAGACAAAGATAAAGACTAATTCCAGACTACATCAAATAAGGTCAAGGCATGATGGAGAAAGGCTAAGTGTCGAGAGCACATGCTAAAAGACAATAGTGCAAAGGCCTCAAGTAGCGCCTATTTCCAGGTTTTCACCACTTGGAGATTTTTTTGATTTTTTGATTTTTTTGTATTTTTGCTACCAAGGCACCTGTTTCCAGGTTTTCACCAAGGTATTTTTTCTATTTTTTTTTAATTTTTTGCATTTTTTTATTTTTTATATTTTTTCAAGACTTTATATGTTTTTTAGGATTTTTTCAGCATCATATATGAATTTTTTTGGTATTTTTTTCAGGATCATAAAATATGTACAAAGGATGCCCCCAGATAGAATGGGCATCAAACTCCCAAGCAAGATCACATCGTGTAGTCTTAGTGTCTAGCAAGGTGGGGAACAAGAGGGATTAGCAAGCTGGTGAATGAGATGGAGGAAAGGAGAATGAAGGCAAATGGAGGGAAGAAATTCTCAAGGTCAAACTCCTCAAGAGTACCCAAGCTAGAGAAAAATTATCATGCAAAGCACATTTGGATAAATAATGAAAGGATAGCATAGGATAAGTCACAAAAGCATAATGCAAAAGAAGGAAATGATACAGTCCAAAGAGGGTAGACATGTCAAGAGACTTCATAGCATCGTATTTTACTCTTTTTATTAGATCAAGACCAAGGGGGAAAAGGATAGCGAAAGGCTAGAATGAATGGAGAAAAATAAATATGAAGGCTAAACATGAATGAAATGAAAGCAAGATCATCGTAAGATAGCTCACAAGATAGCCAAATGTTCGTGTATAGGTCAACCTTGTCAAGATCAAAGATGGAATGGAATGGATGAAACATGTAGAAGAACTACGCATGATGCCTGATTACCAAGTTTTCATCATGGTACTTATCCAAGGCACCACAAGGGAGTGGTTTTCACCATAAGACAAATTTATTTCTCTTTACTTTTGCTACCAAGGTGCTTGTTTTCAAGTTTTCACCAAGGCACATTTTTAATTTTTTAATTTTATTTAATTTTATTTTCTTTTTTAATTTTTTTTGGAAGAAGGAAAGTTTTTTAGATAATGCTCCTTGAAAGGATAAACCATGATATGTCAAGGATTCAAAATGATATACTCAAAGATGCTGATAGGGAAAGGAAAATGGAAGAGAAAAATGGAGGATAAGGCTTTATGTAAAGCGAGTGAGGTTGGAAGATAGGAAGAATAGGCAAATGAGGAAAAATGATAGAAGGTAGAAGGATAATGAATGGAAAGATTGTGAAATGGTAGATGGAAAGAAAGGAAAGATCAACGTCAACACACACCTTGAAGGTTGGTGAGAGGATAGAGGAAACGTGAGTGAAGGAATATGAAAAGAAATATGGTGAACAGATAGCAGAGGTTGCGGTTTGGGTGCATGGAATGGAAGAATGTTTTTGGAAGAAGATGAAGTGGAAGCCTTTGGAAGCTTGAATGTCAACTTCACTTGTTTATTAACATTAGACTCTTTCAAGAGAGACTTTGGAATCCATATAGCCGTAGGCTTTTTATTTCTTTTTGATGATTTAGAGAGAATATCTTTAATGATGAATTTTGGAACCCATACTTGTCTTGTAGTTTTCTTCTTAGATATCTCTTTTGACTTTATGTTTCCATGTCAATTAGAGGAGACATGGTGATCTTCTTTTTTTGATAGATTCTTGTATTGCTTCTTTTTCTTGTATTGAACATTCAAGTTACTTCCAAAAAACTTGGGACTTGTGGAAGAAGAAGAAGGATATGACTGGTTTAGATGGGTGGGTGGGTGAAAAGGATTCAAGGGTATGCATCTATGTTGATCTTGAGGAAAGATAGGAGATGGAGGGACATAAGGACCCAAGATGGATGACAAATTAGGAGAATTAGGAGGGAAAAGTGAAGGGACATAAGGACCCAATATGGAAGGTAGATGTGAAGCCCTTAGTACTAGTGGAGGAGGTCCAAGGATGGATGTGGAAGATGCAAAAGGATAATCAACCAATTCATCAGCATTTATATGACAACCAAGGACATCAGCATCTTTAGAGTGAGCATTAAAATTTTCAATAAGATCGTGAACATCTTGAATAGGAGCAACTTCTTTGATAGGATTGTTTAGAGCTTGCAAAGACTCAGGAAGAGTAGAAAGCGGAAGCGAACATGGAATGGTAGAACAAGAAGATGGAAGACTTTGATCTTGAAAAGGATCTTTGGATAGCGTAAGTGTATCAGCTTTCTTTTGATTTTCAATAGGCTTAACATTGGAAGTAACAACACTATCATCAATAAGCTCAAAAGTGTAAGTAGTAGCTTGATCTTGCTTGGGAGAAGATTTAAGACATGGTGGGATGAATGAGGAAGGGTGTAAAGGATCGAAAGAACCATGAAATGAATGAGAGATATTATGAACAGGATTGGATGACATGGAGGGTTCTTGATCTTGATCTTTCTTTATGTTCTTTTCTTTATCATTTTTAGAGTCCTCTTGACATGGAGCCACTTCTAAGGACAAGGAAGCAGGTTGGGATTGTATGGAAGACTTTGGAAGAGATGGTGAAGGACTAACTAAAGTAGGCATTATAACGCATGAAGACTTAGGCTCTTCAGGTTTAGCATTATTGAAAATATTCACAGCCAAGTGAAGGTTAGCTTGAGTTTCTTTAAGAAGTAGCCCTTGAGGATAACTATAGGGAATCTCATGAAAAGCATTAGGAATTTTGTTGAATGAAGGATTTGTGAAAGATTCAGAAGCTTTAGTAGATGTATGAGTATTGGATGAACTAGGGGATGGAAGGGAACCATCACAAGACAAAGGTTTAGCATTAACATGATCTTGCTTGAGAGTGCAATCTTTATTTTCAGCATGAGAGTTCCTAGAGGAAGGATTCTTATAATATTTATGTTTCAAATCAGCACGGTGCATTTTATATTCCTCAATAGTAGTAGTTGGATTATAATCAAGGTATTGTTCACAAAAATCATCAAAGTTTCTTTCAAAATCTGAATCATATGGATCACCATCATGATCTTTCCAATATGAGGACCCATTTCTAGTAAGCACAAGAGCATGACTAGGAGGACTCTTAGGAATAGAGGTGTCATAGGTATCACTACATTGTCCATCATCATAGTCATCATAGTCATCATAGGTGGGTGCGTCACTCTTCGTGGAAGAGGTATCATAAGGACTATCATGTTGCTCATTATGGTATGTCTTGTGAAGAGAAGTAAGACTCTTTGAAGAAGTAGAAGAATAATGAGATTGTGAAGAAGAGGAAATTGAAGACTTAGTGTAGGAAGAGGATTTGGATAATAAGGAATTCGAATAATGTTTAGAAGAGTCATGATAAGATTTGGAAGATGAAGAATGTGAATAGTGTTTAGAAGAATCGTGATAAGATTTAGAATGTGAGGAATGATGAGAAGATTTAGAAGATGAAGAATATTTGGATGAGATCATGAGTATGATTCTAGCAAAGGCATCTAATTTAATTAATTTTTCTTTTATTTTTGTCATAAATTCATTACTCATGAGAATTTTGGAGGAACAACACTTTTTGAATATGTCAATGAGCTCAAGATCATCTATTATTAATAAAGGTTCCAAAACTAGATATTTGAGATTCATGGTTATAGAAAAGGAGGAATCAAGCATGGAAGAAACGAAGAGATAAAATAGAAGAAAATAGACTAGATAATAAGAGGTAAAGAATTAAGAAGAGGAAGAAGAATTTCCCATGGGAATAGAAGACTTCAAAGAACATGGGAAATGGAGAAGAAAGAAGAAGACTAAGAGTCATCCTGTGCAATTGATACCATAATGTTCATTGAGATGTTGAACAACATGACAACACCTAGGATCTAAGATCTGGACTGACCAAGGAAGACCAAGCTTCTAAGGAGAACTCACTACAGCAAGACAGAACTTAGTTTCAGTATTCCAATTACATTTTTCAAAAGATTTCACAATGATGATCAAGTACATAGAACAACAACCAGGGAATTCAAGCAAATAGTCTTCAAGAAATGGGCAAGGGACAAAGCAACCTTGCGCATGAATAGAGATAGTGACTTAGTATTCTTTTCGCTAAAGACTCTACTTGTGTATGTTCTTGAAAATGTTTTAGCAGGCACATAGAACACAACAACACCTTAACAAGTTGTCTACAAGGATATACATGGCTTGCTAAAAGGAGACCTCAATATATGCAAGGTACATGAGGCCCAAATTCATAGATGAGAAGAATCCAAAATCACATAGCCGGGGGAAGACAGTAACCCAAATCTCCTCCACTTCTCAAAGGTATAAAGTTCTTTGAGGCTTAGCCAAGAGTGATATCAAACTCAATTCCCAAGAGAGGTGTCTTTCGATTGACCACCCGCTATTTATACTCCACTGGAACACAGGAGTTAAGGTCATCCCTTGAGGTGGTGTGTCCCCAAGCAGACCTTCTAAAATTAAAATTAAGTAATTCACTATCAAAATTATTTAAAGCACTAAAGGTGGAACACTTAACTCTTCAAGTAAATGTGAAGTGAGTCCAAAAGTGCAACATTTAACTCTTCAAGTGAATGTGAAGCGAGTCCAAAAGTAGAACATTTAACTCTTCAAGTGAATGTGAAGTGAGTCCATAAGGTGGAACATTTAACTCCTCACACAAACTCAAAGTGAGTCCAAAAGTGGAACATTTAACTCCTCACACAAACTCAAAGTGAGTCCAAAAGTGCAACATTTAACTCCTCACACAAACTTAAAGTGAGTCCAAAAGTGGAACATTTAACTCCTCACACAAACTCAAAGTGAGTCCACACTTCAGAAAATTAATGAGATCAAGAAAGCATAAAAAGGGGAAACTTTGTGGAACACTTAATGCTCTTTTCAAGTAGACCCCTCCCCTATGTATGAATGTTGACCTTGCATCCAAAGGGCATTAATGAGGGGCAATTAAAAATTAGTGAGTCCAACACCCAATTTAGCTAACAAGATCAATCAAAAGTACTCTAAAGTTGCTTATAAATACTACTCACAAATGCGAAGGGGTTTGAACCATGGAATATTTAACTTTTCAAGTAAACATGAAGTGAGTCCACAAAGTGGTGCATTTAACTCTTCATATAAAAAAGAAATGAATCCATGCCCTCAATCATTTAATGAGATATTTGATATTGGAACCAAGAATTACTTAAAGTTTAAACACAAGCATTCACTTACACAAACTTGTATGAAAGCAAATCTATGTTCATTCATTTCTCATTAAGAGCATCAATTGAAATGTGTTCTATAAAAGCATGTAAACACTCAAGCCAAACACATGAGAGGTTCAATTTTAATCCCAAAATTTAAATATTGTAGAGATGGAACAAAGTACCTCAAGTCCAACGCTTTGTTTTAAGCATTTTCCATGAAAGAAAGAGCACCTTCAAATGAACAAGACAAGAAAACAAGCAAACAAGATATGCAATGTATATCCAACTTATGCAAACCCTAGGGTTAGATCTGAAAATCAATTTTTAGGAGCAATAATAGCTAGCAAATAATCCAAATGATAACTCATATCATGCGTTGAACAATGAAAAATAAGTGCATACCCATCACAATTTTTTTTTTGTTTTTGCATTTGACCTAGTCAACAAGATCTAATTTTTTTGATATGATTTCGGCCAAAAAAATGAAAATAAAAAATAGAGACCCCTACTTAAAAATATAGATCTTTCCAAAAATGTAAAATTTTTAGAAAAATCTCTTCATTTGTGCCCTAGAGAGCTACTTTCCCAAAATAGACCAGTTTTTATAAATCGACCAAATGAGATATGATATGATCTCTAAATTAAAAACACAATGAATGGACCCCTTATATAATTTCAAGAAATTTCCATAAATGTAAAATTTGTTTAAAAATATGTTGATTTGTGTCAAAAATAGATTGTTTATGAAAAATAAAGAAAAAATCATAAAAAATACAAATTACCTCTGAAAATTTTGAAATTTTTTTTGGAGCTTTTCTGATATGTCACCAAGTTGAAAAAAAAGTTTCAAACCAAAAAACCAAGCCATTTGGGAGATATGATCAAATCTCTCAAATCTAGGGTTTTCCATCTACAAACAAATCTGCACAAGGGTTAGCTGTAAAAAATAATAAAAAACTAGCATGTAAAAATGGGTTGCCCCATGGTGGGTGCCAAAAATGTATGGTGAAAATGTAACCACATTTCTATGAATCCTTACATGCAAGAAAACTCAAGAATGAGCCCTCACAAATCGATCCATAGCTCTTTATGTATGGAGTTGCAAGATTTGTAAAATTGCTCTCAGCTAGAGCTATAAACTCATGACCTTGCTAGTCAACCACACAATGAGAGATTCCAAATCAAAGACAAGGGAAACAATGCCAATATCCCCAATGAAATCCAAATGAATGCAATAGAATGCAAAATTAATCTAAGATGAGCATGCAAGTATGCGAATTAGGCTATGAAAATAGAAATAAAAGAGTTACAAACCCTCTAATTAAACTATGTGAGATTAATCTAAAACATGAAAGGAAATGATACCATGATGATTCAACTATGATGCAAGCTAGGATGTGATGTAGATGTAAGATGAATGTCAATGATGCTCCAAATCTTCAAAACTTGATGCAAGAATGTCTCCAAAAGCTTCAAGATGACTTAGAAAACCTATAGCATAACAATAGCATAAAAGAGAATGGATGAAAATGAAAAAGAGAGCTCTTTTTTTATAGGAAATGAAAAATCAATGGACGATCGAGATTAAGAAGCAAAAGACTTAATCAACGATGGAGAAAAATAAAAGCTTGATTCTTGTGCACAAATATCCTCCAATGAGAAAATAGGAGTTGACTTTTGTGTCCATATGAGACAAAAAGTGTTTTTTCCCTTTTTATAAAATAAAAATAATACTTTATTTGTGCAACATAGGATAAGAAGAAAAATGGGGATTTTTTATTTAAATAAAAGGGGAGAAAATATTCCTTTTAATTAAATAAAGACTTAGGATAAAGTGATTTTATTATTTAATTAAAGAGATTTTTAATTAATTAAAAGGGAGCATGTTCTCTTAATTAAATAAGATTTTTATTTTTTTTTCTTTTAAATTAAATAAGGCTCAAACCTTAGGAAATATTGAATTGATTATGATTTGATCAAGAAAATTGATATAATTGATATTGTTGATATTTGAAAATATTGATTCAGGGATTTGACAAATTGCTGAATGGGGGCCCAAAGTCTAGGCGACCATTTTAGGGTGCATACAATAATAGCTAATTAAAAATTGGTTCACAAGTTGTGGTTTTTTGGTAGTTGTGTCTTCAGGACTACAATTTCAATACAAAAGAAAAATAGAGAAAAGTCACTTGAGGTAGAAAATTCAACCGCTAAACACAAAAATGGAAAATTTCACTTTCCAAAATATTCTTAGGTGGCTAATTGTGCTGCTTATAATAGGGCCGAAGGAGGATTTTGGGGTTCAGTTAAAGAAGTGTAGATTGTGGCTCTGTCTTGCAGATTATTACAATAAAATGCCCATGTTGCTATAGCATGTTGTTTTTCTGAATATTGTGATGTCATTTAATTAAGAATAATAGAAAATAAGTGGTTTTGTTATTTCTAATAATCAGTTCTTGTAGTTTTCTATTTATTTTTATATTGTGTTATTTCCAATAATCAGTTCTTGTAGTTTTCTATTTATTTCTATATTGTGTTGTGTGTTTTTGGTTAAATAAGAGGAGTACCCTTCATCATTTCTTAAAAAAGAAGTTTGTGAAAGATAAAACACCATGTAAAGAATTTATTTTTTGGCTCCATGAGGTTGAACCATAGATTTTGAAATATTTTATGCTAAGAGAAGCGATCTTTGTTCACAATCCAAGTAGAGTTCATGTGATTGAAAATATTATCATTGTTAGTCAACAAGGGGTAAATTATCTAAGCTTTAACACAGGTGAGAGGTGATCCATCGAGCCACCTGCAGGAGGTAAATCTATTTTTATCAATTTCACATTGCTTGGGAAGAAATAGGTAGTTAGTTCTAATGGATCTCTTTTGAACTCATTAGATGTCCATCTTCAATGATGTTGTTGGCATTAAGAGATGGTAACCAGTAAGCTTACTATCGGTGGATGGCGATTAAGTATTGTCATTGATTGGAAAAAGAGGAAATAGGAAAGAGGTGTTTGACATCTTAATCAGATGTCTAAAGATCTAAGGAGAATACAAGTGATGGGTCTATGTGTAACGACAATGGTGTGGCAATTGGTTACGCTATGCAATAAAGAAGAGACCATATCTACTCATCAAAAGAAACCGACCACTAACCAAAGTGCTTTAGTAACTGAGGAGAAGATACAACTAGTGTAGGCAATGCAACCAAGGAAAGGGTGCAACTGGGTATGCAGAAGTAGGAAAGGTGACAGGTCAAAGCTCTTACCTACTCACTACATAAAGATATTAATGACTTTTTTATGTAGACATGAACTAGGGAAGTCATAGTCAACTATTTAGTCATCTATTTGTTAACCACTTCTTTGACCAGTATTTACTATAATAAATCTGGTGAAAGACTTTTAGTTAACATAATGATCAGTGCAAGGTATGTTTGAAGGATTTAATGTTAGAGTTTGTGGCTTTAAAACATGGAGTTGTCTCATACGAAGGAAAGGTGTTTGACACACATCTATTGTTTTCTTCATAAAGCAGACAAAGAAAGAGCATGCATCAAATTTTTCCTCATGTGAATGAGTACTTCACCGAGTGATGTATCGGAAGGAGATCTGAATTAGGTCATGCATGAGAGGTGCAAATAGGGCAAGGAATTAGATATATATTCTTCTTCCTGTAGAGGATATATTTTTCCCTCATTCTGCCAAAGCAAAGAGTGAATATGCATGCTGAAGAAGCTAGGTGAATAAAAAAGAGAAGAAGAAAGAGAAGAGTGTGTAGAGAAGAACAATAGGAAAGGAGAACACACTAGTGGTGACCAGTGATGTATCTCAGTTGAGCATAATAGAGATCTTATTAGGCTATGCAAAGTCATTTGTAAAAGGTCAAAACCCTCTATTGTTTTCTAATAATTACAATAGCTAAATCTCAATATTTTGGGTGGACTTTAACAGGTCCCTTGTATTAAATCCCTTAATCAAGTGACATTTTGTAAGGTGTTCTAAGTCCTCTAACTAGGCATGCACTAACCGGCCTTATTGTAAAAAATCCCTTTATCAGGTCGCATCTAATAATGCGTTGTAATCCTTTAATAGGGAAGGCTCCTAATAGACGCACTTCAAAAGAGTGCAGAATTTTTTAGGTCTCCTCACACCAAGGTTTTCACCCAAATTGGGTTTCCTCGTGATAAATCTAGTGTCACTGTGTGATTGATTTCTTAATGTTATTTAATGCTTGAATCTTCTTAGCTTGCATCTATCAGTATACTTCATTAGATTTATTTGGAAGAAATTTTATAGGTGTTGATTCACCCCTCCCCTCTTAGCACCGGTTGGGACTATCAATTGGTATCAGAGCCTTGATTTCTTTTCTTAACTTCTTAATTGGAGAAAGGAAAAAAAGTCAAGATGATGAGAAAGGAAGGACCAAAGTTTTCAAAGGAAAACTTTACTCTATGGTGCAACAGGATGAAGCTATACATGAAGACCACTGGTGATCAATATTTGACTCATGTAGCCAATGATTACACTGAGCCAACTAGTACCCTTACTCCCAGGATGAATTTAAGATCAAGAAAGAGCACACAGATGCCATGGATATGATAGCCAATACACTACAAGATCATGTATATCCTGAGATTGAACACTTGGAAAATGCTCACAAGATGTGGGCCAAGCTGCAACTAGTATATGGAGGTGACCCAAATGTTCAAAGAGCCAAGGTCAAGAGCCCTAGAGGAAAGTATGATGAGATGAGGCTGAATGAAGAAGAGATTGACAAATATAGAAATCAAATCAAAGAAGTGATCAAATCCATCAAAAGTACTAGAGGAAAACTCAGTGAAGAGTAGGTGGTTAGCAAAATACTAAGAATGCTCCGACCTCAGTATGCCATCAAGATCTTTTCCATTCAAGAGCTCAGATCAGTGACCACAAATCAAGTCACTCTTGGCTCCCTAATTGGTAAGTGAACTACATTTGAATTGAGAAATTTTGATAATAGCTTACCCATTTAGGAAGCAACTTTTATGTCTTCTATCAATACCTCTTCCACCAAAAAGGGAAGAGAAATTGGTAATTTTTGTACTGGTAAGATTGGTAATCATTTTGAGAACCTTCTCTCAGAAGAGATGGAACAAGATGAGTTTGAAGCACTCATTGCTCAGAGATTTCCTAGAGGGAAAGGGAAGTACAAAGGAAAGCTTCCTCTGAAATGTTTTACTTGCAGTAAGATAGGACATATTGCTACAAGATGTCTAGACAATGACAACAAAGAAAAGAGTAATCGGTTCAAGAGTAAAGGAAAGAAGGAATGCTACCTTGTAGAAGAAGGAGTTATAGACAATGAATCTGAAGACTTTGAGGATCTAGAAATTGCATTTGTTGCAATAAAAGAGGAGAGCCTAGTGGTAAGTGAAATGACACTTATCTCAAGATATCATCAGCATGATGATTGGATCATTGACATCGGATGCACTCACCACATGATTGGTGATAGGAAAAAGTTTATCAACTTGAAGCTCAATGGCAGTGAATCAGTAACCTTTAGAAATAATGCTCCCTGTGCTATCAAAGGGAAAGGTTCTATTGCACTCATCAATGATGTTGTCTGTGAAGATGTGTACTGGGTAGAAGGACTCAAGTACAACTTAATGAGTGTTGCACAACTAAATAACAAATGATTTCTTTTAGAATTTGGGAAAGGTTCTTGTGTTGTCAAGAATTAGTCTGGAGCTCATATTGCAATCGGTAGATAGAGAAAAGGGAACCTGTTCTACCTGGATTCAATGGAAGGAGCCTATCTCATTACATCAGAAAAAGGAGAATTAAGAAAGATTTGTATTGTAACCAAAGAGGATAATAGTTGGTTATGGCACTAGAGACTCTGCCACATAAACTTTGACAACTTTGTCAAAGTGAGAAAAAAGAAATCAGTGAGAGGACTCCCTGAGATAACATAACCTGAAAGAGGTATTTTTAAAGATTGTGAGTTAAGAAAATTGACATGAACGAGTTTCAGCAGTAAATCCTTCTCTACTAAAAATGTTCTAGATCTTGTGCACATAGATCTATGTGGACCTATGAGAACAAAGAGCTACTATAGAGACTGGTACCTTATGCTATTTGTAGATGATTTCTCAAGGATGATGTGGACACTCTTTCTCAGAGAAAAATTAGAGGCATTTCACATGTTCAAAATCTACAAGGCTCAAGTGGAGAAGGAAACTGGTAAAAGCCTAAAGTGTATGAGATCAGACAAAGGAGGTGAATTTAATTCTCAAGAGTTTACTCACTACTGTGAGGAACATGGCATAAAAAGGAATATATTAGCACCAAGGACTCCTTAGCAAAATGGGGTAGCAGAAAGAAGAAACCCGACATTGATTAACTGTGCTAGAACCCTAATGATTCAGAAGGATCTTCCCCATCACTTCTAGAGAGAAGCCATCAGCAGTGTTTTCTATACACTAAACTGAGTTCAAGTCAAGAAAGGAACCGATAAGACCCCCTATGAACTATGGTTCAATCATACTCCTAGTATAGGATACTTCAGGATCTTTGGTAGTAATTTTTATATTAAAAGAGATATCTACTCTAGAAAGTTTGAGCCCAAAAGTGACAAAGGTATATTTCTAGGTTACTCTACCAAAAGTAAAGCATACCGGTGTCTAAATAAGAGAATGGGAAAAATAATAGAAAGCATCAATGTAAAAGTTTATGAGTATTCTGAACCCAGAAAGAAGATTGATCATAATGAATATGACGGTCTCCATGGTCACAATCAAGGAAATCTCTTTGAGTTCAAGGAAGCAACAACCTTAGATGAAAGAGAAGAACAGGTGAATAGACATATAGAGCAAGAGGCTATACCTGAAGCTGACAGACCAAATCAAGAAAATGAACAAGAAGTTGTTTATGACCATGATGAAGAAATTGCTCAATTGAGAGATCCTGATTAGGAATAGAGACCGGTTCTCCCAAGGTATGTCACTTATCACTCAGTCGATAATATCATTAGTGACAAACATGCTAATGTCTTGACCAGGGAAAAGGCCAGAGAGAATATATGTTTGTTTTCCTGCATAAAGCCCAAAACTATAAGGGAAGCTCTAGAAGATGAAAATTGGGTCAAGGCCATGGAGGAAGAAATTGAGAAAATAGAAAAGAATGATACATGGGATCTTGTGCCCAGACCATAGGATAAGAATGCCATTGGGACAAAGAGGGTCTATAGGAACACGCTGAATGAAGAAGGAAAAGTCATAAGAAATAAAGCAAGACTGGTTTGCAAAGGGTATGCTGAGAAGGCTGGACTGGATTATGGAGAGACTTTTGCACTTGTGGCTAGATTGGAAGGAGTAAGAATTCTTCTAGCCCATGTTGCTCACAAGAAATTCAAAGTATACCAAATAGACATAAATTATACATTCCTGAATGGAGTACTGGAGGAGGAAATCTACATTGAACAATCGAAAGGCTTCACATCAACACAAATGGGTGGTATGGCCTGTAAATTGAAAAAGGATCTCTATGGGCTAAAGAAAGCTCCAAGAGCTTGGTATGAGAGGTTACATTCATACCTCTTGATCATAGGATTCACAAGAACCAAGGATAATAGCAACATGTATCTCAAAATTGGAAAAGATGGGAACCTGATTGCTGAAATCTTTGTGGATGATATTATCTTTGGAGGAGATGACAAGATGAGAAAAGCCTTTGCTGAAGAAATGAAGAAAGAATTTGAAATGACCATGATAAGAGGCATAAAATTCTTCATTACACTATAGGTCCATCAGCTAAAAGAAGGTATATTTATTTCTCAGTCCAAGTATGTAAAAAAAATTCATAAGACTTTTGGACTTGAGGAATCCAAACCAATTGGTACTCCAATGATAGCTAACCTCAAGTTATCAAAGGAAGATGATGTAAAAGAAGTGAATGAAACATTGTGTCGGTGCATGATAGGAAAACTATAGTATGCAGTACACAGTAGACCAGATATTGCACATGCGGTTGACATTGTAGCAAGATTCTCTCCAAATCCAAAAGAGACACATCTAATATCAGTAAAGGGAAAAAGGGAATATTTCCAACCTAGTCTGCATCAGTGTAAACCTTTACTTGGAGGCTTCCAAGTAAAGGTTTACACTGATGCAGACTAGGTTGGAAATATTGATGATAAAAATAGCATAAGTGGTGGTGCATTCTTTCTTAGTGGGAGGATTGTGTCTTGGACAAGTAAGAAACATAATTGCATTTCATAGTCTAATGCAAAAGCTGAATATGTTGCTATAGCAATCAATTGCACATAGGTAATCTAGATCAAACAACTACTAGAAAGAATCCAAGAACAGATACATGAACCGATTGAAATTTACTATGACAGTACAAGTGCAATAAATATATCCAAAAACCCTATCATGTAGTCCAAAACAAAGCACATTTCCATCAAGTATCATTACTTGAGAGAGCTGGTACAAGACAAAGAGGTAAGATTGGAGTATGTACTCACCAAAGAATAGATTATTGATATCTTCACAAAGTCATTACCAAAGAGTACTTTTAAGTATCTCAGAGGTAAACTAGGGGTGATACCCCTCCCTGATCTTCAGTAAAATTGCAAAGGTGATCATCAGTTCATTATGCTTCAAAAGAGGACTTCACCTCATCTTATCTGGATTGATGAAAAGGAATGTTTCTCAAAAGGGGAGAAGATTTAATTAAGGTAGTCTTTTCTAACTAGACTTTGGCATTATTATCAAAAGGGGGAGAGTTTTGCAATAAACTGATAGATGACTAGTAGTAGCAGTACACAGAAATACAAGCACAAAGGGTAGGTGACATGATTGTCTATTAAAGTTTCACCATCAATGCCAAAGGGGGAGATTATTGGCATTAAGAGATGGTAGCCGATAATATTACTACTGGTGCATGGCAATTAAATATTGTCATTGATTGGAAAAAGAAGAAAGAGGAAAGACATGTTTCACATCTTAATAAGATGTCTAAAGATCTAAGGAGAATACCAATGATGGGTCTGTATGTAAAGAGACTGGTGTGGCAACTTGTTACACTCTGCAAGAAAGAAGAGACCATATCTTCTCATCAAGAGCAACTGGTCACTAAGAAAAGTGTTTTAACAACCCCAGGAGAAGATACAACCAGTGTAGGCAACGCAACTAAGGAAAGGGTACAACTGAGTATGAAAAAGTAGGAAAGGTGATAGGTCAAAGCTCTTACCTATTCACTACATAAGGATCTTAACGACTTTGTTATGTTGAGATGAACTAGGGAAGTCATAGTAAACTATTTAGTCATCTATCTGTTAACAAATTCTTTGACCGGTATTTACTACACTAAATATGAAAGACTTTGAGTTAACATAATGATTGGTACAAGGCGCATTTGATGGATTTAAAGCCAGAGTTTGTGGCTTTAAAACATGGAGTTATCTCATGTGAAGGAAAGGTGATTGGCACACATCTATTGTTTTCTTCATAAAGAAGACAAAGCAAGAGCATGCATCGGATGTTTCCTCATGTGAACTGGTACTTCACTGAGTAACGTATCCAAAGGAGATCTGTAATTAGGTCATGCATGAGAGGTACAATTAGGGCAAGGACTCTATATATTCTTCTACTTGTAGAGGATATATTTTGCCCTCATTCTGCCAAAAGAAAGAGTAAACCTATATGCTGAAGAAGCTAGGGTGAATAGAAAAGAGAAGAAGAAAGAGAAGAGTGTGTAGAGAAGCACAATGAGAAAGGAGAACACACCAGCAGCGACTAGTGATGTATCTCAATTGAGCATAACAGAGATCTTATCAGGCTATGCAAAGCTATTTGTAAAAGGTCAAAACCCTCTATTATTTTCTAATAATTACAATAGTTAAATCCCAGTATTTTGGGTGGACTTTAATAAGTCCCTTATATTAAATCTATTAACCGGGTGACATCTTGTAAGGTGTTCTAAGTCCTCTAACCAGCTATACACTAATTGGCCTTATTGTAATAAATCCCTTAACCGAGTTGCATCTAATAGTGTGTTGTAATCCTTTAATAGGGAAGGCTCCTAACAGGGCGCACTTCAGAAGAGCGCAGAATTTGTGAGGTCTCCTCACACCGTGATTTTCACCCAAATTGGGTTTCCACGTGATAAATCTAGTGTCACTGTGTGATTGATTGCTTAATGTTATTTTATGCTTGAATCTTCTTAGCTTACAGGTATCAGTATACTTCATCAGATGTATTTAGAAGAAATTTAATAGGTGTTGATTCACCCCTCCCCTCTCAACAGTAGTTGGGATTGTCAGATGTCCACAAACCTTTTGATTGCCTTCATTTCCCAAGTCTTTGTTGAGCAACCTTGTAACCGTGCCAAAGGATTGTCTGTATGTTTCAACTTCCACCACACTAACCTTTCACTACATATTTTATTCCCTTCTTAGATGATCAGGGATTTTGTGTTACATTTTCCCAACCTTTCTATATAGACTTAAAAATGCTTGATCATAAGACTTTAATGACAAATAAGCCAACAATGAGATCACATAGGTGTAAATCCTTCCATGAAGGTCCTTTACAAGGGACTAATTTACTTATATTATGCCTAACCAAAACTTTCCATGGTTGCAGCCCTTGTAATGATTTCAAAATCCATTTAGCAACAAGTGCCAATCTTTCTATTCTAAGGTCTTTCAACCCTAGCACTCCTTTACTCTTTTCATACTTTGAAAAAGTGAACGAGTTAAAAACAATTTGATAATAAAACTAATTTTATTTGATATTCATATCATTTTCTAACTTTGATAAAAGAAATCTATCATTTTAAGAGATACTTTAATATTCACTATTGAAAGTTGAAGAGAATAAAGATATTTGAATATTATTGAGAGAGATAATGATGTATATATATGACAAAGGCATTATGATATAGGCAATGCTCTTGTGAACCAAAAATATTACTATTGGAGTTAAAAGAATTTTTTTTTTTATAAATGTGTGAAGACTTAGTGAAGGTGACAAATATTATTGAAAAAATAGAAAAAATAAAAAATTTTGTTTCTTAAAATTGAATTGTATGATAAATTTTTTTATAAAATTTATTTTAAATATTAAGTTTAAATATTATAAATGAATGTTTTTTCTTTATAATTTTTAGACTAAGATAATTAAAACAGGTTTTATTATTTTTATACCGCAATTTGAATTTTGTAATAAATAAATTTATTTGATTTCACCAAATAAATGTTAGATGATTATTTTTATCATCATAATCTTTACTTTTCAAAAATAATCTATTTATATTATTATACTAATTTTTGAAGTTATTGACTTACATTAATCTACATATCACGAAAAATCATAAAATTTAATTTCAATTGTATCAAATCTATATTTTGAATCTACAAAAATGAATACAATATTTCTAAATTTTAAAATAAAAAATATTAAGAAAATATTTTCATAGCATATATATCTTAATTATTGTTCTTTAACTGAAGTGTTAAACAAACTATAAAACTAAATTGATAGTTATTATTCTTTTATTTTAAAATTTTAATTAAATATATTTTTTTTATTAAAAATATTATCTAGAAAAGTGTTATTTGACTTCTTTAAATAATATTTTCAAAATTCAATAATATTTTTAAATTACTAAACCAATTAGATTGTTAATAAAAATAATCCCAAATTAAATCCATCATGTGAGGTACAATATAATGAGAGAAGACAAACATAATATATGAAAATTATCATCGAGATATATAGTGAGGAATGTGCTTGTCTAATACATGGATGGATGGCTCACAACTTAATAATTACATGGAAGAGACAACATTACATAAGGAAATTTGACATACAAATATATTGTACGTTATTCTTTCTATATATATATATACTTATTTACGTCTAATGGCGGTACGTGAATTTAGTAGCCTCCTCCACCACGGCCGCTACCAGAGCCAGAGCCAGACCCAGCTCCGTAACCCGAACCACTTCCCGAACCGCTTCCATAACCACTGCCAGAACCAGATCCCGAGCCATACCCACTCCCACTGCCTTCACCATGCCCACTGCCCGCACCTGCACCATAGCCGCTCCCCGAACCACCACCCTGACTTCCGCCATAACTCCCCTCTCCCGAACCTGCATATGACCCTGCTCCAGAACCAGAACCGGCTCCCGAGCCTGATCCTGAGCTCGAACCTGAGCCTGAAGCTGAACCGGAGCCTGAGCCAGAGCCGCTTCCACTTCCACCCAGACCTAGGTCTGTTCCCACGCCTAACCCCAGGCCTACACCCAAGCCTCCATCTCCGCCGAGGCTGAGGCCAAGATCGCTTCGCACAATCCGACCCTCCACAATGCATGCAAAAACAAGAGCGGTCGAAACGACCAAAACAAATGACTTGGGATTCCACATTATAATTTTAACTGAAGCAGCTACTGGTAAGCCCGTCACACTAAACCAATCAAGATATTTACTGACAAATATATCGATGGTATTACGAGATATTGTAAAAGCCAGTGCTCTGCTAATGAGAAGTGAACGCAGGCTTTTATAGACTTAGAATGGACAGAAAGTTAAATAAACATGTCAGATTGTATGATTTTAATTTGTTTTGAGTGGTGGAAGGCAAAGCATTGTGTCTGTTGCAGAACTAAAGCTGAGTGCTCCATTGCTTGTAAGTGGGTGGCTAGCAATAAGGCATGATAAATAAGTCGGCAAAATGATAATACAAACACACGGATATTTATATTGTCATTCTTTTTCGTGTCCTATCTATAGTTAGTGGAATTCGCAGGCAAACAATTGTTTCCGAGGATTGCCAGTTGTTGTTCATCTATTGGCGAGTGACCACATTTACTGTGAGGTGTATTAAAAAATTATAAATCAACATAAGCCACTAAAATCATTTCCATATTACTGTTATACTGTTGTGCTAAAACGACATGTATTTTGACTTCTTAGATAATTCATAAAGTCGCTTGAATGCGTTTTATATGTTTATAGTGGACATATAGTGATTGCAGCTTTTTATTAGATTATTATACTCTTCTGTAACATTGGGAAATTATTGATTCCATTATTTTCTATTCTCTTGAACTATATAGAAATAGAAGTGACAGATTCTCCATATTACAGTGGAGAGTCAATAGTCATAAGACCATTGAGTGTGTATTGAGTAGTGCCATGTGTAAAGATTGTTTTATAATCAGTAAGAGTTCATTAGTGTTAAAATTTAGGAATATTATGGAGTATGATAAACGAGGATTACTAATTAGAGGGGTTGTTTAGAGAGATTAGAATGTTTTTGACATTTTAATAGTTGAAATTTCCTTTCATACTGCTTTATTTTGGAATGTAATGGATCAAAAATACATTTAAAAGTTTTATAATTTTTCTACTTTTTTATTATTTCAATGGTAAAAAGATATTATCTTCTAATATTTTAATTTTGATATTTCTATTAGTGAATTTGAGACCAAATTGCTATTGTAGTGTCTTATAAGCTACAATTTCATTATCTACAATTTATATAATTAATAAAGAAACTTCAATAAATAAATTGAGTGGTGTTATAGATATATTTCACAATTTGTCCTAAGATAGTTTAATATCATAATTTTTTTAGATATCAAGTTCCATAAAAGAATGCAAAGCTAGATATAGATTTCATTTTGGAAAGGTGTAGGGTATGTGAAGTTGATGTGTGTAGGTAAGAATGTAATAATAATTTCCATCCTAGTTGTATTATGTCTATTGTTTCCTTTTGTGTCCTTTTTCTTCTTGTCTTAACTATGATTTATTGCCTAGTTTCTTTACATGCATTTGACATTATAATTTTTTTATATCTATAAAATATACATGCATTGTCAAATTTTTCTTCTAAATCACTTATTGGTCTTCCAAGTCATAGTTTAAGTTTCTTTGTCCTTTCAACTTGTTCAAGACAAAAAAAGCAATGTTTAAGTTCATATTTTTTTATCACAAATATCCACAATCATTAACAAGTGTCAAAGTTCTTATAATGTCAAAGTATTCCAATTGAGGTCATTGTAATAGGTGGTTTATAATTAATATAAGTCTTCTCAAAGCATCAAAAGTTCATCTACATTCAGTCATAATATTTTGTTATTCCAATAATCTATTGAGAATAATTATTTAATCTATGTTGTAGAAATATATGTTTACAGTATAGATAGACAAATATACCATCACAAGTACTTTTCATCATCTTCATTCTCCCATATCTCAAAGCTTCACAAAGTCACAAAATGTCTTAAAATGTTAATAATAAGTTTCTAAAGTGCCTCAAGATTTAGGTACGCTAGTTGCTAGATGAGTTCCACTATTTATAATTATTACAATTGATAAACAAATTTAAATTTATAGTTTTTACACACATGCATGCAAATTATTTCACAATGTATAAGCTTCCTAGAAAGTTTGACAACTCATTCCTGGTAATATTTAAATTCATTCTCACAAATTTCACATAAATAATAGTCATAAGTTTTAAATCTAGTTTATAATTTATATCTTGTAAGTCACAAATCATCCATTATAGTATACAAATGGTCACAAATTGATACTAGGTGTGACTTCATTCAACTAGATAAAATTTTGATTGCATAAGAAATTGAATCATAGAGTGATAATATGAAATCACACATTTTAATTTGCATTAATTTAATACTTATTTGTTCTTGAATGGTTATCATAAAAAGTTAATAGTAGTTAATATTTTCATCACATCATAAGGTATAAAGGCATTTCAAAAAAAAAGTGGCAAGCCACTAAAATTTATTCAAATAAAAGTAAATTTTAAAGTTTAGGAACAAAAGATGAAAAAATCAAAATGAGTGTCCCTACCACCCAAATTCTAAAAACTAATAATATATGATAATCTAGGCTAGATTTACAAGTTTTCCATCTTCAAGAGAAACATAAGAAAAAAATTCATAGGCAATGCTATACAAAAGCAATGGTAAGATTAAAGAGAATTATACCTCCTCATACTATATGACATCTATTTTTCTCTACTAGGAGTTAGAACTGACCTCTAGATGTTCATGAATGACCAACCGAATAGGAAGAGGTGGATTTGAAATCATCTTTTGCATTGTGGTTAATCTATAGATGCCTTTAAAATGGTCAAGTGCTAGATCCATAGAGTGCATCACCAAATCCTCAGCTAACTCTCTAATCTTTTTGATAGTCTCCTAATGATGATCACAAATAAGACTTAAAAGTTTGGAAAGAATACCATACAGAACAATATCGTTAAAAAAATGTCCACCAAAGAGGTAGTTAGCAAGAATTTTGTAACTTGATAATTCCAAATCAAGGGTTGATAGAGGAACAATGTAGCTATGAATACAACTCAAAGAAATCCCACAAAATATATAAGAATCTTACATATAATCCATACATATTGTTAAAATTATTAATACGACCTCAATAAATAAAGAGTTTAAACTCATCCTAAGCCACTACTTATGTGACACCAAAATAATAACCTCTTCTACCTCATAGAAATGAAGCTAAAAGCTCAGCCCTGATTTTTTAGAATCATAAGTAGAATGATCGCTTTGTTCAACTACATCAAGGAGTGTACACTTAGTTGTCTAGGCCACCTTCAAATCTTAGCAAAAAAGGAGACATCTTTATATTAAAAAACCCTACTTGAACTGGAAATATTTGTTAAAAATAATCCTAAATTCCTTATATAGCCTTAAAATAATCTTGTAGATAGATGCTATAAATAAGAATAAATTCAACTAAGAAAGAAACTAACTGATAAGATGGCTCACACACTTAAAATTTCAAAACCAAACTCGTAGAACATATAAAACCTAATCACAAGCTAGCATCTAATTAAAACCTCAACCAGCCTGTAATATAGATTCACCAAAAATTGTGAGGAGCTGACAAAGTATAGTGTCAAGCAATAGATTAAAAAAATCCATAACATGTATTACCTAACAAAAACTACCTTAAACTTCTAGATTTGACCAAATGGTTATTTTAGGATAACTAATAAAAATATATATTTTAAAATTAATGGAATAACCAAATGAGAAACGGTATCCATACCCTCCCAACATAGTATTAAAAATTAATGGATAAAACATGACATAGCTCTTCAAGATTGTGACTGTATTGGGTACTAACAAATGTACCAAGAATGAAAACAAATGGAAAATATCCACAGGAGCGGTAGAAGTACAAACCTATGTCACACTTTTATAGAAAAATGGCCAAAACCATGAAAATTGTTCAACGTTAACAACATAAAAGTGGTATTTATGTTTAGAATTAAAAATCATGTAAATTGATGAAATGTTTAAAAGTGGATGAATTTTATGACTATACTTTTATAAAGATTTTAAACAATATATATTTTATGAAGTTGAATTTTTTTAGTGGTGATCATGTGTTGTGCAAGTGATGTTAAAAGTGTGAATTGCGATCAAGCCAGGACATAGATAATTGTGTTAAGAAGTGATTTTTTACTTCAATGGATCTGATCAAGCAGAGGTAGTGTTATTCTAAAGTTCATTGATCCTATTGTTTCCTAATAGTTACAACAGTCAAAATCCCTTAATTGGGTGGATCTTAGCAGGTCCCTATAGTAAATCCTCTAACAAGGTGGAAAAATAGTTTGTATTTGAAGTCCTCTAACAAGGATGCTCCTAACAAGGTAAAGGTTCTAATAGGCCTAAAGGTAAATCCCTTAACTAGGAAGAACCTAACATTTCTTTTGTAAACTCTTAATAGGGTTAAGCTACTCATAGGGTGTACTTAAGAAAAGTACAACACTTAGTTGGTATTAATCCCCACAATGGTTTTTTCCCAATTTGGGTTTCCATGAGATAGAAATTTGTGTCATATGTTTTAATTATTTTATGGATGTTCAAGCTTATGGTTAATATTTTCATTTTTTTCTATTGAAGTGAATCTTGTGAATGTTTTTAACAAAGTTTAAGCAGTTGATAAAGATTTAAAAATTGATAGATTACTATTTTAGTCCTCCCCTCTTAGTAATTTGAACTTAGAATTAATAATTAGTATCATAGCCAAGTTCATGTATTGTGGTAAAGGTTAACAACTCGAGGAAAAGATATGAAGATGATGAGAAAGGAAAGTCCCAAATTCACAAGAGAAAACTGTTCAATATGGTGTGGCTGGATGAAGCTATATCTTAAAGGTGTGGGTGATCAGTATTGGGATCATGTGGTTACAAAATATATTTTCCCCTTTGAAGTTCTAATTGTAGATCAACTAAAGATAGGACAAGAACATACTACTACTATGGAAGCTATTGCAAGTACTCTTTTAGATGCAAAATTTATAGATATCAAAGACGTGGATACTGCTCATGAGATGTGGGAGAAGTTGAAAATTGTCTTTGGTGGAGATCCACATGTGCAGAAGGAAAAAGTTGACAACTTGAGATGCAAGTATGATGAAATAAAAATGAAAGAAAATGAGAACATAGAGCAATACAGTCAGAGAATTTCAAAGAAGTTATTGTTTCTATCCGAGGTACTAGTGGTAATATTCCTAAGAAATATGTGGTAAGAAAAGTGTTGAGAACTCTTTTACCTCAATATTCTGTTAGAGTTTCATCCATTCAAGAGCTTAGATCACTAGGAACTATTGTTTTTACTCTTGATACTTTAATAGGAAATTTGGCTGCATTTCAATTAAGCAACTATGACAATAGTATACCTAAAATGGAAGCTACTTTTAAGTAATCATTTAATCTTGCACCATTGAAGAAAGAAAAGGAGATATCTAACAAATCTTCAGCATTTTATTCTAATGATTATGAATTTTTCATGTGTGAAGAAAGAGAACATGAATAATTGGAAGCATTATTTCCTAAAAGACTGCCTAGAGGAAAAGATAAATATAAGGGTAAGATACATTTGAAATGCTTTGAATGTAATAATTTTGGACACATTGCCTCTAGATTTCCTAACATTGACAGGAAGGAGAAGCCAAGGATATTCAAGGATAAGAATAGGAAAGCATGATACCTTGTTGAGGAAGGTGTTACCAATGAAGAATATGATGGTAGAAATGAAGAAGAGATTGTATTTGTTGTAGTAAAAGAAGAATCCTCAGGAGAAGTTAAGAAAGCTCTGGTGTCTAACATGAATTTCATAGTGGTGACTAGATTATTCATAGTGGATGCACTCACCATATGACCGGTGATAGAAGAAAAGTCATCAAAATAGAAGAATGTGATGGAGGCTTAGTAAGATTCAGTAATGATGCTCCCTATATGGTAAAAGGTAAATGATCCATTACCTTAAATGATAAGACAAATTATGATGATGTTTACTCAGTTGAGGGTTTGAAATAAAACTTGTTAAGTGTATCTTAGTTAAACAATAATAGATGTAGGTTAGAGTTTAATGAAGGTATATGCAGGATCATTGGCAAAACATGAGAATTGATTGTTACCAGTGAAAAAAATAAAGGTAACTTATTCCATATGAATTCCACAATTCAAAAACATCTGATTACTATGGTAAAAGATTGTTGGTTATGGCATAAAAGATTTTTTCATGTAAATTTTGATAACATGGTCAAAGTGATTAAAATAAAGATACTAAGAGGTTTTCCTAACCTAGTAAAACTAGATAATGTGATGTGTAAAGAATGTCATCTTGGGAAGTTAACTATTTCAAGTTTTATCAATAAAAATTAGTCTTCTGAAAGTATCTTAGATCTTATTCATATCGATATGTGTGGTCCAATGAGAACTCACAGATACTATGGTGATAGTTATTTAATGTTTCTTGTTGATGATTATTCTAGAATGATGTTGGTTATTTTTCTTCAGGACAAATAAGAATATTTTTACATGTTTAAGATCTACAAAGCTAGAGTGGAGAAGGAGACTGGTAAGACCCTGAAATGTCACAGATCTAATAGAGGACGTGAGTTTACTTCACAAGAATTTATTTCATAATGTGAGGAATAGGGAATTAAAAGGAAGATGTCAGCTCCTAGATCACCTCAGTAGAATGAAAATTCTTGGAGAACAAATAGATATATCATTGATTATTTCAGAACATTAATGATTCAGAAAGGTGTTGCTCAAACATTTTGGAGAGAAATGGTGAGCACTGTTATTTATACATTAAACAAAGATAAACTAAATAAAGATACAAATAAAACTTCTTATGAGTTGTGGCATGGTGGATCCCCTAGTGTAAGTTATTTCAAAGTTTTTGCAAGTAGATGTTACATAAAAAGAGATGAAAATTTAGGAAATTTTGATCCAAGAAGTGATGAAGGAATATTCTTTGGATACTCCACTAAGAGAAAATCCTACAATTTCCTGAACAAGAGGAAAAACAAGATAGTAGAAAGTGCTAATGTGAGAGTAGAGGAATTTTCTAAATAAAATGATGAATCTTGGGAGAAGGAACCTGATGACTATCATGGGTTTGTATATATACAACTGGTGGAGCAAGAAACTATAGAAAAATTAATGGAGAGACACGTTAATGAACAAGAATCGACTTAAGAAGTTGAAGGTACTCCAGGATCTAAACCAGTGTTACCAAGGTAAGTGAAACTGAATCATTTACCTAATCAAATTATTGGTGATATAAATGTTGGTGACCTGACAAGAAGAAAGGAAAGAGAAAGTACATGTTTAATATCTTTGATTGGTGATGAGTGAAGATGTTGGTGTGATTTAGGTTAAGTCAATCATAATTTGGAGACGTGTATTAAATATCAAAGGTGATGATCTAGTATCATCTTGTTTGATGCTACTATGTAGAAAATATTCTTGATGAAGTTTGTATGTGTGAAACATGTTTGACCCCTGGACACAAATCTAGCTATGTAAATCATTCAGATGACCGGCGGAGTGTTTGAAATTTATGTTGCACATTAAATTGTGTTGTTTGATGAGTTGGATTCAAGCGTAAAGTTTAAAAGTTAAATAGTAAGCCATTTAGGGGAATATTAAGGTGGTGAAAAACTTAAAGGTTTGATAAAAAATATATATTGAACAAAGTTGAGAGTTTTTAGTGTTGGGAAAGTGTGGTGAAAACTATGAATTGCAATGATGTAAGGGTAGAGATAAGTGTGTTAAGAAGTGATTGTGTGCTTCAGTGAATCTAATCAAGCAGAGGTATTGCTATTCTACAAATCATTGTTCATGTTATTTTCTAATATTTACAACACTCAAAATTCCTTAATCGGGTGGATCCTAGCATGTCTCTATTGTAAATCCTCTAACAAGGTGGCACATTAGTTTGTGTTTGAAGTCTTATTTCAAAGCTACTCCTAACAAGGTAAAGGTTCTAACATGATTAAAGGTAAATCCCTTAACTAGGTGGCACCTAACAGTGCTTTTGTAAACTCCTAATAGGATTAAGATCCTCACAGGGCATACTTCAAAAAAGTATAACATTTAGTGGGTACTAATCCCCACCATGGTTTTTTCCCAATTTATTTTTCCATGAGATACATATTTGTTTCATATGTTTTACTTAGTTTATGGATGTTCTTATGGTTAATATTTTAATTTGTTGCTATTGAAGTGAATCTTGTGAATTTTGTTACAAAGTTTAAGAAGTTGATAAAGATTTAAAAATTGATAGATTACTTATTCACCCCTCCCCTCTTAGTAATCTAATCTTACAATGAACATAGAGTTTCATAGAAAATGTGTTAAACTAATTCATTGACCATAGACTATTTTTCTAATTGACAATATCTCAATGACTTTTGAGGATTCGATTCTTCTTGTCTCAATCCATGTACTTCCTAGATTTAGAACACCTTGATCCTATATATGAAAAGCTACACATAAGAGGGAGAAAAATGGTGTTTGTGTTTCATAGGGGCTTGTCTTAGTTAAGCCTCAAGAAGATTAAACTTTCCATTCAACAATGATGATTAATAAATAAGCTGAATTTGAAGTACAATACTCAAGATTGTGAGATTATACCTCAATCTTGATAATGTTAATGAATGTTATGCTCTTTGAGTAGGATCTTTAAGTATGCTAATGGAATATAAAGACACCTCAAAATAAGATCAATATGAAAGCTCCCTAACATGATAAATATTGCAAGTTGTCACTCCTTAATGCTTAGATCAAAAGAATCTCACCAATAATACTTTCTCTAGGATCATGCTTGAAGATGTAGGATGTAAGAGGATGAAAAAGAGTGAAATAAGGATAATCTTATATAGGGTTCCCAGGGTATTTCATAAATTAGAATGACCTCCAATGGTCATGCGTAAATATCAAATAACAAATGACAGAGCTCACTAGTACATTTGAGGCATTTGTTGTCTTTATTATGCTAATCCATCACTTTTTCGACAGGTAGTAAAGATTTTCCGACATAAGCGCTATACGTCCAACAGATACTTGTGTTGGTAGTTTATTACACATCATCAGATATCTGACAGGTCAACCATTGAATGGAACCCCAATACGATAGATAGGTATGACGAGGCTGCTATACATCCAATGGGTTCTCCTGTCAGACATCTACTACGTATTCGTCACATTTCCAACCGAATAAACATCATAAGAACTATTTTTTGATAGATCGATCCCGTATCAAAATTTCTATTTATGTGGATGATTTCGATGGGAAATGATATCAGAATACCAATGGTTATCACCTCCGTCACCATTTCCCATGCAAAAACACCGATGGACACATTTGTCAAAGTTTTGACAAATAGGTGTTACAAATCTGACACATGGCCATCGAAGAGACCATCATAGTTGGTCTATGTCTTTGGTCCATATATTGACAAAACATTTTACATTTCATTAGCTCATCAAATGAGGGGATTTGAAAGAATTTAATAGAATATTTTTCTTGATAATGTATATTATTTAAGTTGACGTTGCATGAATTTATCAACTCCATTCACTTGTATACTATGAGCACAACCATCAAGAAGCATCTCCTCCCATGGCCTACATTACTCAAGCCATGGGAGGGGATGATTATTTATGGTTGTGCTTGATGTATACAAGTGCATGAAGTAGATAAATTCATTCATCATCAAATTAAAATAATATATGTTATACATAAAAATATCATCCATTAAATTCTTTCAAATCACCGCATTTGATAAGCTAACGAAATGTAAAATATTTTGTCAGTATATGGACCAAAGATGGAGACCAACTATGATGGTCTCTTGAGCTCTGCTATCTTTAGTCCTAGCTACTGGGTAAGGGGTGGAAGACTTATACCTGTCGATTGTTGAGAATAATCACTACCTTGCCTTTATGTACACTACACAGTATGCAATATAAGAGAAGGCAAAAAATATGAATGGATAAAAGAAATGAAAGATACAATAAAATTATCTTGTTGTTTACCTTCTCATAATTTATCCTAGTCTCACAAAAGTAATTTTATACAATCACTAGCACATTTCGTTCATGGATGAGAAACAATATCCAAACTTTCTAGATTCTGACAAGAGGTATGAGTGGAGGCCAAAAAAGGGATATTTTTGAAGGTTTTATAGATCTAGTACTGAATCATCATCTCTACACTGGTACTCAATCTGGAAACCCTCTCTAGCAAAACTCCACATCTAGAAAATCTCCACAAAAATCCCTTCTGGCCTCTACTGCATATACATCTTCTCAGTATGTAAAAACTCTCCATCATTGATTCCCATCATTTTTCACCATATCCGTGGACTAAGACCTTAAATTATTGAGCTTCTCTTTGTTTCGAGAATAGTTTAACATTCTCTACTTAACAGGGCCAACCACGTGAAGGTGGAAGCTCATCTAGCCCCTCCTAGGACCCTTTTATGACCCTTTACGACATTTCAAGACCTCTAAGATGTGTATTCTTAGGGGTCATAAAGGGTCAGAAGGGGTCTTGGGATGCAACAACTGAGAAAATAAATGTAGGCATCGTGGTCACAAGTTTTTGGAGATAACATAATTGAGTGGTATACCCAGACGATGCAAAGCAACCACTACTCCTCTGGAACTAGAGGAGTAGTAGTTGCTATGCATCATCTAGGTATACAACTCAATTATGTTGTCTCCAAAAAATAGTGAGGTCATGATGCCTACATTTATGTTTCTCAACTTTTTTGATATCTAAATTTATGTTTCTCAGTTGTTGTGTGTATGTGCATGTTTTTTATGTGTTTGGGAAGACATATTTCTAGCCTAGGCCTGGATCCTATGACAATTAGCTTCATAACAATGAAGTAGATGACAAATAAGAAATTAGCTTCCCAAGAAAAATCCCATAAATGAACTGCATTTATTTGTGGTTCATTGCTTTTCACAACACATCGAGTTAATGCAATTTAGTTTGTTTTCCTTTGGTTTACTAGTTTAATCTAGTTTAAGAATGGTTTGTTTCATGTTTGAAAGTACCATTGAATGAAGCTTGGCTATATTAAGTACAATCTTAAGACTCGTGACTCTTCAAATTCTCTTGTTTCCTTTAGACCTCCAAACATGTGTACTGTGAGATTTCCTACAACAAGTGGACTTGTGATGATTTTCACAATAGTACATATGTTGGAGGAAAGCTCACAGCACTGCTTAGGCAATTATGAATGTTCATCACCTGTGCATATAAGATTTCATCATAGAAGGTATATGAACAAGTGAAAAACATGCATATTTGACCAAGCAATACTGGGAGCTAGACCCAACAACAAATAGATTTATGGTGATTTTCACAATAGTACATGTTGTTGGGTAAGCTCCCAGTAGTGCTCAGGCAAATCTGCATGTTCATCACCTATGCATATGAAGTGGCTCTGGCAGATACAATCACTAAATTCTGCATACTCCTTATTTTGTTTTGGGTTGATATTGTCAGACATGGTCTTTCTTGAATGGAATGACTTGCTACTTGTACATTGACTAGAATGTTGGTGGAAGAAGGATTATTTGTTTGCAACCTACAGATACAGACACTGAACAACCATTTTTTCAACTCTAATTTTCTCAACACAAAGGGACATTTATCATAGCCATAGAAACATGATTATTTTAAAATGGAATACACTAAGGAGTACCATCAGAAATAATGACCATTTACAATCATGAATAGTTAACCTAAATCAAATAGCTCATTTTTTTTATCAACATCTGTAGTCTTTGTGTATATGAAAAATGAATGAAATATCAAGCTGAAATAAAATAGTGAACAAAAATTCAAATGCAAGGCCTAATTTATCAAGAGCAACAAAAATTAGGATGAAAGAAAAATAATTAAGACTATAGAAAAATCATTAGGACTATAGAAAAATCATTAAGACTAGAAAATCAAGTTCTAGAAAAATCATTACGACTATAGAAAAATCATTTAGACTAGAAAATCAAGTTCTATAAATGGACGGTTCTGATGCTTTGCCATTACAACAATTGAACATTCATCATTTGGTACTTCTTGGCATATTCCATTTCAGATTTTTAGTTGCCGTATTTGTGTGCATGTTCTTTATGTGTTTGGCTTCTCTCCCTCCCAAGGTATACACCGATAGGTAATTGATTTGAAAGTATAATGATTTGATAGTCCTTTTTCAGGATAGGTGTAATCATCCTACCAACCTTAATTAGCAACATTTTTGAGATATGTCAAGTACTTATAATCAGTATGCCTAAAAAATAGAGACTTAGTAGTAAAAGCATAAGGTTGCACATCCACATCTTCCCTAGTAAGTATTAGAGCCTTTCAAATTTGTAAAGAACACAAAATTTTCAAATCAAAATGATATTTCATTAAAACATGTGTTCTTGATCAAGTTCTTAAAGATTAAAACATGAAATAAAAAGAAGATGCAATGAAGATGACATGTGCCTTGTTGTGAGCACATTTAAGAGAGGTTTGATGATTATTTAGATTGCTCAAAGATTGATTTTGAATTAGAAATTGGTGAAGAACATGAAGTGGTGTATGGTGAATCTGAAGATGAGGAAAATCAAAATTTAGTGGTGTGTGGTGAATCTAAAGATGGAAGGAAAGAAAAGTCCCAAGTTTTGAATTTGGACAGTAGAGGCTCCTTTCCTCATTCTCACAAGTCTACAGATTTGTCACATGGATTAATCAATAAAGAAGAGGCACCTAGCATTGGCTTTCAAGATATAAAGGTTAGGCCTGACCATTGCACAAAAAAGGTGCTTATATCCATTTAAAATTTGTCACCATGGTATGACCATAATTTTGAGTTCATAACAGTGACATAACTCCACTACCTCAAGATATGGCAGCCTTTGGTCAAGAAGAGAACAATGTTTTACATCCTATATTTGAGGGTACACATGGTGCAAGCATGGGACATGATGAGAATGATACAACTCATCATAATTAATAAAATAACTCTTGCCAACATTAGGGTACCCACATATCAAAATAGTCCTGGTATTTGGGTCAATAGATGACAAACTTTCCATATGCTGCCTCACTTGTTTGAGGTAAGCCAAACTTGGTCCAATTCTCTTAACAATGGTACACATCCGTCCAAGTGCAAAAACCTTCAAAGATTTGCAGCGGTAAAGAGAATCCCCATATTTTATCAGCCTAACATAGTCTTTGGCCACTTTGGCAATGAGAACCTCAAAATAGAGAAAAGAAACTTAGTAAAATTGGTCTATGCTGCTGTTTGTGAGGGTACAGTCATTATAAGTGCCTCTCAAACCTCTCCAAACATGTAATATTGTCTTTAAATACTTTATTGATCTCTTGTAAACATTAACCAAATCAAACCTACATTTGAATCCACACACAATAACCCAAAATGAAGAGTTTTGTATACTTTAATGAATCTCAGTCATTGGTAACGCATGGATAGTAAAACTAGTACTCTCCAAAGCATTCAATAAGTGAATATGAATGTTTGAAAACTTTCCTCTCAACTTCCCCAACCACTCCTAATGGATTAGAGGGATTAGTTGAGTGTTTAGACTCTACAACTTCTCATGCAACTCCCAAAATTTCACATACAAAATAAAATCAAATCCATTTATGAATTAAATCCAGTATGCCAAAGGACTAGTCCCAACAATTCTTAAACATACTTTATCTAAAATGATGAATTGTTAATAAAGGTCTAATATACAATGGTCTAATCTATATTTAATCTTCCATTTACTAATTGATTAAGCATATTATTACTATGATTAATGTTCCATTTAAATGTATTTAACATAAAAAAACAAATTTACAAAATTGAACCAATGACATGTTTACAACAAAGGTGTAATAGAACTCCCAACAATTATTAAACATACTTTATTTGATATGATGAATTCTTAAACAATTAAGGTTGGAGTAGACATAGTTATCACACACTTTTTTGTGTGGTACAAGGAAGATTTGGCTAGGTCAAATCTTCCTTCGTGCTAGCAGTCTATAGAATTAGACCTTTATTAACAATTCATAATATCAGATAAAGTATGTTTAATAATTGTTGGGACTGATCCTTTGGCGTGTATTAAATAGAATAGAATTTTTAGCATATTATTATCATTCTATTTCTTTGTTGTAAACATGCCATTGGTTCAGTTTCAATCTACTGGTGTCGTGCCCTAGACCCATGCTTTATCTCCATTATTTGATGTTATTGGTGCTTGTGCTCAAGGACAATTCACTGTTTTGAAATGTTGATTGTGGTTATCAAATGGAAAAAATAGAAATTGTCAATCACATAGCATTTCACTGTTGTATGAGTGGATTGTGCAGGAACAATTAACATTAAATAGTGAGTAAACTCCTCAACACATCTTGGAAACCATTGAATTAAATAATAAATGAAACCTAACACCAACACTATTCCTTCCATTCACTTCTACCAAGAATAAAGCATTTAATCCATTCAACATTACATATATTCATTAGACAGTTACATTTCTTGACTTTGTACAGGAACAATCATGACCAAAATGATCAAAAGTACTTTCACCTTTGCACAAGCTATTCGAAACTTTAGGTAAAATGAGAAATATGCTATATCAAATCATTCATATTCATAGTAACCATTCAAACAATCATTTTATGAATGAACCCTCTTACTGTAACCCTACGACAAAGAAAGGAAACTTAGTAAAACCAGTCTATGTCATTGTTTGTGAGGGTACAATCATGATAAGTGCCTCTCAAACCTCTCCAAACATGTAAGATTGTCTTTAAATACTTTATTGATCTCTTCTAAACATTAACCAAATCAAACCTACATTTAAATCCACACACAATAACCCAAAATGAAGGGTTTTGTATCCTCTAATGAATCTCAGTTATTGGTAACGCATGGATAGTAAAACCAGTAGTGTCCAAGGCATTCAATAAGTGAATATGAATGTTTGAAAACTTTCCTCTCAACTTCTCCAACCACTCCTAATCAGTTAGAGGGATTAGTTGAGTGTTTAGACACTAAAACTTCTCATGCAACTACCATAATTTCACATACAAAATAAAATTAAATCCAGTATGCCAAAGGACTAGTCCCAACAATTCTTAAACATACTTTATCTGATATGATGAATTGTTAATAAAGATCTAATATACAATGGTCGTGCCAGTAATATCAAAAAACATGAATCCAAACATTTCAAAATAGTGAATCGATATCCTTGAGCACAAGCATTTTATTTGATCATTAATGCTCACTGAAATGACCACATTCTGGAATGACCATTGTATAGTAGACCTTTATTAATGGGTATATGCACAAATATGGGGGACCAAAAATATGCCACTTTTATTTTTGGTCCCAAATCACCCATAGTGCATACACACTAAAGGGCGTGCACCCTATAGAACGCACGCCCTATGGCTTGGGTTGCCCAAGCCTTAGGCTTGGGCAATAAAAAACAAAGCGCGAGCACCAAATAGGGTGCACGCCAAATAGGTCACACGTGCTTTGTAAAACCCCAAAATTTCCACCCCCATGCGCCCTATGAAAAGCCACAAAAGTGTAATCCATATTCTTACATAGCGCATGCACGCTATGAAAATCTAGAAGAGAGAGAGAGAGAGAGAGAGAGAGAGAGAGAGAGAGAGAGAGAGAGAGAGAGAGAGAGAGTAATTTATATAAGTTTGATTTATTTAATTTCTTATACTTTAAGTTATATTTGTATAAATTATAAAATATAATGCTTCCAGAATGTTTGGGATAGGTTCCAGCTTCATAGGAGTTAAGCTACAGATTCTAGATTTGAAAAATTCCAGACTTGGCCAAATTTTAGGATTCAGCAAGCCTTCAGTAGGGCTCTCTCTCTCTCTCTCTCTCTCTCTCTCAGCCTTCAGCAAGGCTCTCTCTCTCTCTCTCTCTCTCTTCCTCATCACTATATAAATTCTTCACTATCTAAATCTATGTCTTACATAGTGCATACGCCCTATAGGGCATGTGCACTATAGGGCGTATGCACTTTGTAAGACATAGATTTACATAGTGCACAATATGTAAGACATAGATTTAGATAGTGATGAATTTACATAGTGCGCGCTTTGTAAAGGATTTGAATTTACTAGTCCTAAGGCTTGGATTTACCTTGGAGATCCAACCCAAAGGCTTGGATGATTGAAATAGGCTTGAGACATGTTTTCCAGTAGACATACAAAAAAATGACATCTTTTTTTATGTGCTTCTTGTCAGGTTTACTCGTGGCTCAAGAACGTAAAAATCAGATGACATGATATTGTAGATCTCTCAATTAGCTATCTAAGCATATAATTTATTTTGAATTCTGATTATGTTAAGTTTTTCAACTCTAATTTCTTTTGTGTGTATGTTTATTTTTTGTAAAAAGCCAAGATGTAGTATTTTGGGCATAGATTTTGACTCATTCATCAAATTTTGCAATAAGTTACAGTTTTAGAAACTAGACTCTATTCTATACACTTTTTTAAAAAAATTGATTTTTGATTAGTTTTAAATGATTTCTAGGGGGAGCACACAAAAATTTCATGTTTTCAGGATGTGTGCACTTCGTAAATTCATCAAAAATTATACATTCATCAAAAAATTACCAAAAAAATCTGGGATAAACTACGTGGTGTTAGCTCACTTTTCATTAGAGAGATTAAAAAAATTCAAAAAATAAGTGAACATTTTAGGGGGAGAACACTAGATGCTATGTTATGTTTTTGGACAAAAAATAGGACCACTTTTTATGTTCCCCCTTTTTGAGGGCCTTAGTCTACACCATTTTCAAAATAAGTTAGTAGCTTAGGAACTAGATTCAGAGTATTACAACTCTTATTTTTGTCGCATCTTAAAATTTTGAGTCTAACTATCTTCAATTTCTTGTTGAAGTTCAAAGTTTGTTGATTTCAGGAAAAAAGTGGCATCTTATACCCCCTTTTTGGTCCCCCATCTTTGTGCACTTACCCTAACAATTCATCATATCAGATAATGTATGTTTAAAAATTGTTGGGACTAGTCCTTTGGCATACTAGATTTAATTCATGAATGGATTTAATTTTATTTTGTATATGAAATTTTGGGAGTTGCATGAGAAGTTTTAGTGTATAAACACTCAACTAATCCCTCTAACCGATTAGGAATGGTTGGGGAAGTTGAGAGGATAAAGCACGGGCTAGTGCACGACACCAGTAGAATGTGGTCATTTCAGTGAGCATTCATGATCAAATAAAAAGCAATGCTTTTGAAATTTGTAGTAGAATATGATGTCAGAGGCTTGAAAAATGTTGTCTGTCAAAGATACCGATGAAAGATGAAGAAATCACATACCTTCTCTCATGCTCATCTTTCACGAAGGAAGATTTGATATCCAAATCTTCCTTGTACCACATGAAGAACATGCCATTAGTTCAGTTTAGCATGTTATTATCATATCAGATAAAGTATGTTTAAGAATTATTGGTAAGGATAGGAATAGTGGAGATTCTAGAAATATCATAGAGGAAACAAAGAATAATACAACAAACTCAATTGTGAACACATTTACTCCACAAGATTAAGTTAAAAAAGGAATAGATATATTAGGGTGGTCCCACAATAGTGTGTCCCACTTTTTTAGACATGTTGATTTTTGTTGAAATAGGACATTTTAAATTGAATATGATGATTTATGCCTTGATAGGTTCCATTTGAAAGAATTAATTACAAATGGTTAGTTCAAAACCTCTTAGAATAAAAAAAATGATATAACTAATGAACTAAAACTGATTGAGAACTTGATTGAAGAACTTCAAGTGATTAGAGATCACCGAGCACTGAACTGTTATGTAAAATAATTGAACTAGTTTCATGTTGTCATTGATGTCAACTAGTTTTGACAGTACTTATCATGGAGTTGCAAATATCTAACACATCTGTAGAAGAGAAGAGAAAGATGAAGAATCGAGATATCTACATGGAGGAATATGGATATGACAGATGAGGATAAGGAATACCTTTGGTAACTTATTGATTAGTCTATGACTTCATATTGTTGACTTGATTATGTTGCATTAATCTATTATGTAGTTGGGAGAAAACTATTACAAAGAAGTGTGGTCAGTTAATGAAGCATTCCAGTATACACCAAGCAACGTAGTGTATACCAAGCACAGTATAAACCAAGCTTGTGTTCACCTATGCATGTCTTTGTTAACTGAGTATGGAAAAAAGAACTAAATGATGAGTTTAGCTGACATAAGTTGATGAGTTGTAAAATGTATGATCACAGGGTGGAAAGATAAAGTTTGAACTATGAGATCAATGACTAGAAAAATTCAAGGAAGATCTAAAGGACAGAATTGAAATGTGTTACTGACACATTAGTTGAGGAAAGTTTAAGCGACAAAATCAATGAAGGAGATTAAGTGGCAAAATATGATGGATGAAAAGAAAATGGTTTACTTGTCTATTTAAGAGACTAGGGTTTCATTATGAAACTCATGCAGGAGGAAAGAATACTGCAGAGATATCACATGAACAAGCTTGATGCATGCTTGATCAAACTGGTTAAGGGGAACCAAACTGTAGAGATTACCAAGTGTTAGAAAGCTATAACCGAGAGATAGTAAGTTACTAAATATTGTTGAACATAATTGATAAATTGATCAGAGGATTTGAATGAGCATAATATAGATCTGTACATCTGTAAATCAAGTTGTATTGTAATCAGATAAATCTCTTAACCGGGTAGACTAGGAAGTCTTGTAATGTCATTCATAGATTGTGCATTTGTTATCCTGTCAACCCCATAGTGAATGTTGGTTGGAAGATAATGGTTAGTGTTAAATCCCATAACAAGGTCACACCTTACAGTGTTTTTTGTAACCTTTAACAGGGTTGGCTCTTCACCGAGCTCACTTCAGAAGAGTGAACAATTTTGGGTTATTGGTCCCAGGAGGTTTTTCCCTTTACAAGGTTTCCATATTAAATCTCTTATGTTATGTGTTGATTGTGATGATTTTTGGATATTATACTTTACATGTTGCATATTTGATTTGATCGGTAGTTACTATAAGTTATTGACTGGTAATCAGTAAAAGTACAAATAGTTTACTATTTTATGTTACAGAGCTACAGAAATTTGTTTGAATCATTTTTGGATATATATTTTGTATTTGGGACCATGGATAACTGATTCAGCCCCCCTCTCAGTTTTTCTAACAATTGGTATTAGAGCATATTGGTTGCTTGGAACAAAGTTTTAAGGACTTTAGCATAAAGATCACAAAATGTATAAGAGGGATGTGCCAAAGCTGAACAAGGACAACTTTACAATATGGAAAAGCTGAATGAAACTACATATATCTAGAATTGGGAATTCTTCCCTCACACTATTAGAGAATGGCTACATTGCACCACCTACTAGACCTTTGACTCTTGATCAACTAAGAGATAGACATGAGCATAACACTACTATGATGGAGATTGTTGCTGATCTGATAGATGCTGAGTTTGAAGATATAAAAGATTGCACTAATGCTAAGGATATGTGGGATAAACTTGCTCAAGTTTATAGTGGTGATACAAATGTTAAGAGAGCCAGAGCTGAAAGTTTAAGAGGAAGATTCGATGATATAAAGATGAAAGAAGGAGAAAATATTATGCAATACACAAACCCAATAAAGGAGGTAGTTCACGCTATCAAAGTATCTGATGGTGTTATTGATGAAGACACTATGGTAAGCAAAATTCTAAGGACTTTATTGCCTATTTATGCAATCAAAATATCTGCAATACATGAAAATAGGTCAGCACCTAACAGTACTCTCAGTCTTGATAATCTGATTGGAAAGCTAATGACTTTTGAACTGAACAACTATGATAATAGTGTTGTACTGACTGTTGAATCTACTTTTATGAATTCTCTGAAGATCGGTAAGTCTAGTAGTATAAATAATAAGGATGATAGTGATAGCAATACTGATGATGAGCTTGATGAGCTTGAAGCTCTTATGGCCAAGAGATTACCTAAAGGAAAAGGTAGATATAGAGGCAAATTACCTTTATCATGTTTTAACTGCAAAGAAGTTGGTCATATTGCTACTAAATGTCCAAATGGGAAGGAAGATGATAGAAACAAGGACCGATCTAGTGAAGGAAGCTGTGGGAGAAGAGGCAACAGAAGTTACCGACACTACAATAGAGACAACCGAGACAATAATGATAAAGGCAAAAAGGTATGTTACATTGCTAAAGAAAATGAATCTGATTTAGATTTAGATGATGATGTAGAAGTAGTATTTGTTGCTATGAAGGATGATTCTGAGGAAGAAGAAAGGTATGTAGAAACAACACTAATTTCTAAGGTTAATAAAAATGATACATGGATCATAAATAGTGGTTGTACACATCACATGACTGGTGATGAAGAAAAATTTTATCATCTTGAGCAATATAAGGGAGGATCTATAAAAATGGGTAATGATACACCTTGTATGGTTAGAGGAAAGGGATCCTTGCTGATAAATGATAGAATCCAATGTGATAATGCTTATTGGGTAGAAGGACTAAACTATAATTTGCTAAGTGTGGCACAGCTGAACAATTCAAGTCAGAGAGTAGCTTTTGAGAGAAAGAAAGTAAAAATATTTGATGATCGAGGAATACTTGTTGGAATAGGAGCACAATCGAAAGGTAACTTGTTTTATCTTGATAATGTAGAGTCTTCTTGTTTAATGATGAAAAATGAGGATACTTGGTTATGGCATAAAAGGTTATGTCATGTAAACTTTGATAACATGATTAAGATTAGTAAAAAGAAAAAGGTTAGAGGTCTGCCTAACTTATCAAAGCATAATCATGTTATCTATCATGAATGTCAAAAAGGTAAAATGACAAAATCTAGTTTCAAAAGAAAAGATTATTCAACAAAGAAAATACTTGAGTTGGTTCACACCGACCTGTGTGGTTCCATGAGAACACATAGTTATTATGGAGATAGATATTTCATTCTTTTTGTTGATGATTACAGTAGATTGATGACTGTCATGTTCATGAAAGAAAAATTAGAGACATTTAAAATGTTCAAGTGGTTTAAAGAAAAAGTAGAGAAAGAGACTGGTAAAGAATTGAAATGCTTAAGATCTGACAGAGGAGTTGAATTTATTTCTGATGAATTTAGTAACTATTTTAATGAGCATGGTATAAAAAGAAAGGTCTCTACACCGAGAATACCTCAGTAGAATGGAATTGTCGAAAGGAGGAATAGGTCAATTATTGATTGCACAAGGACACTTATGATAGAGAAAATTGTTGCTCAGACATACTAGAGAGAGGAAGTTAGCACAACTATTTATGTTTTGAACTGAGTTCAATTGAAGAAGGACACTAACAAAACATGCTATGAGTTATGGTTTGGTCACAAACCCACTGTAAGTTATTTCAGAATATTTGGAAGTAAATGCTTTATTCTGAAAGATGAAAGAAATGGAAAGTTTGACTCAAAAGGTGATGAAGGGATATTTCTTGGATATTCCACTAAAATAAAAGCATACAAGTGTCTAAATAAAGTTACTAATAAAATGATTGAAAGTGCTAATGTTAGGGTTGATGAGTTTGATGACAAGAATATAGAAGAAAGCACAAAGGGACTGGAAGACTACAATAGATTCACAAACATTGAACAATTAGAGTATCCACCGAAGCCACAGACAGTGACAACTAGTCAGCAGGAAAACAACACCGAGGAACAGAAAAGAGAAACCGATGAGTAGGAAGGACCTACGAAGCAAGCAAATCAACCTGAATAGGATGAACAAGAAAGAAGAGATTAGATACTAGAAATATTTGTCAGAAGACATCATCCTAGGAACCAAATCATTGCAGACAAGAAAGATGGCATACAAACGAGAAGTAAGTCAAGACAAGGTACATGCTTAGTTTTTGAATATGAACCGAAAAATGTTAAAGTTGCATTGGAGAATGAAGAATGAATAAATTTGATGAATGAAGATATTGAACAGATAGAGAAAAAAAAGACATGGACCTTAGTACCTAGACCTAAGGATAAGAATGTTATTGGTACTAAGTGGATCTTTAGAAACAAGTTAAATGAAAATGGAGAGGTTAAAAAGAATAAAGCCATACTAGTTTGCAAGGGGTATGCACAGGAGCAAGGATTTGATTATGGTGAGACTTTTGCACCTATTGCTAGACTAGAAGGAGTTTGAATGTTACTATCCTATGTAGCACATAAGAAATTTAAAGTTTATCAAATGGACGTTAAGTCTGCATTTCTGAATGGGATACTTGAAGAAGAAGTCTACATAGAACAACCAAAAGGGTTTGTAGATCCAGACAAGAAAGACATGGTATGTAAATTACATAAAGCTTTATATGGTTTGAAGCAAGCACTGAGAGTCTAGTGTGAAAGGCTGCATACCTATTTGCTAAGTATTGGATTTGTTAGAACTAGTGAAAACAACAATTTGTATATGAAAGGAGATACTGATGATACTATTCTAATTTCTAAAATATTTGTGGATCATATTATCTTTGGAGGAAAAGATCACATATGTAAATCATTTTCTGATGAGATGAGAAAAGAGTTTGAAATGTCTATGTTTGGAGAGATTAAGTTCTTTCTAGGACTGCAGGTTATTCAACAAAGTGATGGAATATTCATCACACAATCCAAGTATATCAAGGAAGTACTAAGAACATTTGGCATGGAAGATGCTAAACCAGTTGGAACACCAATATTCATAGGCTACAAATTTACTAAAGAGGATGAAAGTACATAGGTAAACCAGACACTCTATCGATCAATGATTGGTAAGTTGATGTATGTAGTACATAGTAGACTAGATATTGCACATGATGTGGGGGTTGTCGCAAGATTTTTTGCAAATCCTAGGTAGTCACACATGGTTTATACAAAGAGAATATTAAGATACCTAAAGAAAACAAAGGATTATGGACTATGTGATCCTAAGGAAGGAAAGTTTGAACTTAAAGTATACACCGACACTGATTGGGCTAGAAATGTGGATGACAGAAAAAGTACCACCAGAGGAGCATTCTTCTTTGGTGAAAGACTTGTTACCTGGACAAGTAAGAAGCAGTCTTGTATTTGGGTATGTGCAAGATCATGAGGGGCCAAACTATGCCCTTAAGTGGCAATGAAAAATCAACAAATTAGGGTTAGTCAACTTGATGTGAAAATTTAAACTAGCTATGAACCTAATATCAAAAAGTTATAAGAATAGAATCTATAGAAAATTGAATGTAGTTTCTAAACTACTAGGCCTTTTTTGAGAAAAAGTTAGTATGATTGGTGAAAAGTATAGATTTCAATGCAACAGTACAAAAATTTCAGGAAAAAACTAAGAAGTAGGTGTATGTCTGACCACCTTAATCATAATCAAATGATAATATTTTATTATAAGATTTTATATATAAGTAGTAGAATCATGCCTAGATGTGATGCATATTTTTTTGTAATTTTATTCCCAAAAAATAATTAAGTATTAATTTTTTGCTACAACATTTTCAGAATAAAAAAACTCCCGTGTCTAACCACCTTAACTCATTCAAAACTTTACAAAATTCAATTTTATTTTATTTTCCTTATAGTAGGTGAAGCATCGAATGTGATGCATTTTTTGGATTTCAAAAATGTTATACCGTCTGAAAGTTATAGTCATTTTTCAATCAATATATAAATTAGCACTTTAGAGGTAGCTCAATTAGAAAATAACTAATAATTACTTACCAAATTCAAAATTTGATAGCAATTATATCGATAGAAAGCTGATAATCTCCTTAAAATAGCCTTTTTGTTTTATCAAATTCGGGTGAAAAAAAAGTCGTCAGCTACATTGTCAAAGTTTTGAACTGACATCGCCACTTTTTGGCCCCTCATGATCTTGCACATACCCATTCCCAGTCTACAACCAAAGCAGAGTATGTTGCTACTACTACAAACTATTCAAATATTGCATATATCAAGCAAGTGTTGGATTATAATGAATGAGGTAATCACTGAGCTGGTAATTGTATATTGTGATAACACTAGTTCTATAAACATTTCAAAGAATCTAGTGATGCATTAAAAAACAAAGAACATATCTATCAAGTATCACTACTTAAGAGAACAAGTACAGGAGAAGCAAGTGAAGCCAAAATTTGTTACATATAAAGAGCAACTTGCTGATATTTGCACAAAGCCTCTACCGAGAGATACATTTGAATACTTTAGGACTAGACTTGGGGTCCGTCCCCTGTCTACTAGTCACTAATGTGATCTAGAGGTTGCATTAGCCTAATCTTATCAAAAGATCACTCATGTTGATGCAGCATAGTTCACACTTTGGATTTCTGTCTAAGGTTGTGAAAGATTTGAGAAACAAGTGGCATAATCACTATACTGAAATACAATAAATGCACCAAACAACAGTGAGTTACATGGCTACTATAGAGCTATATATTTATGTGTTTCTTTGGCATTGTTGTCAAAGGGAGAGATAAAAAATATGATAACTGAGGAGAATACTGGAACATCTATCTAAGGGAGAGACAATCTGAGAAGATAAAGGGAGAGATAAACAAAAGAATGAATCTGAGAGCTACAAAGATCATATCTATAGAAAATAGTTTGCACTTGCAATGCTATTATGTAATGTAGTGATTAAACATATTAAGCTAAGGGAGAGCTTATACCAAGCTACAACATTTTTTTACAGAGTTGTAGAATACATGTTTGGTATGTGTATGGTATACTTCATATTGCTTGAGTTGCCATCAATGCCAAAGGGAGAGATTGATGAACCATAACTAATTGAGAACCTGATTGAAGAACTTCAAGTGATTAGAGATCACCAAGCATTGAATTGTTATGTAAGACAATTGAATCAGTTTTATGTTGTCATTGATGTCAACTAGTTTTGATAGTACTTATCATGGAGTTGCAAATATCTAGCACATCTTTAGAAGAGAAGAGAAATATGAAGAACTGAGATATCTACATGGAGGAAGATGGATATGATAGTTGAGGATAAGGAATACCTTTGGTAACTTATTGATGAGTCTATGACTTCATATTGTTGACTTGATTATGTTACATTAATCTGTTATGTAGCTGGGATAAAACTGTTACAAAGCAGTGTGGTTGGTTAATGAAGCATTCCATTATACACCGAGCAGTGTAGTGTATACTGAGCACAATATAAACCGAGCTTGTGTTCACCGATGCATTTCTTTGTTAACCGAGTATGGACAAAAGAACTAAATGATGAGTTTAGCAGACAGAAGTTGATGAGTTGTAAAGTGTATGATCACGAGGTGGAAAGATAAAGTTTGTTACGAGATCAACGCCTAGAAAAATTCAAGGAAGATCTAAAGGACAGAATTGAAACATGTTACTGACACATTAGTCAAGGAAGGTTTAAGCGGCAAAATCAACGAAGGAGATTAAATGACAAAATCTGATGGATGAAAAGAAAATGATTTACTTGTCTATTTAAGAGACTAGGGTTTCATTATGAAACTCATGCTAGAGGAAAGAATACTATAGAGATATCGCATGAACAAGCTTCATGCATGCCTAATCAAACTAGTTAAGGGGAACCAAACTGCAGAGATTACCGAGCGTTAGAAAGCCATAACCAAGAGATAGTAAGTTACTGAATATTGTTGAACAAAATTGATATATTGATCAGAGTATTTGAATGAGCATAATATAGATCTGTACATCTATGAATCAAGTTGTATTGTAATAAGATCAATTTCTATTACAGTTTAACCATTGTAATCAGATAAATCTCTTAACCGAGTAGACTAGAAAGCCTTGTAATGTCATTCATAGAATGTACATTTGTTATCCTGTCAACCCCATAGTGAATGCTGGTTGGATGACAATGGTTAGTGTTAAATCCTCTAACAAGGTCACACCTTATAGTGTGTTTTGTAACTTTTAACAGGATTGGCTCTTCACCGAGCTCACTTCAGAAGAGTGACCAATTTTGGGTTACTGGTCCCAGGTGGTTTTTCCCTTTACATGGTTTCCACATTAAATCTCTTGTGTTATGTGTTGATTGTGCTGATTGCTCGATATCATACTTTACATGTTGCATATTTTCTTTGATCGGTAGTTACTATAAGTTATTAACTGGTAATCAGTAAAATTACAAACATTTTACTATTTTATGTTACCGAGCTGCAGAAATTTTTTTAAATTGTTTTTCAATATACATTTTGTATTTGGGACTGTGGATAACTAATTCACCCCCCCACACCCACACCCCCCCCCCCACACCCCCCTCAGTTATTCTAACAATAACATATATACTCCTCATTCATAGCTACAATGGAGTATCCTTCACACCTATTAAAATGCTGACAAAAAATCACTTTGACTTGATGTTTTGGCAGATCAAATGAATCCATTTGAAAAACCTATCTATGTAGTATGATTCTATTTAGAAGAAGATTTCAAATGAATATAATTTTTATACATATTGAGTTCATTATCACTTTTAAATATTACTTTAACTAAACATAGGTTGTTTGGTCATTCAACAACCTCTCTCTTCAAGACTTTCAGAAAAATAGTAAATTACAAAAAAAAAATTATGAAAAATATGTAGGAAATGGGTATTTGTGTTACCTTTGTATAAAAAAAAGAAAAAGTGAATTTTGATATACACAGATCAAGTTAGAGTGATCCAAGTGACCTTATGTCTAAATTACAACTACTATCACTTTAGAACTTAATAAATTATGAAATATTGATCCAAAATAAATGAAACCAATTACCTCCTTTAGATATTGAAGTTATAAATATAATCTCGAAAGAATTACATCGTTATAATTTTTTTTTTAAAAATTATGTTGATCCAAGTGACATTAACTCCTTAAAAACACAGTTTTCACACAAACCACTTTTCGAAGGAGAAGGAAAAATGAATTTTAATGAATTTTTTTTTTTTTTTACATATATTTGGAAACTAGAAAGAAAATTCTAAAAGACTCTAGTTTACATCATCTTCAAATTCCTATTAGTTTTGCAACAACAGGTGTTTGAAAGTGAAGTTTTTTCTCAGAATGTTGATCTCTGTGTCAAAGTTGGCTAAAAAGTGGGACACACTATTGTGGGACCACCCATTAGTAATATAAGTGAGTGTGGAAGAGAGGGATGAAAGACTAGAGAATGGGAAAGATTCATTTGCTTTAGCCAGGAATATCAAGAAGATGGAGGAGGAGGACCATAATTTTAAGGGTGACATTGTGGTAGAAGAAGTATTTAAAGATATTTACATGTCCCCTATTCGTGAAATCAAGACTATTGGTGATGAAGACCATGTTGAGGATAAGGGGGATCTTAATCAAGGAGTGCCTTCAAGAACACTTTATTGTCTTCAGCAGCAGCCCACAAACAAACATTTCTAAATTTGGACTTGTCCAAAGGTGCTCTGGATCAGACTAGATTCTATCATTTTCAGTTCTCCATTGATCTCTAGTACTGAAAATAATAAATCAATTAATCTACCTGATCTTCCTTTTGTGCCTAACATACTTATTAGAATAGATTGGATCTAGAGAATGATGCCTAGCTATGCAACATGCTTAATTGTTGTAACTTCAAGACTGAAGATGATGCATGCCTAATAAGAAAAATTGAAAAAGTACTCTCATTCAGCTAGTCCATTAAACTATAGGGTAAAAGCACAAAGCTATGTCACGTTTTAGGACAACTTATCAGCATAGCTGAATTTGAGTATTTCTAATTAAAATTATTTTTTGTCAAACATATGGTCTAGCTAGATTCATTCTAGCTAAGTTAGATAAGTTCTTCACCTTTTCCAATTGGAAATATCTATTAAAAGCATGTTTTATAACAATTACTAAAGAAATAAAATTATTTCAGAAAAGCGATGTTTCAATAACTCTTACTCTTTTTAGTGATATTTTTTTACAAATATAAAAATACCCTTTTTTAAAGCACAGAGTCAAGATTATCAACATATCATTTTTATAATATTTTAATTAGATTTAATATATTATAATTTCAAAATACTCCAAGTAGGTATTTTAACATTCAAAAACTAGATGCTTCAAAAATAGAAAAAAATAGTAGAGCTTATCAAAAAAATTAAAAATTTATATTTAACACTAGAGGAGAGAGCTATCTTCAAGAGTGTGTCATTTATTTTGTGAATGGTGTAGATTTGATAGGGGAAATTTGACGCGAGATGAAAATTGTCGATTTCAGGTATGTTCGACTTTGAGTAGTTATATTAGAGAAAATATACATTGAAAACTAATTTTTCTTCTTTTCTGCACTAGCTATACATTTTATCTATGACATATTTTGAAATCAAAGGAAAAAAAGATTATTTGCATATACTTTTTTGTTGCGAACAAGACCCTTGTTTTTCAACATTTTTTAGCAAGTAAAAAATGGACTTAAAAAATTTTAAAACTATGTGAATTCTTGTTCAAAAAAATTTACCAAAATTATAGGCATAAACTTCATCCACTTTTACACATTTCATTAGTTTACATCATCTCTAAATTTTAAACATAAATGTCATTTTTATGTCATTAAAGTTAAAAAACTTGTGTGTTGTTGGCCTTTTCCTTTATAAAAGTGTGACACAGCTTTGTACTTTTACCCTATACTCATGACTTGAAACCTGATTACAGGCTTTATCAGAGTGTTTCAAAGAGGGAAGAAAAATGAAAAGCCTCAGCATAGGCCCTTTTTTCTTACAACAACAGGGCATGTAGCATTCTATGAGCACTGAGTAGTAATCACTCACACTTCCCATTATTGCTATCCATACTATCAATCATGCACATGTCCATATCAAAAAAGTTATGACCTTTACATAGACCTTTAATGCAACCTACAATAATATCAAACATGCACTTACTCTTATTTGGAATTCAAGCATTCAGCCCACACAGAAAAGATAGAGAAGACTTCTTTTGCAAAAAAGACAATTAAAAATTATATGATTAAAGGATTACAATGCCTCACAAATAATAGCAATGCTTGTTGTTTACAGCTTAATGTTACATTTGTAAGTGTTACAACTACTTTTGTGCTTCCCTTTAGTTTTCTTTTTATACTTCTTTCAAATAAAAAAATAAAATTTTCAATATCATATGTTGTTTATCTAATAGAATGTGTAATATTTTCAAAAATATATTTCCCATCTTTGAATAATAAGATATTAGATTGTTAATATGATAAGATGATAAGACAAACTAATTATATCATGCCCTCTTTTGTATATCACAATGACACTATTACTAATTTAATCTTCTCATTAAGAAACTAATAATTCATTGTTAAAAATTGTTTCCCATTAAAATAAATTACACCAATTTTGACCAATAACCTATCATATAAAACTCATCATCAAACTACATATCATAATTCAAACCAATATTGAAATTTATTGTATGTTTGTTTGACTTAGATGCTATGAAAAAGCCTTCATTTATAAAAAAATGTCTTTGTTATGTCTAATAAAATTCTTTGTTCCATCTAATAAAATATTTTATAGTCTTGCATCAAAACTCTTTTCCGATTAGATAAGCTAAATTGTAAAAGAGCCTGAATCCTTTTATAAAATGATATGTATGAACAATTCAAAAGAGAGCTGGAAAACAGCCATGAAATAGTCTACATTCATTTCCTTCATGAAAAACAAAGCAAAACAGTTCAAAACAGAGCTGCATAAAAACCATGAAATAGCCTACATTCATTTCCTTGAGACAATGATCAAATGCTTTCATACTTTGGATATATGACTCTGTTGAAAGCTCTAATTTTAACACATGTTGAAAGAAAAATTGACAAAGATTACAAAGTATGGTTTTATAGTCACGAATAGTATTTTCAATATTTATTTCTGCAACTACACTTCTAACTTCAACATCTAAAATAAATCCCTTCAAATAGTGTTTCAAAGATTATAAAGATAGGTTTATTTGGCTTTATAAAACCTCCTAATATATTTTCTCTAAATACATTCCATGTCATGTCTATTCTTTCACATTTACCATACAAAATTCGCAGAACTAGATGACGGAACATCATAAAATCTTGATGGAGCACCAAATAGATTTCATTGATCAAGGAGCCCTGGATCAAAATAGCATGGGAAAAAGCTTAGTGGCATGGATAGACATTTTCTGACATTGAACATAAATGGGTAAACTTTTGTCCTTATTTTCAGCTCCCTGCTATCTATATCTATACAAATTATATGGCCCTGGGTTTTCTGAATTACACAAATATAATCCCCCCAACACAAATTACTCCAGGAAACAAATTTATGGGTGATACAACTGCTTCATATAAAGATCTCCAGTTTTCGTCATGCTCATCAAAATCATAAAAAATCAAAGCATTTGTATATGTTGGGAGTTGGCGTGGCTCAACTTTACAAACCATTATCATTTTGCCCTTGTACATAACAACTCCCAAGCTCTAGTGCAGTATCTAATATTGGGCTATATAGATGCTTCCCAGGAAATCCCCAACTTCTTATTTTGTATACAATTATAAATGTTTAATTCTGTATTATCAGCATGAAGGGCCTTGCAAGCCTTAAGGGGAGCATTGCTAAAATGACACCAAAATCCCATTTTTCCCCTAAATTAGTGTTTGGAGCTATGAAATATCAAATACATATATATTTAGATATGTTATCACTTTAGTAGTTACCACATGGATATACATTGTCGGATCTATGGTCATAGAAGATTTGTAGATCTTCTGGACTGAAACAACTTTATGGAGTTGCATAGATTTTTGTGTTTTGTATAGTATAAATTGTGACACTTAGATAATTTTGTCACCATTGCAATCAGAGAACAGTTGTAAGAAGAGTATTGAAGCTAAAGGAGTGAATTGATTGAAGTGCTATGAGAAAAGATCTTTATAAATTCAGAAGGTGAACCCTAGTTCTATAACGTTGCGATGAAGGTATTTGTGAATTCCTAGTTTAATCTCGCATAGTTTCATTTCTATAAGTGTGTTAAGAATGGAAGCACCCAAGGTTTTTTATATTAAGGATATAACAAGGTATTATTTCAAAAGACACCCTCATAAGTCAAGTGAGGATGATCCTAAAGGTGCATTCTCACATACGCTTCATGGTGTACTTCATGTAGAAGATATTAGGGCATACATACATTGTAGGTATGAGGAGATAGGTTTATGAGAAATTTACAAGGACTTGGAAGAAATGTATGATGATGATCATGAACAATTGAAGCTTGAATATGCATTTTTGGATGATCTAGGGATCATAAAGTTTGCAGAATTTCATGAGTTTGATGAAAATAAATGGATGGAGATTACACTAAGCCACTTCCGTGACCAATTATTTTGGCTTGGAGGTAATCCTATTAAGATCACTAGTGAAATGATTCATGATATCACTATATTGCCTAATAAGGGCTATAATAACCTAAAAATGGTCTAGCTAAACTAGATGCCCTAAATCTCAAATAAAATGATCAAATCAATCCCAAATCAAGCTAATTGTAATGCCAATGCTAATTGTAGTTCCCTATTTTTAATAAGATTCAATATAATAGAATGTGAATCATTATTTAACTCAGAGATACATTACATCATAATTTGTTGTCACACAATGCTTAAGAGCATTATAATAATTCATATCCTTTATATGGGTTCCAACTATTTGTGTTGATTCCAGCAACCTCCCATGTATAGATAAATGTCTTGCTTAATTTATATTATCCAATCTCCTCTCGTGAATAAATTAGTAAATAGTCATTTTTGAGATTCTCTCAAATTGATTCTTCCTTCATATATTATCATTTATCCCCCGGTAGAATGAGATTGCTTTCCAATGTATATCTTGTGCGGTGAGAATGGGTGTAATTGGAGAGACATGTTTGTTCAACTTCATTCCTATTCATAACATAGCCAGATTAGTTTATACACATGATACTGATTAGTTTACTACCTTATGTTATTAATTGTTGTCATTATCGATGCTCAACAATATTAATCATTGTTAACACTCGATATTGAGCATTAATCCATACTTGTCTACTTCTTACCAAACTGTCATTATTGATCATTACTATTAATATTAATTGGTAATGTTTGCTAAGTTTGTTGATGTTCCTATTGTATTTCACAATGCATAATAAACATTGTATCTTTATATTGGTTTAGTCGATTGGTCATCAATAAATACTATTTCATTATTGTCACATAAATGATCAGTATCAACTAATCATCCTTCCTCAATGTCATGACTTACTTGGATGAAGTTAATAATTAATTATTCTTCTCTGTTGATAAATAGATTTGGTCTAAGTAAACTTTATTCTTCATGATGATGATAACGATTATATTGTATTGTTTCTTCATGCTAGTAATCCTTCTATCATCTTGCTCTACAAATCTACTATAATTTTATTTCTTTGAAGACTTCTCAGAATTGAAACATTGAATATTATATTATAATTTATTATTATTTACATATTTATTTTTATAGTTTAATTTTATTTATTATTAAATCTTACTTTTGAGAAGGGACATGATAGAATCCATGAATGGTATGGGTAAGGTGACCTTCATTCTTGGTCGTGACTTCAATGAAACATAGGATATAGCTGATAAGAAAGGCAACAAGGGGATGCAGGGCAGACTAGGAGAATGAAGGGAAGGGCATATATTGTATTGCATATTTCCAATATGTTTGGATGTAGGGCAAACCAGGAGAATGAAGGATCAGTCACTGATTGCATGATAACCTAGTTTTGAAGGGTCACTGGTTGAGGGGACAGTCAAGGTCTGGATGATTGGGCCATTGGAGGACCCTATTTCTTTGTATGAATTTCTATTCAAATTGGATGCATGGATTTCTTTTAAATTATCAGTTTCTATGTATCCTACAACTGCATCCGTAAATCTGCATATACTTCTCTAGGGTTGTAGGCCACTTAGGGATCAAAATAGAGAAAATAAATCAAAATCATTCTTTGTCCTAGTTCCTTTTAACAAAGTGTCAACTATCAATGATACAAGACATTTGATGCCCTAAGGTATCAATACAAATGGTGCCTAGCTAGAAGCTCACGAGTTGCCATTTGATAACCATAGTCAACATTTCAAAAAAATTGATAACCAATAACATCCAATAATGGAGTTAAAGCATGGGCTTGGGCACGACACCAATAGAATGTGGTCATTTTAGTGAGCATCTCAGAAATATACAATGGCATCATTAAACGTGCCAGTAATATCAACAAACATGAATCCAAACATTTCAAAATAGTGAATCGATATCCTTGAGCACAAGCACCAATAACATCAAATAATAGAGATAAAGCATTGGCTAGGGCACGAAACCAATAGAATGCGGTCATTTCAGAGAGCATTCATGATCAAATAAATTGCAATGCATTTGAAATTTATAGTCGAATATGATGCCAGAGGGAGAATAGATGAAGAAATCACATGCCTTCTCTCATGCTCAGCTTTCGCTCATTTTCTCCCACTCCTTTTCTCTCCAATCGAAATAAAAATGATTTGGGCATTTCACCTTTTTTTTTCATCTATACCCTGAAACTGTTGGAATTTTGACAGTCAATTTAAAACCCATCAGAATACTGACACCATCAGGGCCTATTATAAAAAAACACCAAATTCATAATAAAAAATTACCCGTCTAAAGTGTCTGTCAAAATTTGGCACCAAATGTAGTAGTGGATATAAACATTATCATACTCAAATATGGACCCTTTGGTGGACTATGATGCCTAACACCATAGTCCATTGGAATTGTGGTGACTAACACCATAGTCCATTGGAACTGTGGTCACTAACACCATAGTCCATTCAAAATGGGCTAGGACAGTATTAAATGAAACATGTATAACTTAGAAAACAAGATTTGATCTTCACACTAGCATATGATGAGAAATTGACAATTAAGTGGCCAAGAATATGCTTGCAAAGAGAAATGAGGAGAAACACTAAGGCAAGGGAACAAAAATAGAGTTTGAAAATTGTAAGGGGTTAAAGTGTACAACACTACAATATTAGTTTTGGCATTGTGTAATCTTATTTCTATTAATTCAGGCTCATATAATATACATGACATATAATAAATATAATATTCCACGTCAATACCCAAATAAAGTTATCTTCTTCACAATCTTCTCATCTCATCATGCCATTATTTACATTCAATTATGTCATTGCCTATAATTTTTGGGCATGGTCATATAGCTCAATTTAAAGGATAAACAAACATAAGTTGTTAATGATTTTAAATCTAATTCTATTTCGATGCTAAATTGATGATCATGTATGTCACGAATAATAGATTGAATGTTTTTATTGTACATTTTGATTATATTCCATTTCGATCTTATAGAAAATATTTTTGAGTTAAATCTTACACAATGTTAATATAAATTTTGATATTAACTATTTCAAAGAATACATATATACTTATATTACTTGACCAAATTTTGTTCACAAAATTATTAAGTGTATTTTAGAAATTAATTAAATTCACTACGTGTTTAAATTCATATGAGAAAATAAAAAATTATTCAAAAAATTCATATAAAATATTTTATAACTATAAAAAAATTATATTTTATCATTTTAAAATATTTTAAAGAAATTTATATTTTATGATAAATATTCTAAAATAACATATATTTATATTATAAACTAAAATATTATATATTATCTATACTATTTTTTGGGGGGGACCATTTATGTATAAAAATATCTAAAAATGGGAAAACTAACATTTAATCCATCAAATTGCAGGCTTCCTCACATCCACCAAACTTCCACCCCGAAGGACATTTGAAATTTAATTTTCTTTTCCTGATGGAAATGAACGATTCTAGGAGCCCACACCAGGCAACTAAATCGAGATCATGTAGAGTGTTATTAGGAACTAAAGATCTATAATTAAATTCAAGTGGTTGTATTTATACAGCAAGCGTATAGAGGACAACCTTGTCTGGTGACTTGACAAGAAGAAAGACAAGATAAAGTACATGTTTAATATCTTTGATTGGTGATGAGTGAACATGTTGGTGTGATTTTGGTTAAGTCAGTCATCATTTGGTGACATCTATTAAAGATCAAAGGTGATGATCTAGCATCACATTTTTTGATGCTAGCATGTGGAAAATATTATTGATGAAGGTTGTGTGTGTGAGACATGTTTGACCCCTGGACACAAATCTAGCTATGTGAATCATTCAGATGACCAACGCGGTGTTGGAAATTTATGGTACACATTAAATTGTGTTGTTTGATGAGTTGGATTCAAGCGCAGAGTTTAAAATTTAAACAGTAAGCTATTTAGGGGAATATTAAGGTGGTGAAAAACTTAAATGTTTGATGAAAAATATATATTGAACGAAGTTGAGAGTTTTTAGTGTTGGGAAAGTGTGGTAAAAACTATGAATTGCAATGATGTCAAGGTAGAGATAATTGTGTTAATAAGTGATTGTGTACTTCAGTGAATCTAATCAAGTAGAGGTAGTGCTATTCTACAAATCATTGTTCATGTTATTTTCTAATATTTACAGCACTCAAAATTCCTTAATCGGGTGGATCCTAGCAGATCTCTATTGTAAATCCTCTAACAAGATCGCACATTAGTTTGTGTTTAAAGTCTTATTTCAAAGCTACTCCTAGCAAGATAAAGGTTTTAACATGATTAAAGGTAAATCACTTAACTAGGTGGCACCTAACAGTGCTTTTGTAAACTCGTAACAGGACTAAGATCCTCACAGGGTGTACTTCAAAAAAGTATAACATTTAGTGGGTACTAATCCTCACCATGTTTTTTTCCAAATTTATTTTCCCATGAGATAAATATTTGTTTCATATGTTTTACTTAGTTTATGGATGTGCTTATGGTTAATATTTTCATTTGGTACTATTGAAGTGAATCTTGTGAAATTTTTTACAAAGTTTAAGAAGTTGATAAAGATTTAAAAATTGATAGATTACTGATTCACCCCTCCCCTCTTAGTAATATGATCTTAGAATGAACATAGAGTATCATAGAAAATGTGTTAAACTAATTCATTGATTATAGACTATTTTGCTAATTGACAATATCTCAATGATTTTTGAGGATTCAATTCTTCTTGTCTCAATCCATGTACTTCCTGGATCTACAACACCTTGCTCCTAGATATGAAAAGCTACACATAAGAGGGAGAAAAAGAGTGTTTGTGTTGTATAGGGGCTTGTCTTAGTTAAGCCTCAAGAGGATTCAACTTTCCATTCAACAATGATGATTAAGAAATAAGCTTAATTTGAAGTACAATACTCAAGATTGTGAGATTATACCTCAAGCTTGATAATGTTAATGAATGTTATGCTCTTTGAATAGGATCTTCAAGTACACTAATGGAATAACATGATACCTCAAAATATGATCAATATGAAAGCTCCCTGACATGATAAATATTGTAACTTGTCACTCCTTAATGCTCAAATAAAAAGAATCTCACCAATAATGCTTTCTCTAGGATGATGCTTGAAGATGTAGGATGTAAGAGAATGAAAATGAGTGAAATAAGGATAATCTTATATAGGGTTCCCAAGGTGTTTCATAAATTCAAACGACCTCCAATGATCATGTGTGAATATTAAATAACAATTGACAGGGATACAAACATTATCATACTCAAATCTGGGCCCAATTTCTGGGGACTATGGTGCCTAATATCATAGTCTGTTGGAATTTTGGTGACGAACACCATAGTCCATTCAAAAGGGCTAGGACTGGAAAATGGAACATGTAAAACTTAGTAAAACAAGATTTGACCTTCACACTGCACATGATGAAAATTTGACAATGAAGTGGCCCTAAATATGCTTGCAAAGAGAAATGAGGAGAAATACTACTTGGCAAGGGAACAAAAATAGAGTTTGAAATTGTAAGGGGTTACAATGTACAAAACTACAATATTTGTTATGGAACTGCATAATCTTATTGCTTTTAATTTAGGCTCATATAATACACATGTATAATAAAAATAATATTCCACATGAATGCCTAAGGAAAGTTATCTTCTTCACAATCTTCTCATCTCACCATCCCATTATTTACATTGAATTGTGTCATTGCCTATAATTTTTGGGCACGACAAATTACAAATATATAGCTCGATTTAAAGAATAAACAAGCATAAGTTGTTAATGATTTTAAATCTAAGTCTATTTCAATGCTAAATTGATGATCATGTATGTCATGAATGATAGATTCAAAGCTTTTATTGTACTTTTGATTCTATTCCATTTCAATCTTATAGAAAATAGTATTCAGTTAAATCTTACACAATGTTAATATAAAATTTGATATTAACTATTACAAAGAATACATATATACTTATATTAGTTGACCAAATTGTGTTCACACTATTATTAATAGTATTTTAGAAATTAAATTCACTCCGTATTTAAATTCATATAAGAAAATAAAAAACTATTCCAAAAATTCATATTAAAATATTTAATAATTATAAAAAAATATGCTTTATAATTTTTAAAATATTTTAAACAAATTTATATTTATGATAAATATTCTAAAATAACATATATTTATATTATAAACTAAAATATTATATATTATCTTTACTATGTTTTTTTACCATTTATGTATAAAAATATCTCAAAATGGGAAAACGGCCATTTAAACCATCAAATTGGAGGCTTGCTCACATCCACTAAACTTCCACCCCGAAGGACATTTGAAATTTAATTTGCTCTTCCTCATGGAAATGAACGAGTTTAGGAGTTGTGAATGGACGGAATATCCGTAATCAAATTCAAGTGGTTGTACTCATGCAAAAGATAGCGCAAAAGTATCAGCCGTAAGCGTATAAATGACAACCTTGCCTGATACATCGATGCAAAGGAAAGGATATGCTTAACTCGCGTTACCTCGGTACCTGCGTATTTAGACCGTGTGAATATTCACGTCCCTCTTATTTGTTTTATCTTATCAGGACGGATTTACCAAGATACACATATAAATAAGACAAACGTAGCAAATATAAATAAGACAAGATGCCCACACCAGCCAGCTAAACGGAACTGAAGATCCGTAATTAAATTCAAGTGGTTGTATTTATCCATTAAAGCGTATAGAGGACAAGCTTGTTCGTCTAGATCAAATCGATTCAATTAGGAAATGATCAGACAAGGAGAGGATATGCTTAACTCCCGTTACCTCGGTTCTACGCAGCCGACGGGATTTTTCATATTAGACTATTTTTTAATTAGATAAAATTCCAAAGACAATTCTATTTGATTCTTTTTAGGTAGATTTAACCGGCTGTATATCCATTTTCAGGTAAATTTAGTCGGCTGTATATCCATTTTCAGATAGATTTAGTCGGCTGTATATCCATTTCGCCTCGGGGCCAGCCTATTTAGGCTCTGAATATTCACTTCTCTCTTATATGTTTTATCTTATCAGGACGGATTGACCAAGATTCAAGTATAAATAAGACAGACTTAGCAATAACATAATATGGCCGAGCTTAAATGGGACACGAAAATTGGAACGATCGTTTTGAAGCGGGGCCACTTGAGACAACTCATATTATTTGGCTGTTTATCCGACGGATGAGATTCTCATCGTGTTGTCAGGCTAATTCAATTTATTGTTTTGGCTTAGACAATTTGTTTTTTTTTTAAAGTTTTAGAGAATCTTTTTGAGTATGAATCAAGGATTGAGGGTTAGGTCAAAATCTGCTGGACGAGACTTTATCTATGGTGTCATTAAGAACCATTCTATTTCATTTGTTTGTATTTGCTAAATAATTTAAAATTGGCAAATAACTATATTATACTTTTAATGTAATTAATAAATGAAAACAAATTGTCTAAGGAAAATTATAATGACGATGTTTCCTATTTCGTGTTTAGATTTTAAAATTTCGACTTTATTAAGGACGTTGACTTCATCTTCTTAAGTTCAGATTTGTGCGGTCTCTCCTCCCTCACCATTATAAATTGAGTCCTCCTATTCACACAAAACATCATGTGTCCAATTTATTTTGTATTTTTTTTTCTGATAGCAGCCATAGAAATACTGAGTCCTCTGTGCATTGTTACAATAATGTCAAACTTGTATTGCCCCTTTCTCTGTTCCATCTCTTCTTCTAATTATCCCAAATTTGCTCTCTTTTTCTCTGTCTATCTTGCTGCTATTCGAAAGAATCAGGCATGTGTGTATGTTTACAACAATCCCGACTGTGCTCTACTCCCTTCTCTTTTCCACGAAAATAATGAGTGTGCGCATTCTTTATTGGTTCCAAGATATAATGTATTTCTTAACCATCGTGGGACAGATGTGAAAGAAAGCGTAGCCAGTCTTATATTTCATAATCTTCAAAACAAGGGAGTTAAAGTCTTTTTTGATAAGAAGTCGATTCAAATTGGGGACAGAACAACTCGATCAATCGAGGAAGCTATTCACTCAGCATCTGTGCATGTTGTTATATTTTCTGTTAATTATGCAGAGTCGATTTGGTGTTTGAAAGAGCTCGAATTAATCGTCAAAAGTGGAGCCCCCATTATACCAGTATTTTATGGAGTTGAGCCTTCGGAGCTTCGAATGAGAGATGAAAATGGGGTGTTTGCTCAAGCCTTTCGTATGCATGAGCGCATTAGAAATTTCGAGCTCCAAACACTAGAGGAATGGAAGAAGGCACTCTATCAAGTTTCATATATAAAGGGTTTTATTTTTACAGGGTAAACTATATACATTATCCTTTTTACAATATGTTTTATTTTGATTGTTTAATTAATTTGTGTCGTAGATACAAAGAATGTTCAGTAGACTGCTAATGATTTAAATAGAATGAAATATATTTCATGAAAAATGATTTATTGAAGTATATATTTAAATATTTTATTATTTATTATTTATTATTTAGTTTAAATATTATTCTGATGTATTTTTATAACACTGAATTAATTGATTAATTGATTTTCATTATGAATAAACATTTTGAATTTACATAGTATTATTTATTATTTTTCAATAAAGAATTAGTTACAATCTTTTCTCAATATTATCTAATATATGAACATTTATATGATTTAAAATTATGTATAAATAATTTCTTTTTAATTATTGTGCATACAGTGATCAAGGAGAGTTGTTGGAACAAATTGCAAGAAATGTGGCCAAATTTCAATCAAGAGGAGGGACTCGAGACATGAAAGAAAGTGATTGTCCCATCTACAACCTTGAACACGACTGGAACAACTATAAAAGACATGAACACTATGCATAAACTAGGAGAGTGGAATTATATCATACTGTTGCAGTTCCATTGTAAAAAATTGTCTTGATGTAATATTGCTTTTATATTTCAATAGTGACTTGTAATTAATTTTGTGTATTTTATTTTTATGCCAAGAGGTGTTCCTATACAGTCGCAGCAGAAAGGGAAGACACCAACACGACATATTCCTTGAAATATGCCGTGTACATAAAAAAGAATGGTAGTCAGTTACAATTACAATTAATAAAATAAAATAAAATAAAAAACTATTACGAAAATGAATCACGAAAAAATAAAAAATGATTTCAAAAAATCAAAAATTGAATGCATTTGGAGTGGGGGCCGTGCGCTACAGACGCGGGGTCTGTGCACTGCAGACGTAGGAGCTGTGCACTGCAGAGGTGGCCACTTGGCTGCAAGCACTGGCAGTGCCAATGCAGTACGTAACGCACTACACTGGCGCTGCCAGTGCCGGCAGCCAAGTGCACGGTGCTGGCATGGCGGGTGAGGCATTAAACTTTAAAAAAAAAAAATTAAAGTTCCTTTTTTGTAATGCACAGAATATGATGTGTTCGTTCGTTCGGGAATACGAAAGGCTTGAGCAATGAACAGTCACTCTTCATTTATAAAATAGTGCTCTTCATTGCTCAATCTAATATTTTTTGAGAGCACAAGCTAGATTTCGGATTTGTGAGAGAAATTTGTGAATAGCAGAGAGGAGGATTGCATTGGAGAGAGAGAATTTGTGAGAGAGAAATTTGTGAATAGTAAAGAGGAGGATTGTATTGCAGAAAGGATTTGTGAGAGAAAAATTTGTGAATAGCAGAGAGGAGGATTGCATTGCAGAGAGCTGGATTGCATTATAGAGAGCTAATTTGCAGGCAACTTTCATCAATATCAAATAGGCAAATAGATTTTGTTTTATATTGCATTTAATTTAATGTTATTTTATATAGTTTGATAGTAATTTATTTTAATATTATTTTATATAGTTTGATATTACATCTAATATCAAATTATATAAAATGCAATATTAAATATTGCTTGATATTAGATCTAATATCAAATATTGTTGGATATTAGATCTAATATCTGATATCAAATATTAGATCTAATATTTGATATCAGGTCTATTTTATTAGATCTCATATTATATAAGTTTTTTTTAGATTAATTTTATATAGTTTGATATATAAAACTAATATTAGATTAAAATAATCTAATATCAAACTATATAAAATTAATCTAAATTAATTTTATATAATTTGATATTAGATTATTTTAGATGTAATATCAAACTATATAAAACTATATAAAAAATAATTTTTTTATATAGTTTTATATTAGTTTTATAGTGTTTTTAGATTGATATTATTTTTAGATTAATATTGATTTTAGATTGATATAGTTTTATATCATTTTTAGATTAATATTGTTTTAAGAATTGTATTTAATATTCTTTAAATACAATTCTTAAATTTTAAAAGAGGACTTTCCACTACATTTTATGTCATAATATGATATGTGGTATTTCTAATGTAACCATTTTTCGTTATGCAATAAAATTGAATTGATTTATTTTGGAGTTGTTTAATATAGTTATTAGATCTAATTCTTATCTTTTTCTAATTATAAACATTAACTTTAGATAATCTGTTTATATATTTACATAATCTGTTTACATTTAGATTTTTTTATTTACATAATCTGTTTACATTGTGGATGGCAATGCTGCCATGGTGTAGTATAGATTTTTTTTATTTAAATATAGATTTTTTATTTAAATAATCTGTTTACATTGTGGATGGCAATGCCGCCATGGTGTAATATTTGTTTTTTATATAAATTTAATTTTGAATATTAACTTTGTTAGATATAGATTTTTGTAAAAATTTATTAGATATAGATTTCCATTTACAATATTACCGTTACAATATTACATTTAGATTTCAATTCCTAATTAGATTTTAAAATTAATTTCATAGTTACTTTGAAATGTTAAAATTACATTTATTTTAATAGGATTTATATAATTAAAATTGCAATTACTAATTTTTTAATGTTACAAATTAGGATTTAGATTAATTATATAAATTGAGGACATTTCCATTTCAAATATTACCTTTATTTAATTTATTTGCTTTAAATTTGATTCATTTTCTTTACAATTAGTAATTTTTATTTGCTTTAAATAATGTAACAATTAATAATAATAATAATAATAATAATTTATTTTTATTTGATTTAAATGTTAGAAATATGAATTATTTGATTTAGATTAATTATATTTTATTTTTGTATAAATTTAGGAGATTTCCATTTACAATGTTACCTTTAGAATATTACATTTAGATTTCAATTCCTTATTATATTTAAAAAAATAGTTTTTATTATATTAATATGAATGTATAAGGTCTTCTAATGTTACAAAATTGATTTAGAAGTTGGCTTAATGAAGTTGATTTTGTTTAATGACATTAATATTATATTTCTTTTATTACTATATTCATAGTTAGTTTAAAATACAACATTTTGTTGCTATTTTACAAAATATGCGAATGTTGCAATATTTATGTTACTCAATTTCATTTAAATTAGATTTAATGAAATTGATTATGTTAATGGTATTAATGAAATTAATGAAATTCATATAATCAATTATTCTTTAAAATTAGGTTTACATCATTTTGTATAAAAAATTATATTTTGAAACTCATTTAATGAAATTGAATTTGTTAAGTTTAATTTATTTATGTTTGTAATCATAAATTAGGCATATAGATGGAGTTTACTGTGGGCATGAAGGTTGAGATTAGCTCTGATGAAGAGGGGTTCGAAGGGGCCTGGTTCGAGGAAACAATTGTAGACATTATTAACAATAGTGAGGTGACAAAATATTGTGTCAAGTACCACCATTTCATAAATGATGAATGGGCTCGAGAGCCCCTTGTTGAGGAGGTCTATGTAGATTATATGAGACCTATTCCACCTCCTATTACTTTGCCACGATTTGTACCTCCTGGATTTGTAGTTGAAGTGCTAGACAATGACTGTTGATGGTCGGGCATGACCGTTGACAAATTTGTTTCCCCCCTTAGCCAGGTAGAGTTCTATGAGGTGTACTTTCCTGATTCTCACACTTTCAAGCCGTATTCACGTGCCCACATTCAAGCAGATCAAGAATGGGTTAGGGAAAGATGGAGGCAAACATACTGGAACTGAAATGTTGACAATTAATGTTTGTATTAAGATCCAAATTGGATCATGTATGTTTTTGGATTGATTGCTTAGTATTACAAATAAGAGATCCTGTGTTGTCACATTTTCACAAAATGGCCTTTAGACCATTGCAATCCTTATTGTATATCAATTATTATTTAAAAAAAAATCATTTTGTTATTCTTGTATATCTTGGCTCTAATTCACTCCATGTCAAATTTTTATGGTGTCTACACTCAAAGTATTCTTATTGTCTTTTATTTTTCAGAATTTGTATTCTGTATGTTTAAATATGATACATAAATTATCACAACTAAATTGAAATGTATTATAAATTGGCATTTTCTAAATCAAATGTATATATATTAAAACATATTAATTGACAAGTAAAATTCTTTCTTTCTAATTATTAGAATGTTTTAACATATGTATAATATAAAGTTTTCTTAGGTCACTAATTTAACGTTATTCCGTACTAGATATGGTGAGACCGAGGTTGATCTTTGAATCAGAAGAAGCTAGAAGAGAATATCAAAGGGAATATCAAAGACAATATAGAAGAGCGTCTCACAGATGTCAGCAACAACAATTGACTAAAAGTCAAAGAGAACAACATAGGGTCATGCATAATGAAACTGATAGACAAATAGTTCATAGAAGAAGGGTAGAGGTAATAGTGGAACAATTAGAAACTAAAAATAGAGATGATATAAATGTTTTAATGAACAACCATCAATGAACTTCTATTCAAAGCCTTCAAAATGAAGGGCCTCAACTGATTCAAGATGATCTTGAACTGAGCCATAGATATAACAATCCGCCTAATGTAAACATTCAGTTAGATGTTGAAAATGAAGAGTCTGCGTCTATAGAGTGTGTTCTACAAATGCCATAGAATGAAAATCAATTAGAAATGAATGTTGATGTTGAAGGTACTATGGAAAACATGGGAAACCCAAATCGTATGCTTGAAATTAAATTTAGAAGATTGCAAATGCAGTTTAGGCATTAGATAGATAGTTTGAAGAGTCCTCAAATGTGTCATGATTGTCAAGAATCATATCTTGCAATGAAAGTATATCACACCTGTGAAGGCCCAATATGCAACAGGTGTAGACAAGAAAGAGGAACTCACAAGTTTTCATCTTCAAACAATATGGACCCTGGATCTCAACCAAAAGGGCTTGCAAATTTGACTCAGGTTGAAGAGATGTTGATTGCACATGTCAGTCCTATACTACAAGTTACACATGCAACTGGTGGTCAGTATAAGTACAAAGGACACACTATAAGTTTTCCTCAACAAGTAGAACAAGTGGCCAAAGTTTTACCACACACAATTGAGCATTTGCCAATTATTATTGTTCGTAGAAGGGATCAACATGGTACACGTTATAACTTTACCATAAATAGGGATCGTGTGTACAGGGCATTGAAGTACAAAGTAGACCATGACAAGTTTTATGCAGATGTTAGAATTGATGAACATGCTCTCAATGACTTGCCTACAAATATTGATCAAAATGTTTTTAATAGATTGAGGACAGTCCACATGGAATTTGATTCTGATGCAAACGAAGTGGTTTTTGTGGGTCCAGTCATGGAGATGAATGAAGGTAATGTAATTCCACACACAACATCTATGGCTTTATGACCACCTAATGCTCAAAGAGAAATGGAATTAATCCAAGCATGGGTTAACAATCCTAAGGTAGTTCCATCTGCATTAATTGAATGGCCAACTATAGGTGCATCACCTATCAATGAATATGTCACATCAGGATTGTTAGGTATGGCATTTCCAACATTATTTCCTGATGAAAGATGTGATTGGTTAGAGCCAAGATTGAGGAGAATTCATCTAAATGAATATGTGAAGCATTTGTTGTGATATAGGGATCATCAGTTTGGTAAACATCCCAGGTTTAGGTATTTCATGATGAATATGATAATGAGACATCGTGCACAAAATTCATCTTCTGTAATTGTAAAAAGGATTTTTGGAGACATGCCAATTACCATCAATGAGCTAAGAGAACATATGGAAAATATGTCACATAATAATTTGGCAGATAGGTTGATGAGATTTGGAACAACTCTAAGAGGAACAAGATCATATTGGTGTAAATGTAGAGCAGAATTAACAGATATGCTTCACCAAATTGGGACTCGTACAATTTTCTTCACCTTGAGTGCAGCGGATATGCAATGGCCTGATTTGCATGCACTGATGCCTGGAACAACACCAACTAATCCATGAGAAGCTCAAAAGTGGAGAAGACAGAATGTCATTAACTATCCTCATATAGTTGCACATTACATGCATTTGAGGCGTACAATGTTTCAGAAAGAGATACTTGAAAAGGGTATGAAAGTCAGTGATTTTTGGTGCAGGTATGAGTGGCAACATAGGGGTTCACCTCATGTGCATGGATTTTTATGGCTCGAAGGAGCACCAAACATGGACACTATAGACTGGTCAAATGAGGAGGAATGCAAAACTGCTGAGAGGTATTTTCATTCCATTATTCATGCATGGAATCCTAGACATGATCCTCATCAAAGAAATATACAAGTATGTTTTATGTCATTTAATCATATATATATATATATATATATATATATATATATATATATATATATATATATATATATATATATATATATATATATATATATAATCTATATATATATATATATATATATATATATATATATATATATATATATATATATATATATATATATATATATATATATATATATATATATATATATATATATATATATATATATATATATATATATATATATATATATAACGTGATGCTCACACTATATGTTCATGTGTATGAGAAACAAGAAATTATTATAAAATTTAATATGATATTTAATTCGCAACCCTTTGTAGGTTTTCCAACATTTTGGTCAACATCCATGTCTCAAAAATACTGGACAACTAGCTCAGATGGATATTGACCATGACTACAAAGAGATAGTCAACTATGTCAAACACCACATAGTCTGTAAGGAGGGTGCATGTTTGTGTAAAAAAAGGGGAAGAATGGTTTGTAGGTAATTCTTTCATCGATTAATATAGAATAGATAAAAATTATATATTAACTATTCCCATAAATTTATCAAAATAGATGCTCACTTCTTTTTCTGTTAGGTACAATGCACCTTGGCCATTGAATTTGGAGGGATCCAAGTTATGTGAGGATCCAGAATCAGGTGAAAGAAAATTTGAGCCTGCTAGAAATGATGATAGAGTGAATTCACATAATCGGTACATACTGCAACTGTGAAGGGAAAATATAAATTGGCAACCCATTCTTTCAAAACATGCAGTTATTAAGTACATTGCAAAGTATGCAGTAAAAGCTGAGAGGAGTTTAGAAACCTATTTTGAAATGTTGATGTGTTTGTCAAACCTGGAAAATCCTGATGATTTGGCTATGCCAGCATACAAAAAGCTACTCATAGAAACAGTTATAGAGAGGGATATAGGAGCCCAGAAAACATGTCATATGTTGTTAGAGCTTCCATTGGTTGAGAGTAGTAGAAGGTTTGTTAATCTGAATGTCTTACATGAGGTTTTTAAACCCATAGTAGTAAACAATGAGGAAATTGATGAAGAACATGCCAAATCTTTTATAGATGCCTATAAAATAAGACCAATTTGTATGGAAGGTATCACCTTAATTGATGCAGCCAAATCTTGGATATACAATCCTAGAAAAAGAGGAGACAACAAATGGGGACCAAGGCAAAAGATGGCTATTGTTAGAGTTTTCCCTAGGTTTGTATCCATTCCTCCATGTGATTCAAGTAAATGGGTGGATTTTTGTTTATCTGAGTTTTTGCTATACAAGTGTTTTCATAACATTGAAAGAGACCTTGGTCATGATAATGATACTATAATACACAACTGGGAATCACTCAATTATAATCCTTGGCATGTTCATAGAGTAGAAACTATAGAAAATGATGATCCTAGTGGTGCTTCTGAAGTGGAAGATAATGAAGTTGTTCAAGAAAATACCAGAGAGCATGAATGGGAAATCATCTCCAGACTACATCATGGTCAACATATGCAGGTTTTTGAGAAAGATATGTTAGGAAGAAGAGATGTTGATAGAAATACAAACTGATGTAGTGAATATCAAGGTGAAGATCATACTGCTATAGCAATCAACTTCATAGGAGAAATGAAGAAACATGGATGTCTCATGTATGATGACATCCCACAGTGCATCAACTTAACAAGCCTCAGTGAGAAGCAACAGAAGGCAATTGATATTATTATGACACACTACCATGGAAATCAGGTCGGGATGCCTTTGTTTATGATAATTCAAGGAACAATAGGAGTAGGAAAGTCTTATTTGATTGGTGGCATCAGTCAAATTCTTCAGACTGTAGCTTTGCCAAGTCCTTCTCCGCTTCTATTACTTGCACCAACTGGAGTTGCGGCATTCAATATAGGAGCTTCTACAATTCATTCAAAGTTGAGAATACCAATTAGAGATTTTTCTCAGCTAGAGGGGGTGTGACTCACAAGTTTTCAAGAAGAGATGGCCCATATCAAGTATATTTTGAGTGATGAAATGAGCTTCATTGGTCAAAACTTGCTGGAAAATATAGATTCTCAACTCAGGAAAGCCTTCCCATAGAGTGCTGGCATAAGCTTTGCAGGTATACTTTCATTTTTTCTAATGACGCTATTTTTGTCCTATAATATTTATTATTATAAATCATCTATAAATACAATCATGTAATTTTCATAAATAGTCTTCTAATCATTTCTCTTACTTTATTTTAGGTATATCTATTATTTTGGTTAGTGATCTTGGTCAATTGCCTCCAGTGAATGACAAACTGATATATGCTAGCAACAGGCAGGCAAAGTTACTCTGGCAAGAATTCAAAAAAGTGGTTACATTAGATAAAATAATTAGGCAAGATGGAGAAAACATCCACCAAAAAAGATTTCATCAACTTCTCACAATTGTGAGAGATGCGAGTCCAAACTTGGATGATTGGAACTTGCTTATGATGAGAACCCCTGTGAGGTTAGATGCTACAACCAATGATGAGTTTGACAAGATAGTGCATTTGTTCTCTACAAATGCCAATGTTCGTAACCATAACTTGAGGATGTTATATTTTTTGAGGAAACCTGTTGCATGTAGCCTTGCAACAAAGTCAAGGAACGGTAATACAATTGAAGATTTCTCGAATGAAGAACTTGATCTAGAGTTATTGTTCAGTAAGGATTCGAGGGTCATATTAACTACAAATCTATGGATTGAAGCCGGTCTTGTCAATGGATCCTTGGGATATATCCAGAATATTATGTACAAACCATGAACCAGCCCACCTGAACCACCTACTTATCTTACGGTTGAATTTGATAATTATTCTAGATTACCATATGATGACCATCATCCAAGAATGGTTCCAATATCACTAGTCCAGAGGGGTAGAACCTTTCAGTTACCATTAAGGTTGGCATGGGCATTGACAATTCATAAATCTCAAGGACTAACTCTTTCAAGAGCCATAGTTGATATAGGCCCAAGAGAAAGAGAAAGATTGACATTTGTAGCTGTATCTCGTGTAAAGTCTCTAGAAGGCTTGAGAATCATGCCACCTTTCACATATGAGCACTATGAAAAAATGAAGACTCGGAAACAACTTTCCAATAGGAAAGCAGAAGAAATTAGACTCAAGTGTCTTGAAAATCAATGATGTACTGTAATGTTGTATTGCTATTAAATATTACATTGTTTATTAATCACCTATTTTGTGTCATTATTGTTCAGAATTATCCTTATGCGTTGAATTAGTGTATCATATTTCAAATTCATGTTCTCTTTTGTTTAAATATGTATCGTTAATATAATTTATATCATGTTTGTGAACCCGACTTCTTCTTAAGTTGAATATAAAAAAATTCCACAAAATCATATATACTATTCTACTATAGGTAGCATCTAAAGTTTGAAATGGTAATGCAAAATGGTTATTCTGATTAATTATATATATTGATGTTTGTTTAAAACTTTACAGGATACCATTCCACCTATGGCTGCCTCTAACAGAGACTCCGACATCATGGTTACAAGCCCCTCTGCTTCGGTGGGCTCAAACCATATTTTTGAGAGTGAATTTGACAAGTGTACATGAATCATTCAAGAGTCATGTGTAACTATAATTGAAGTTGTGGAGAATGCAGTGTTATCAGTTGACTATGTTGATGAACTGGATATAAAGCAGATGGAAGATGCTTTGAAAGTTTTACATGAGACATCTGCAAAAGTGGATGTGTTTCCATCAATGATGAAAGAAGTATACCGTGATCATTGTACAAATAAAGGTCATCATACCAACTTTATTGTTGAAGAATATGTGATGTACTTGCATCATTATGGAGAAATGTTATTGATTTAGATCATTCTTATCTTATCTTTCATACTTCTTAAATATCTAATGGTTGTAGTGGGTCTTCTATTTCCCCTTTCATCTTTGTTTGTAAGTTTCACGAACAAGATAGTGAATATATATTTTTTCCTGCTCCCATGATGGTTGCCCCTATACTTTCCAACATTTTGCAACATGTTTTGTTCATCTCTGCATTTCTGATATTTATTTGTTCAATGAATGCACCGATTAAATGTGAGGAAATAAATATATAGGACATATGATTCATTACCATTTCTAAGCTAACCCCAAACAATGTTCAACAAGTATACCAATACCTTTAACTATATTAAATAAACTATTAAAAGTTAATCTTCAATGGAAACTAAAATAAAACTGTAAGATTATATGTGATTCTAATGATAATTATGTGATTCTAATGATTCTAATGATAACTAAATATAATACTAATCATAACTCTAATCATAACCCTAACCCTAACTATAACGTACTCTTACTTCAAGCATAAATCGTAATGTTAAATATCCTATTAACCTGAACTATTTCCATATCAATAACCCTAACCCTACCACTAACTCTTACTTGAACCCTAAGTCATAACATAAAATGACCTACTAAACCATAACTCTTATCCGATGTCAACTTATTATAATAATTTATCATTTTAACATATAAATACTATTTTTTTATTTTAACCCTAATAGTAATCCAAACTTAACATTGCGCATGATATCATTAACCCATGATTAACCCTCATGAAATAACTAAATATAATACTAATCATAACTCTAATCACAACCCTAACCCTAACTGTAACGTACTCTTACTTCAAGCATAAATCGTAATGTTAAAATATAATAAACCCTAACCCTTATCCGATGTCAACCTATAATAATTTATCATTATAACATATAAAAACATTTTTTTATTTTAACCCTAATAGTAACCCAAACATAACATTGTGCATCACATCATTAACCCATGATTAACCCTCATGAAATAAGTAAATGTAATACTAATCATAACTCTAATCGTAACCCTAACCCTAACTGTAACGCACTCTTACTTCAAGCATAAATCATTATGTGAAATATCCTATTAACCTGAATTCTCGCCCTATCGATAACCCTA